>CM062808.1:682460280-682895280 GCA_031772625.1 Pinus tabuliformis | reverse complement strand
CAATTTTCTCAAATGGTGGTGATTTCTTTTTTGTCAATTACATGTCAACAATGCCCCCACGACAAGAAAATGTTCAGGTAATGTCTAGGCTTCTATTTAATTTAATTTTTTAGCATATTAGAATTGCAAATTATCTTAAAAAATCCATCGTTTTTGAAAAAAAAATTCCTTCATGGTGTGCTCGATATATTCGACTGGCACCGATAGTGGCACACACTGTAAATTTACAAGGTGCACCGCAGTTTAGTGTGTGAACATAGCACACCTCTATTGTTGCAGTGAATTTCGTAAATCAAAACACACCAGGAAAGCTATAAATTTTACGTCAGTGCTTGCATTTTTAGGTTACACCTGATACGTTTATGAAAATCCAAAGCACCACAAAAATAATATTAAAAAATAAATCTCAGTGCATTCGATAACCTAAACATTATGTTTCAGTACAAAAAGGTTAAATATGTGCATAAGTGAGATGCATCACGATGAAAAATTAAATATGTGAACCAACAATGGTGTGTCATATGTATGTGCACGCCGATGTCGATGCAGTTGTGTTTGATGGCTCACTGGAGCCAAAACATTACTTCTTTTTGGGAGCACCATGGATTTTGTTTTTAATTGAAAGTAATGTTTCCATGTTTATAAATACATTTTTCATTTAATAAATAGATCTGTATTTTATGTATGAGGCTGATGTATTTGATATGTCAATCATGTAGCAAAGATGTCAGCAAATAGAGCAACAACAAGAGTATGAGGAAATGACAGATCAATACAATATGGTCTGGCCATAGGAGGTCAAACAAAGGGAGAAGGATTTATACCCTCGCCCTATTACCATAATGACTCGAGCGTTCTTAAGGAATGTACGCCTCCTCAATTACTATGAGGAGGCTACATCCCTGAAGGAGCACTCTGTCTTACTGGCACATTTGATCCACCACTGGAGTATCTAGGAGAAGGGTTTCCATGTTGGTCCTAAGGCATGCTGTAGGCCCTATGAGGAGGACATATACTATATCATTGGCCTATCAATGAGAGGGGAGGATTTTCTGTAGTTCCCTTATGTACTCCATGAGGTTGTAGTAGAGAGTTAGCTTGCCCACTCTAATAGATATGTTGGGTCTCATGCAGTTCGTCTAGCATATTTTCAGGTACATGGTGGATAACTACAAATTTCTTTTTTTGATGCAAAGGAGGTTAGGTGCTTCTTGTTATTAGTGATGGGAAGTGCATTATTTTCCCTCTTTTGTATTATTTTGATTCACTGATTCATGCGTCACGATGTATTAGATGGTTTTCCATTTTTTTGAGGTAGTTTTGTATGTCTTTAGGTAGATTTTGTGCGAAAATACATGGGAGGGTGAGCTTCCCTTTTGCTTCAAAGGTTTTTTGTTTACTTTTTGAGAGGTTTCTAGAGACAAGACCTACATTTGACTTTCGCCCTCCTAGGTTGGTGAATGAGGTCTAGATGTGCATGTGGGGCCAGATGATGCCCAAGAGGGGCCTATAAGAGTATCTGACAAGGATTTCTTCCCAGGTAATGGTATTACTGTATGAGCCTCCAGATGATAGAGATAATATTAGTTAGAGAAAGATTTCGGCAAAAATCACATGGAATCTCATTTGTCGACGCGTTTCGAACCAACCCGTGTGGTTCATCGTCAGGACAAGTTGAAGAAACAGAACCAGCTTAGCATGTTAAATAGACCGAGCAGAGCCTCCAATGGCTAGTTTGACGAACCGTAAATATTGACTAATGGACCGAGATCAAAACATTTTTAATAAAAAAAGGAGATAAGTTATATAGGAGACCAATAAATCATTTAAAATAGTTTATTAATAAATAGTTAAAAATTATAGGTTAATTATTTTTAAAAGGAAAATTAGTTGCAAAGGACCACTTCTATGAATAAATTCAATGCGAATACGAGTTAAATGGGAATAAAAATAACTAAATGAATAAAAATATAATAATAATAATAATAATAATAATAATAATAATAATAATAAATATTCCCTTTTCTCCATTCCTATTATTTTTATTGATTATTTTATTTAAGGGCCTCCGTATAACCAATTTCCTTTCTAATTCTTTACTGCTTATATTTTTAACTAATTTCCGATCTATCATATCATCCTTCGATTTTCTTTATTACCTTTATTAACACACAATTTTTAAATATCATTAATTTTATACATTACTCTATACATCTAATTTTTTCCTTTATTATTTTTATTTTTATTTTTATTCAATTATTTATTTATTTATTATTTTATTTATTTATCTATTATTATTTTCATTTTATTTTTATTTATTTATTTATTTTTATTTTTATTTTTATTTTATTTTTATTTATTTATTTTATTTTTATTTTTATTTTATATTTTTATTTGTATTTATTTTATTCATTTATTTATTTATTTTATAATTTATTTATTTATTTATTATTTTTATTATATTTTTATTCATTTAGTTATTTTTATTCCCATTTAACTCGTATTCACATTTTATTTTATTTTTATTTATTTATTTATTTTTATTTATTATATTTTTATTTATTTATTTATTTTATTTTATATTTTTATTTGTATTTATTTTATTCATTCATTTATTTATTTATTTTATTGTTATTTATTTTGTTTATTATTTATTATTTTTATTTTATTTTTATTCATTTAGTTATTTTTATTCCCATTTAACTCGTATTCGCATTGAATTTATTCATAGAAGCGGTCCTTTGCAACTAATTTTCCTTTTAAAAATAATCAACCTATAATTTTTAACTATTTATTAATAAACTATTTTAAATGATTTATTGGTCTCCTATATAACTTATCTCCTTTTTTTATTAAAAATGTTTTGATCCCGGTCCATTAGTCAATATTTACGGTTGGTCAAACTAGCTATTGGAGGCTCTGCTCGGTCTATTTAACATGCTAAGCTGGTTCTGTTTCTTCAACTTGTCCTGACGATGAACCACACTGGTTGGTTCGAAACGCATCGACAAATGAGATTCCATGTGATTTTCGCCGAAATCTTTCTCTAACTTGATATGGATCACAGAAGCCTAAACTCGATAATATTACTGTTTTCTTTAAATTAATATAGTTTCTTTTTTTGTTTTAATTAATTAGAATAAAATTTATTCTAGCACATTCTTTAACTTCGCTTATTAAATTGTTTAATGAAATTGTCTAATTATAGTTGTGTACTCTATATTTTGTAGGCATCGTCACATTTGATGGGGACATGCCTCCTCCCCCACCAGATGGAGGAGATGAGGATATGGGCATGGTCCAAGAGGGTGAGGGACATCCTCAAGGGGTTGTGGGCATCTGCGCCTGTAGGCCTAGTTTGAGATTTCATATGGACTACTACAATAGACTGGCCAAAATTTTGGGTGAGGAGGGATTTTTCCATGCGAAGGCTCGAGACATCAGCGAAGGTCCTAGGTTCACGGATCTCTATAGGGATTTTTGATGCGAGATGATGTCTCTTATGCATCATATCATGAGAGATAGTAGGGTACTAGAAAAAATGAGGGATATAATGGATGGAGCAATATATACATCAGATGAGGGTGGTTATCATGACGCTTCTATTAGTACTACCCCATCATATCATGGTTAGGGTGTAAGTGATCCTTTTGGTAGTAGACATCTTCCTCAGTCGCCTTATGATGAGATTTGAGAGCTAGAGGATGTGCCTTATGTTTCTTCGGACATATCAGTAGATCAACCACCTTATCCTCCACCTTAGGACGTCTTCCTCAGTCGCCTTATGATGAGATTCGAGAGCTAGAGGATGTGCCTTATGTTTCTCCGGACATATCAGTAGATCAACCACCTTATCCTCCACCTTAGGTTTCGATAGACGTTGAGGCAGTAATTGACCATCAATCGTCTTCTACTATAGACCAACCACCTGCTCCTCCACTTGAGATTTTGACAGATGTTGAGGAAATAGTTGACCTTTTATCATCTTCTGCTGTAGACTAGGCTGACACTACTACGCCTTTTGTATAAGATATTTGATTGTAATTAATTGACTTGTTTGTGTGCATGTGTGTGTGTGTGTGTGTATATATATATATATATATATATATATATATATATATATATATATATATATATATATATATGCCGCATTTTTTTGTTCATGTTTATGTACTTAAATTATATGCTGGTGATAATGTGTATATTCTTAGGTCATGTTAGATATGTTAATTTAATGTGCTTGCAAATATATGCGTATGTAATAGCAATTATTTGACATGATATGTATATTAATTTGAGATGTTAGATTAAAATGTTTGTGTTTTGTTAGATGTGATCACGATGATGATGCCCAATTAAATTATTAGATTTGTGTGCAAGCTAATGACATTTATATGTGTTAGAGGTGTATATAATAAGGTGATGGTAGTGAATTTGAATGTGTATCTTAGATAATGTTTATGTTTATTAGATGGTTATCATCTTGATTCTTATTTTTATGAAATAATATATATTATAGATTATGTATTGATGAACTTATATCAAACTTTTATATATGAAATTGCATGCAAAATGACATACTTAAAAAAATGCAAAGATATTTCTATAAATTACAAAGTTTAGTATGTTTGAAACTATGATTGAAAAATTATGATAAATATTTTTCTATTGCTTAGATAGTTCATTGATATTCATTCTAACTTAATTAGTAAAATATTTCAATACTCACAAGGAAATTTTTTTTAAAGGTAAAATAATTTAGTTAGTTATTAATAAGATGAAAATGTGTAACTCATTCAATTTTTAATATAAAATATTAATAATAATAAATTATTCAAAAATACAATTTTACCAATTCAATGTTGGTTTATAAAATTCAATCTATTGTTAAATTTAAAAAACTTAAGCTAATTTTTTTATAATTAATTTAGCTTTAATATAACTTACATAATTATATTTTTATAAGATTTAATTTATTAATATAGTTACAATATTTTCAAGCTAATATTTATAGCAACTCTTACCAATTTAAATTAGAAATTTCTCTCTCTAAAGACAAGGATCAAGAAATGTAAAATAAGGCTTGTGAAGTTACTCGTAGTTGGGGATTTGCTGTATTGGAAGTTCTCCCTTAAAGAGGAAAGTGAACTTTTTTCTAGTAATAAAGATATAACATTTTGGTGCTATTTTGGTTCTTTATTTGCTATTGAACTGGTTTAAATTCAACTCTTTTTAATAATGAATATAGGTTAAATAATACAAAGGTAATACTATATTAGATTTAAACTTTTGACAAATAATAAATTTGATAATTTCTTATTGAACAACTCAAGATATTTTATTTTTCCCAAATACTTATCATGAGATAGTGACTAAAATTCATGCTTTCACATTTCTCCTAGGTAATATTACATTATGTTCACAATGATAAAGACATGTCTACTTTAAATAATTTACTTATAAATACATAAACATATATATCTTACATAATCTAGATAGGAAAAAAAAACCATATCACCAAGTCTATTTCAAAGTCAAACAAATGCCTCCTAATCACCATCACATTATTTATCATTTAAATCTTAGCTATAAAACATTTATTAATTCAACTTTTATTTATAATTTCCTTTGAAAAGAAAAGTAAAAATTATTTCATTATCCATGAAGAAAAAATTAAAAACCTCTCATCCATCCATGTAAACCCATTTGTTTCTCTTATGGTCCATAAAAAGATGTAATCAATATTTTATACATGCATACGACCTCCTTTTAGTTTACATAATGTTGCAAGAACTGTAATGTAAATATAGTAAACATGACTTTATCTCTCATGTCAATAATTTAATCTTAAATATTAATACAATTTTTTTCTATTGTTAAAGTCCTCATAGAGTTATCACTACATGATTTATATTGATTTTGAACTAAACAAGAAGGAAAAAAACTTGTGAATTGATTAATAAACCAATAAGTATATAAATCAAGATTAATTCCTCAATGTTGTTTCTAAATTCACTATTTTCTCATTTTCATTATATTCTTCTCATTTTCCTATTTGAGAAGGTTTGTGACCTTGAATCCTTATTATCATAGATATTGTACAAAATTGTGAATACTTAGTTTTAAGTGTAAAAATGTTTCCACTACAAACAAAATGTGGAAAGATGTTTGTGAATATTACCAATTATATAAAATGCCAACAAGATGAATAAAAAAACAATATAATTAGCAAAATAAAGAAAAAAAAGCATACAACATTAGTATAAATGATGAAATAAGACAAGTACTTATCACTCTTTGTTGTCATCACATTGATTATATTCCTCGCTTGTCATGATAACACTTTTGTTCTCAAAAATATGTTTTGATCTAGGGTGATGTCTTAGTACGAACCACCAATCCTTATCCAATACATATGGGTAAAAAAACACCTGGTTGTAGTGTTTTAGGAAAACATAAGGGCCCATAGCTTCATACCACATCTTTCAAGAGTTGATAGATATCAACCCACTATCGCGACCTTCCTTTAAATTATTTTGATGAAAGGTGTCCCACCTCTTGCACCTAAAAATAACACATTGGAATGAATAGAAGTCCACTTGAATGATCTCATGTATCTTTCCAACGTAAGCTAACGTCCCCTACATTAGGTTTTGATTGTGGTGGCTAGCACAACTATATTGGTCAAACTAAACTTCCACTCCACAATCTCGTGTCATGCATCCATAATCAACATACTTTGTGTGAAAATGATGTCCATAGGCCCACACAGATGGGAGCAAACGCACCTATAAAAAATGAAAAAAATCACAGTCTTATGTGTTTAATAACCCAAAGATAATTAAAATATAGAATATATATAGATGTTATAATTCAAAGGTGTAGTATGAAGTTAAAAATTTACAAAAAGAGATTATAATTACCGAGTTTCTTCACACAATCCCTATGTTTAGCGTATCCTCTTCAGCACACAGGTAATGACCAGATGCACCATGTTTCTCTCTAACTTGATCAACAACCCAACTGTTAGGGCATGCCATTGGCATATTTTATTTTAAATGATCAAGATAAGGAACACTTATACCATTCAACTATTTGAATTCTTTCCTGTCACTATCCCATTTCCTCCTCTTTTGTTCATATAATGTGACCCATGGTTGTGCCGCTTCCATATTGTAAAGAATGAATTTCTTCATCGCTTCAATTTTTGAATCCACTGATAAAATCAAACCAACATATATATATATATATATATATATATATATATATATATATATATATATATATATATATATATATATATATATATATATATATATATATATATATATATATATATATATATATATATATATAAGCCCCAAGAGTTAGCTCAAACGGTCAAATCAGTGCCTCGCCAATTGGGAGGTTACAGGGTCAATTCCCAAAAGCTCTTAGGGTCAGGTCAGTAAATAGGCTGAGGGGTGTGATCCCCTTCCGGTGGGATCCATCGTAGTGTTGCCCCGTGGACGTAGCGGCTACCCAGTGACCATGCTTATCCGTGAACCACACGTGAATATATATATATATATATATATATATATATATATATAGATGAAATCAAAATATGCATTAACATGAAGTTCAATGTGAATAATTACTATGTAGAAATTTGACAAGTGATAATCCATTTACTATTTATCGTGAGCCTCTTTCCATTTTTTTCGAGAAGCCCCCCTTTTCTTTTATCTTCATCCCTTTCTTCATCCCAAATAATCGCACTTGTTGTTTTGTCGATCTGCTTGATGTACTCACTAACATAATAGAAAGACTCATATGATATATACTCCTATGCCATAGACCCCTCAGGTTTTGTTATTTGTCAAACAAAATCTTTCAATTTCTTCATGGACCTCTCTAAGAAGAACACTTAATGACAAGAAACCACCCCAACTAATTCAACCTTATATACTAGGTGAATAAGAAGATGAACTTGCAAGTCCATGAAACTCATTGGTAGTTCCTTCTCAAACATATAAACAATCTCAGCTATCCCTTGATGCCACCATGGAATTCTAGCCATATGAATCTCCTTTGATGTGATCCAACGTAAAAATGTAGATAATTTAGATATGACACATCGTAGGTCTTGGGGGAAGTCATGGTTCACACACCCACGCATGTGAAAATGATAATGACACTACATAGTAAATAATACATTATTTAAAAATTAATTATAAAATATCCCAATGCCTACGTACTCATAGAAGGTTCAACTGGTCATGTGATTTCAACCCCGACAAATGGCCTTCAACAATCAAGCAGCACCATAGTGAAGACCCATATAAAGAAGGCACCCTCGAACTCACTATAAATTCCTTCACCAGAGAAAGATCATCTTTCTTTAAAATCCATGGGACATCATCTTCTTTGAAAGACTAAGAGGGACCAACCTCTCCTCTAGTTTCTTATCTTGGCCAATGGTTCTTTTTAATTTTTGAAGAAATAACATCTCTCCTAGCATCTAATGTGTCACTTTCTTTTGATGAGATCTGACTCCATAAAGAAGATGAAACATTTTTAAATATATGCATGGGATCATCTAAGTGGGAAATCTTAAGATGCTCCCAATGTGGGATCTCATAAAATATAGATTTCCTTTTCATCCCAATGGGAAATTTCTCAACATAAGCATCAAAGAATTCTAGATCAATGGACATTGGTTCCCCATTTGAATCGAACATTTCTACAAACTCCTTCTTTTTCTCTCTCTCTCATATGTTCTAAGTCATTCAATTGGTGTCATTATTGTAGGCCTTTGGGTTCTCTTTGTCTTACCATCGAAAGTAGATGTTTCTCTTCTATAACGGTGTTCTTCTAGGAGGGATATCCTAGAGAAGTCATACACTAGATTTCGTAGTTGGTCGGACCACCTATTCTTCAGAGAAGGTCCACAACATTTACACCCATGATACCCTTTTTTTACAAGACCTACTAAATTATTCTATATAGGCTGAAACATTAGCAACCATGAAGATCAGAACAATTGCAACAAATTAAATTAATATGTGAAACAATATTTTTATGTATATAAACAAATCAATACAAATTTAATTTACCAGGGAAAACTCCTAAGCCTGGATAATCATGTATGGTGTAAGCACATATGCTATATAGCATAAAAATCCTCTCAATTGTGATGGGTTTTGATACATTGTACACATGTATCCCTTTCCATAATTCCTTCAATCCATCTACCAATGGTTGTAACTACAAATCCATATTCTTCACTTGTCTTATACCAGGAACTATGACAACCAACAAAAGATGTTCATTCTTCACGGACAACCATGGTGAGATATTGTTATTGATCACTTCTATAGGAAAAACAAAATAGTTGGTGTTTTGGGGGGAATATGGGTTGACACCATCCATGGATATGCTGAGTTGTAGACATCATACTTCATTCTTGAATTTTTTAGGCCATGAATCTTCTATGTGCTTCATGGTTATTGAATCTATTGGGATTCACATAACTCCTAACTCACTTCTGTGTGAGGCATGCCATCCTTGCAACACATCTAATTATTTGCAATGAAAGAGTCTTTGAATCCTTAGGATTATAGGCACATGCCTCAATATATTATGAGGAGGACCATGTGATTTACCCATTTTTTTCAATTACTGTACCTGTTATGCCCACAATTCAAACATATATATTTTTTTGCATATTATCCTCTATATAGAATACAATCATTTGGGCATGCATGATATGATATGTACTCAACACCCAACATTTTCAACAATGTACTTTCCTCTTCATAGCTACCTAGCAAGACATTATCACTTAGAAGAACCTTATCTTTGAATAACCTGCAGTTGTTTAGGAATATAATTGTGCAATGTCAATATTTAATGTTCATAAAATCGACCATTTTTAATGTTAATTGTGTGACAAAATTTCTCAAAATATAAGGGACTTGATCAATCATGTTGGTGAATTACCTTAATATTTCCAAGAAACATGCATTTGACATGTCAAACTTTTCTTTCAATTTGTACAACAACATAATTGTCCTCAACTGAGTAGACTTTGACCTGCCACCAAGTCCAAAGAGAGGGGTGGAGGAAGCAGATTTCAGGATTTCGAAAAAGGTATTAGTGACATGAGCATCATCCCCTAGCTTATCATTCTGGAATGCATCTAACAACACTGCGTCCATGGCAATCATATCTTGTAAGTAATCATCCATACCAACCTCTATTTGATTTCCTACATTTCCAAATTGTGATGAAGAAATACTATTGTTGTAGTCATTCCTTAATTGGTGAATCTGGACATAGAGGGAATTTAATAGGTGGTTGATTCAACCATTCTTTTTATGCTTCCTCTCTGAGCCTTGCTTTTGGTACAACCTTCTCTCGAGTTGATGTTTTAGTGGGGTGCACCAGAAGATGGTAGGTGGGTCACTCATCATCACTAGAACCCTAATTTCAAAAAATATTGTACGTCATTAGTACAATATCAATTATATTAGTAAGCACGTTAATGCAATTGGTTTATTGAAATTACATTATACCAAAAAATTATTACCATTGTTGATCAAGGATTGCAGCTGGAAAATGTTATGTTCCAATTGGCAGGGTGAAGAGGCTCTCCATTTTCATCTACCAACTTCTTTCGATATGCTGCTCCTGATAAGAGCTTCCGATGTTTTCGAAATGGAGGAATATTTTCTGCATATGAACTCGATTTTGAATCAAGAACCTCCAAATTTGGATACATTTTTATTCAAATTGACATGGATAAAAAAAAATCAATTAGACAATAAATATATATATAAATTTTGAACTTACTAGTCCATGGGGCTTTCGATTGACGGTGAATGGGTGCGCTGTTAAGGCACTCCTTGCGGTAGGTCACCGGTTCAAATCCCCCATGGGTACTTAGGTTAGTCTTAACTAGATATATATATATATATATATATATATATATATATATATATATATATATATATATAATAATATATATATATAATAATAATTGAACTTACTAGAGATGGAAAGGGAGAACTTTACGAAGGAATTTGATAAACAACATTGAACGAGCTAGAATTTGAAAAATTGGCCATTTGATATTATTGAGATTTTGTCCCTGCATTTGAGAAAAATCAGAAATAGAATTTTATGTGCACATCTAAAATTAATTTCGACAACCATATAACCAAAATCTGAGTTTCAATATAGTTTTCAAACCATTTTTCAAGAATAAGGTGACTTTAAGCAGAAAATGTATACTATGAACTACTATAATTCATGTGGACGTTCCCTAAAGGATAATTTGAGATAAATATGTCATTTTATGTGAAAATAAAATTTCAGATAGATTTTAAACCATACTGGTGCACTTATAAAAAAAAATCGCATTGATGTGTTTAAATCATAACAATAACGGGGCGTTAAAATAAGACCTGCATTGATTTCTATGATTCCAAAAAATATAAAATATGTTATTATATTGGTGCTCTTGTACATAAAACACTTTGATGCGTTTAAATAAAAATAGTACAGGTACGCACTTGTTTTTGGAATTCAGAAAATAAAAATGAATTCAACCATTTCGGCTCTCTTATAACAATTACAACACCAATGCATTTAAATACAAACCTCACAGTTGTGTTAAAAAAATTAAGCGCACCGTTCCATGATTTCAATTTCTTTTTTGTATCATATTGGTGTGTTGAAAAAATTTGGCACCCCGACAATGTCAGTGCGCCTTTCTTATAAACACAATGGTGCTCTTTACTATCAAACACACCGATGTTTGGATAAAGTGAAAAGAAAAGCGTGATTTTTTTCTTTCTTTTAAATTCAGAATTGATTTTTCAAAATCTAATTTCATAGTCTGTTAAATAGTAAAAAATTATTAATTATTTCATTATTTTTTCCAAAATTTTAAGAGAGTGATTTGGAAGAGAGACATACCAAGATAACTGTGAAACAATACAATACATTATAGCAACTGAACTATTCAGGAGATCATCAGCTAAAACATATGGTGATTCACTCAAAACCCTGAATAGCAATAATTTTAAATTTTACTGTTCATTTTTTTTACAATTTATGTTAGATTTATTAAAAAAAAATAAAAAAAAATAAAATCCTTATATAAAAAAAATTATTATTGATTTTGCTAATAATTTTTCTTATGATCTCTCTTCCTATTTAAATTTAATTAAAATTAAAAAAAAAAAATCAATGCTTACCTTAAAACTGTAAAATTTAACCTTAGGGTTTAACTCCCTCTACCACTTCACAATTAGGGTTTTTCAATTTAGGTATTTTAGATTTAATGGGTTTGTGTACTTACTAATATAGGGCATTTAACATGTAAAGCAGGGGGGTCACTTATTGAATTAGATCCAAACCCTATCAACCCTGTCTATTTTTTTTTAAAACAGATATATGTTTTGCAGTGCACCCTTTGTAATATAACACACCGATTTGCCTTGTGTAATATAACACATTGATATATTATGACATTGTCAATTTTGTCCAGTTTGTTCATCGTTGCTCTCAGTGTAATATAATGCACCGACATGCCTCTACCAAATAAAACTGTTAGTTCATTGTGATGCATTTTTCATTACAAATCGCACTGTCATAATTTAAGATTATTAAAAAAAAAAATTTAGCTGATGGTGTTGAACAATTGAATGACTGATGTGTTTAATGGAATAAACACACAAGTGGGATTTATTCAAATAAACACACTGATAGCTAGAGATCCTTTTGATTAAAAATAATTTCATTTATGTATAAAATATATTTAATGACTTCTATATTGAATGGTACATGTTGTATATTGATAAAAAATGTTTGAAAAGGTGTCAAGTAATGAAAATACTAATCAACATAATGATAGCACATTGAAAAAAGTAGAGAAGGAAAGTTCCTTGTAATTTCTTAAAAAAATAATATGTTTGAACTATACGTAATTTTAACTAATATGTATTGGTTAATGTGTGTCATGCAGAGCCACAAAATTAAGAAGTTTGATAAGATTATTTCTAATCTAAGTGTAGAAGTGTGTAAAATCCTGATAGAAAAATTGTAGAATGATGAATCAAGTGAATGAAAAAGTACTATTCAATATGAGTCTTTTTTGTTTGAATTTCATTAATAATATACTTAAGAATATTAGATAACATGTTTCATATAATTTATTAGTCCATATATATTTAATGTTCTAAAGGGAAAAATAACAAAGGAAAAGATCAAGGTCATTCTAAGAAAAGAAAAATTATTGAACATGTAAATAATGACAATGAATTGGTCCTTAGCTCATCTAGAGTGGCACTGGGGGTTAATGAAAGGGGGGAATTGTTTTACAAAACTATGAGGGATCTAATAGAACGAACATATAGATGTACTTTCCACTTATAATACAAAAATTAATCAAATCATTCTAAAAACCAAATTATATCTAATCTACAAGAAGCATTTCTAGAGCAATGGTCAATGAGACATGTTAGACTTGCAATAGCCAAAACATACAACAACAAAAAAGAATCATTCAAAAGATAATATTCCTAATCAAAAATGGTTTTCTAGAATTATAGGTATATATTACTGCAAACCATTCATTTATTAATATCAATTTTGTTATATTTAGTTTTCATATGTCAATATAAAATACTTTATTACTTTTTTTAGGAAGATTTTGAAAATCCAAAACGATAAATGAGTTGATATGCAAAACAAGCCAATAGGAATGTCAAAAAAAGTGTACAAGGAGATGGTCAAAGAAATGGACGTAATTTCATCCCAGGAGGAGCCATCTCAACAACAACATGCTTCAAATGTATGTATTCATGATTGAATTTGTACATATAAAAAATAATTTAGCAGTAAATATTATTTTTCAAGTATTTTCTTGTAGAAAAAAAAAAACAGAATGGAACTCATTCAACACATAAAATAGGAAGACAAAGAAGAAAAGGGTTGACATTAAAGTTTGTGTGTAATTGTTAATATTTCCTTATAGCAACTCAAGGTTTCATTTTGTATATTTTAAATTGTTTTACAACAACCATCCTTGAATGTCTTCAAATAAGTGCTAACATACAAAGAAGAGTCATCAAAAGAATTGGTTGACATTGGGTTAAATATGGGTTGTGAGTATATGTTGGCATATCAAAAATTAATTGTGGAATTTGTAGCTATCTATGTTTTTTTACTAAATTTGAGTTTAAAATTAATTGAAGGAAAGAAATCCTTTATATTAAATCTATGATTTATAATGAGGTTTAAAGCATGTAGGAAATAAAGTATGGAACTACACCAACAAAAGACTTGTTGCAACAAGGCATGAGACTTGGCTTTGAAACCATGTAAATAGTTTATAAGTCACTTCTTGCTATGATACATTGTTATTCGATTTACATTGATGTGTATTATTTATTTCAATTTTCATTATTCTCACCAATGTAGATACACTAATTACACTTTATTTCTATGTTTGTAGATGGAATAAGATGAAGAAGATGAAAAATAATCGATGCAATCAAAAAAATATTCATCCAAATAACCAAAGTTATGGAAGTAGCTTTAGCAGTAACAATAGTTCCAACAAAAAATGATGATCTATTTGGATATCAATGCAACCTATTGTATTTTTTGAAATAATTGTATGTGAAAATCAAACATTTTGTTTAATGTAATGGACATAGTGTCCCAATTGAAAGACAAGGGGTTATAAATAACAATTCCATTTTGTATGACAAAGAGCCTCTTATTGATATATAATAAAATAAATTTTAATTTATACTATTCCGTTATCCAATTTCACTGTGAAATGTTACGCCATTGATTAAATATATGGATGATTAAATATTATACCAAAGAGATGAAAAATATGATAATATAAAAAATTAATCCACACATCATATACAAATGCACTAATCAAATTTTAATTTATATGAATATTGTTTTAAGAAATATGTCAATTCTTTTATGAATAATGGATTTAAAAAATTACAATAATGGAACTACCATGGGTTGATGTTTCCAAAAAGGATAAAATCTCATACATAAAACAAAAAAAAGATAAAATCTCATACAAAAAACTGGTGCTTCCATAACATAAAAACGTACCAGTCCTTTATGTTATATAAAAGCACCACGCTGACATCTTTTTTGCATGACTGGTGCCTTTTCCTAAAACGACAACACCGGGGTGTTTAGTTCTTCAAGCGCTGGTATTGTTTGCAAATAACAACCCGGTGCATTATAATTCTTAAAGCACAAGTGATTTCATAGAACTAACACCCCAGTCCTACAAAATATTATTTCCAGCCTCGGTGCATTATTAAAATTAACATCACTGATCCTTTTATATCCCTAATGCACATGTGTGTTTATACAAATAATAAGCATCGTTGTTGCGAGTTTAAACAAAATCACCAGGACTACTATTATTTTTTGGATGTCCCAGTGTCATTCCTTATAAGAACACCCTGGGGCGTTTTTGATAGATAAGCACAGAGGTGGTATATATTTTAGGCACCGATTCTCTTTGAATTCAACACCTTGTTTCTTTTAGTTAAGTATGCAGGTTGATTATTTTGTATATGTAGCACACTGGTGCTACCTATTCCAAGAAGCGCACTGCAAAAAAAAATCGTTAAAACCTCTGAACACCCATATATTTCTAGTTGTGATGAAGTCTCATTATAATCTCCACTAAAACATCCACTATTAGAAATGATTGTTTTAACAAATGTTTTTTTGACAAATTTTTCTAATTTATAACACTAAAATCCTTTGTTATAACCTCTGCTAGAAGGTATTTTCCTTGTAGTGCCTATTTTTCTTTGTGAATCAATTTGTGTATTACCTAAAAATATAAAAATACATCAGCCAAATAGCCATAGTTTAAATATAGTTAACCACAGTTGGTTTCAATCTTCCATGAGGTAAACCATATATTTTTAACCACCTATAAAATAAGTATATTATCCTAAATACAACCATCTTCAGCAAAACAAGGTTATCTAATACAATGTTTCAACATAATAAGTAGTTATCAAGCATTAAAAGAAGTCGGGAATTTGAGGAAGTAGTTAGTGCATGACCTTTGGCACTAGATCATGGAGGAGATAGAGTATTGGCATCACACTAAAGGTGGCTCTCTAAATGTGTTACCCTGGCATCTAGTATTTCCAAGAAAACACATGGGTAACTCTAAGAGCATTTAATATCATTTAAAGTAGAAAAAATCATACCTTTCCTCCTATTTTTATTTTAAGACCCTGCTCGAAACGAACTTCATATACCAATGTAAAGAAATATAGTTGAGATACTATTTCTTTCTTCCCATACTGTGACCAGGGCTAGGAACCTAGTGAGAAGCCTCCTCTGGTATCTCTAAATCTAAAGAAAAAAAATTGGGGGTCCATAGAAATAAGAGATTCAAAATGAAAAATTTCATTATGGGTTTTAGGAGGGACATTGAGTGGAATATTTTATGGATTCATACACCTATTTTTGGGTCCAATTATGACCATGGGGGCCTTCGGCCTTGCCTCCTTAGTGACTATGCATGCACTGCCAAGGCATGTTGCAAAAAGGAAAGAAATGCCAATGATTTAGATGACGTTTATCTGGAGTTAGGGGATGGAAACCATAAGTGATTGTATATAACCAGAAATGTAAATGTGACAGGCCACCCAAGATACTAGCACATGATGGGAGAATAAAAAAGAAAATAGGCAAGAGAATCTTCCCGAATAAGGGAGTGAATAAAGATGTTGACACCAAACCATCATCCATGCAAAGATAACCCAACAAATATAATAATTCCAACTAAAAAAACACCAATCAACTCACTAAACCATGAAATAATAGTACTTGCAAGAGGCTTAGGAAATGTCTTTAACAATTTTCCCATCTTTTTCCTATATTTTAATTGTTGTAAGATTGGAGGAAGTGGATATGAATCATATACTATAAAAGTGAACCACAACCAATGAACTACCCCATTACAACAATTGATAGTATCCTTTAATCTACCTCTCTACTCATGTTGTAGGTACCATGTCTTCCACTTCTCTGATACCAGACCTTCATCCAAACATAAATATATCAACTCAAAGTTGGTAACAAGCACAACCAGACTCACTCTAGAAGAAAATAGAGTAGAGTTCCCCAAGAAAATTGTGATATTGTCATGGATTGGCCCCTTATCACTAGTAGAACCCCAAAAATATCCTACTTTCGGCGGGGATGTAAGCATTTTCCAACTTACATGGAACAAATGAAAAGTATTTGAACTAAAGCGAAGGATCGTAATGTTGCTAGCCACGTTAATTGAATGATGAATGCTCACATTATTGTGCATGTAGGAGTAGGCCATGCCACCCACCTCATAAATGATTTTCTCATTGGTGGGGTGTCAGTCTCGCCCCTCACCTCTTGAAATTACTTAATTTCCACCCGAATTGGGGAACATTTATCCTTATCTAGAATGGATTGCATTAGCTTGATCTAGCCTGATTTTTTGTCCATAGGCTTGTAATGGTTGAGGCAAATATCTTTGTCCTAGCATCCCAGGTTGGCAAGAGAGTTGGTTTTTTCGTTGCTTGTTATCTTGAAGTGAGAATTTATAATATAATGGATATAGAGGATCAACACTTGAATGTGAGAGATGAGATGTTCAAGTCATAATCTCTTTTCCAATTTGGAAATGGGGGCTCCATTGATTATTTTCTAGGCTATCAAAAAGACCAACTGGGAATCCCAATCAATTTGAAGTTTAGAGTATCTCCGCATAGAGATCCAATTGCAATCCCTTTTCTAGAGTGAATAATTCTCAAACATTATTTATTATTATGCCATAGTTCATTGCATACACCATGAGAATATTCTTATTCCAATTTGTAAAAATTCTCCCATATCCTTCTATGCCAGGGTTTCCTTTAGAAGCATCGTCGAAGTTAAATTTTATGAAGCCCACTAGTAGTGGAATGAAGCAACAAGGAGAGGAACTTTATGGAGACGAGACCTTGGGAACATAGGGAGATATCATAACCTAATATATTTCCAAGTTACTTAAGATTAGAGCCTCTTGATGATTTACCTTCCAATATGATAGGGAACATCATTCCAAGAGGATTGTGTCTCTGATATTATGCTTGATAATATACCTTACAGTGTATTTAGTCTCTCTCTTGTTTTCAAATATCCTCTTGTTGCATTCTTTCCATAGTGCTCATAGTGAAAAGCCACCAACCAAATTAATGCAAGCATTAGGGGAATTTTGAGGTCTAAAATGGGCCTCCTAAGAAAAATGTACAACCAAAATAAAATTTATAAGAACTAATAGGATTCAATATGATGATGTCAACCATGGGGGATGATTCACCATTTTTGGATTAAAAAAGTAAAAACATTAAAAAATAATAAAATAATAAAACTACTTTTTCAAGTTGTATTTTCAACTTATCTCCCTAAGGTTTTACTCAAATTTCAAGCGGTAGTACTTGTTGGATGAAAAATTTAATTCCTCACCTAAGGAGTACCCATGTTACATACTTTCGATGGACCCTGCTATACAAAAAATGAGAAATACATGAAAAAACGTGATTGCAATAACATTTTTCATGTATTTCTCATTTTTCCTGTAGTAGGGTCCATAAAAAGTATTCAACATGGGTACTCCTTGTATTAGGAATCAAATTTTACATCCAACATGTGTTGTCGCTCGAAATTTGAGTAAACCCATAGGGAGATAAGTTGAAAATACAAGTCGAAAAAATAGTCTTTTCTTGTTTCCGTCTAAAATTTGATGATTTAATCTAATCTTATTCTACTATTTCCACTATTATTTTATTATTTCCTTAGGAGGCCCATCTTATACCTCACAATTCCCCTAATTCTCTATTTACCACCAAGTTTTTGAATAAATTAAAATGCCATTGCTCTAATGATTCCATCAGGTTGTTAAGAGTGGGATCAAGGTAACCAAAGAAGGAGTAAACTCAAAGACCAAATAGAATCAACAAAAGGTCATAATTGAATAGGTGTTCTATGGTTTCTTCTTTATTCCCATAGAGGTGGCAAAAGGAAGGTGCTCGAAATCTTTTTTCTTGGATATGGTCCCATAGAAGTAATTTTCTCCTCCCTACTAACCAGAGAAAGTGAGAAACTTTAGGCCAAAACTTAATTTTCCAAATTATCCTCCATAGAGGCTCTATGGGAAAAATATGATGTCCATATAATAGAGAATAAGATTATTTGAGCATGAACATTCTTTTAATTTGATACTCCTAATGGAGTTTGTCCTGATCCTGCATAATGGGGATTTTACAATCCTGTAGTTCCTAGGCTAAAATGGGCTAGGAATGCATGGGTTGGTGGTTTATGCAGTCTTCCTTATATTTCCACTCTTTCAAAATAGTGTAGTTCTGTGTTGGTTTCCAAAAATATGATGTTTTTATACCCTAGTAATCCATGGTAAATTATTTCAAATCTCGATTTTTAACTTGGTCTCCAAGGTGGGTAGTTATTAGTAAGCATCTTTCGAGAAGAAAGTTGTCTGTTCACTCCTGATTTCCCAAAAGTCATGTTCTTGCACTAGGCTCATGTTTTCTGGTGCCAAATTCCAGATTGAAGAACCCAAAGGAAAGACCATAACTCACAATTTTTTCAGTTGAGAGGAGGAATTATTATAATTTTTATCCCAGATATGTTTCTAGAGAGTCTCCCCTCCTTGGAGCCATCTCCACCATTATTTTCACCCAAGGCTTTGTGCAATACCTCTGGATATATCAATCCTAGCCCCTCATCCAACTTTGGTATGCACAAATTTTCCCATGCTACTAGTTCCCATTTCTTGGCTTCCTTAGTGCCTCGCCAAAAAAATTGAGTAGTGATATATCTGAAAATGAGTTTTGGGGCTGCTAATACTAATAATTAGTATATCGTTAAGGCTCGAAGAAATAATTTAAGTAAAACCAATCAACCTACAAAATTTAAGGATCAGAATTCCCATCTATCCATCTTATTTGTAATTCTTTGTGAAATTTATTTCCATCAAGATGATCTAAATTAATTTATCACAAGAGGAATTCCCAGGTATTTGGTAGGGATACTATTGATATAGAAGTATAGAGGTTGATTCAGATGGTGTTTTATTGAAGAATTAGTGTTGAAAAAGTAGATGTTGGTTTTTTCACCATTTATCATAGCACCGAAAGAAACCATCAAATATGAGAGAATTCTTTTTAAGGTCCCTATTTCTTATAGTGAAGGTTGACAAAAGAGAATTATTTTCTGTATTCAGGCTTCTATGATCCATAATGAATTAAGAAAATTATTTCGGTAGAAATCACATAAGAGAAATTTTTGGCCGACGCATTTCGAACCAACAAGTGTGGTTCATCATCAAGACTAGATGATGAACCACACTAGTTGGTTCAAAATGCGTTGGCCAAAAAATGATCTTATGTGATTTCTACCGAAAGACTTTTCTTAAAATAGAATTATATCATGAAAAAAATATTTATGGGTAATTGGCAGATCATTCCCAAAGAGGTAGCTTCCCTTGATGATCCCTAGACTGCTAACTACATTGAGATATCTATCTAGACCTTTAGCAGCCAAAATGAAGAGAAAAGGAGAAATAGGGTCACCCTATCGTAAGCCATATCCATTCAGGAGGATAGAGTAGAAGGAGGTTGAAATAAGGAACCTAAGGCAAAACATCCACTCAGGGGAAAAGCTAAAAACATAAGGAACCAAAAGAAGATAATCCAAGCTCAACCTATCATAAGCTTTAGAGCGATCTAGTTTAATGACCATGCTAGCCTTTTTAGATTTCTTAAGAGAATGAATGACTTAATGGGCTACCACAATCCCATCTAGGATTTGTTGAACCTTCTACAAGGCCTGTCTTCTTATGAGAGATAATGTTTTAAAACAATGGTTTAATATGGCTCATAATAATAGGAGAAGTGATTTAATATACCACATTACATAAGGTTATGGTTCAGAATCCACTAGGATTATCAAATTTACCTATCATAGAAAATAAAATAATAAATATAGGATTTAGACTTGACTATACCTATTAATAGCGTCGACATTATTCAACCAAGGTGTGAACTTCTGATTTGATAGAGGGCTACATTGGTCTGAAGAAGTTGATCTTGAAGCCATTTAGGCCCAAAGATTTATTTTTCGGCATTTCCATTACCACTTTCTCAACTTCTGCAAATGAAATTCCCTTTCATTCTAATCTAGATAAATGAGGTGGGGAATGTGAGCAGTAATGCGGCTAATTGTGTCTCATCTGTTGGGCATCGGTTCTGTGATCATGTCATGATAATATGATACCAATTCTTTCTCTAGACCTTCATGTTGTAATAGTCTTTGTCCATCCCTAAAGGAGAGGGAAAATATATTGTTATGGTGGCAATGTTTGATCATTTCTTTATGAAAAAAATATGTATTTCACTCTCCATATTACATCCATTATATACAAGATTGTTTCTTCCATTTAATTTTGTCTTATTGCATCTACGCTCCAATCTATTGATTAGTTGGCTCTCTTCCTTAATCAATGCCTCTGAGCGCCCTTCCAATTTTTGTTTTTTTTTAATCATATGCATACATGCCTCTAGGGTTTTCTTATTAGTGAATATATTGGAAAACTCATTTTTATTCCCATCCTTGAGTTTTGCTTTGAATTCCTTAAGTTTTAACTAGAAGTTGGGTATATGATTCTTCCCATGGACATTGATTTCCTCTCATTAGGTCTTATCTTTAGTCAGGAAAATAGGATCTTAAAGAAAATACTCTTTAATCTAAATGGATGATTCCATGGAGGTACGTTCAAATCCAATTCCGTATGAATTGTCAAATGATCAAACCATAAATAGGGTAATATAGGCACTTCAACAAATATCTCTCATCCCAACAATGATTCTAATATCATAAACTGATCTAATTGACTTGCAACCTGATGCTTTCCACTCGTGTAGTTATTCCATGTAAATATTCCATTACTGGTGTTAAAATAGGTCACCCTTACATCATGAAGAATATCCCCAAAATGGTGTGTCTCAGGAGTCAAGCCTCGTAATGCCACTTTTCTTTTCCTCCAAAGTTTTAATGAGATTAGAGTCTCATCCAACAATCCAAAATAATAACTCTGATTTTGTGAAGGTTGGATGAAAAGAGCATCCTTATCAATAGGGAGATGTGGACCATATAAAATTGTTAGGCACACCAAATCCTTGGTGCTCACATAGTGAAATATTCAAAAAAGGATGCGAGGAAAAGAAAGACAATCTTGAAATGATACCTCGAGTGGATTCTAGAGAAAAGACAGTTCCCCAACACTCCCTTTTGTATCTAGGGCCATTGTCTCACATCCCTTCCAACATTGATCAATGGTTTTTTTAACCTTATCACTTGAGACTTTTGTCTTCTGTAACATAACCATTGCGGGTTTGTCTTTGTTTATTCTATCCCTAAAGTACCTCTTTTTACTTTGGTTATTGAAACCATAAATATTCCAAGTGATAATCATTATTGGGTATAATTTTGTGAGGAGGAGAACATCTCTGGAAGTGTGACCACTGCCCTGAATTCACAAGAAAATCACCCACATTTTGGATTGTTTCTTTAGTTTCTTTTCTTTCTTTTCTCTTACTTCCTTTGATGATTTGTTCCTTGCCTTTGTGTTTTTGTGTTCGAACACCCATTCCCATGCTTGTTGATCCATATTCCCAACCTATTGCCATTCCTTGGTTATGCCATTAAACACAAAGTTGATAATATTGGGATTTATATTTAGCTGGAATGGATTGCAATTCCAAGTGCACCCATTCCTTTATAAGCTCCATCATATATTGTTATTCCACAATTAGGGGATTTTATTTCTCTTTTGCATACATCTCAACCTCCTTAGTCAATGACGACTCCTATATTTTTGGATTCTTCGTTGGTGTTTCGGTGGTATTTCTCTTAGGAGTGGATTTCCACTAGGTACCTTCTCTATTTGGCTATATGGCCATTAAACCTTGTGGTAATTCTATGTTATCCTCTTGATTTGCAAGCGCCGAGAAGTTATTTTCCACTGGGATAATGTTTCCCTCCAATTGGGTCAGTTGATTTTTAGGGTTTGTCCTCTTATTAACCACTTTCTAGAACCCATCAGTATTATGTCACGATATTTCCTCCTATATTTCTGCTTTCCCGAGTGGGAAATATATAAATAGGTGGCCATACTCATGGAAATTCCAACAATTGAATGGAACATGCTCATAATCTACAGGTTGAGTCTAGACTTTGCCACGGTAAGAGATTTTAATTGACTCTAGGAGGGGATGAGAAATATTAATGTACTCCCATATTCTAGCATAGGAGGTATAATGGCCTCTCCTTGTGACCTTAGAGGTTTACACAAAATTTCAAATGGAATTACAAATTCATTTGAGGATATCAAGATCCCAAAAATCCTCTAGCAATGGAAAAGGTTGCACTCAAACTAGGGCTACAAGAAATTGTTCATTCTCTAGATTATAACATTCTTCCCAAAATCTCATGAATAGGCCAACATTGTTAAAGAAATAAGGTATGTTTTCTAAATACCCTAGCATCATCATCTATATTAGAGAAAATCACTGAAAGAATCCTTTGGCTCCTAATTTTAGATCAATCTCACCTTTGGGTTACCATTTTTTTTAATCTGCTTCACCAAATACCTCTCAAGTTTCCAAATACCAATAAATTTTCATATCAGGGCATAATCCTTCATATGTTGATGATATCCTTCCTATTTTTTAGTTGTATGATGTACTTAGGGTTTTGAGAGAAGATTCTTCGGCGTAAACCACATTGGGATGCTTTTGTTGATGCGTTTCGAACCAACTTTGATAGTTTGGGATAGTTTGTGATATAAAAGCTTTTTAAATACATTACTTCATTTACATATAATAATAGTTATGAAACTAACTTATATTAAATATTTAAGTAAAATCCTTTCGGTAATTAATTAATTCATCTTAATATATTATATAATCTTATTTCTCCCACTCCTATCCTGTAGTGCTATCTAGTTAGTCGTTTCCCAGTCAAATATAGCTGTTAGAAAGTCTAGTTGACCAATCTAATATAGTTTTTGGTGGCTGATCTGCTCTTCTATTTAACTTGTAGCCAGGATCTGGTTCTTTAATTTGCCTTGACGATGAACCACACTCATTGGTTTGAAACGCGTCGACAAAATCATCCCACTGTCATTTACGCCGAAGAATATTCTCTCAAAACTTGATATGGATCACAGAAGCCTAAATTCAATAATTGAATAACTGCACGGAAGAGCCACTGCAACTAAGGTTCATCGTTTTGAATGGGCACGCTTGCAGGTTTCAAAGTTGAAGTCAGATCTGGCATTTCTTAAAAGGTGTAGATATTCCTCCACTATTCTAGCTTTTGCTTAGATTAATCATCACCTCAACACTACTCAGAACCATCAAGCCTTCCTGAAGGCCAGTTTAGCATTGCTAAGGTCTGAGATTAGCAAAGTTTGAAAAACCCTAGATCTGATCTCTAGGAATTTGTTTGCTTTGCATTTGGAACTTTTGGGCTCATTTTCAGCACCCCTCAGGGTGAGAGTTGATTCTTATTCAGCTCTAAAATGCCTACGCATGGAAGATCGATGGAGGCAGAAACTAACTTCTAAGTTTCAAAGGTTAGCTAAAAAATCTACCTCTTTCCACGACCCGATCTCTTAAGTGGACAATATCTCCCATGGACGACTTTCTGCTAATCAAAGGTCTGCACTTCAGAACTGGGTTTTTCATATTTCAAGCCAACTCGACTCGCTTGTGGATACGTATGTATCAGATGAAGAGGCCTACTCCCATCCGATCCCTATAGTTTCGATGTCCAGTAACGGCACTGTTCCGTCTGTCTGCGGCTCTGCTCTTACACCATCCTACTTGGCCGGTCCTTATACCTACGGTGTTGCTCTTGCTAGGTATAGCTTGACTGATCCTTTAGCTCATACGCTGTCCAACTTGACCGAGGCCTCATTACATTCCCCTCTCCCCTCTTTGATCAGACATCCCTCCATCGAGCCCGGTTACTCAAGCTCTATAAATTTTGTGAACTCTGATCTGCAGGTCCCCATTGTCAAGTCTAACACCCAGGTAATCCAAGACTCAGCCCATATTAATATTAAGCCAGACTATCCTGAACCTAATTCGAATTCCTGTGGTCTTTATCACGATTCTTTCAATGGTTTCTGTGCAGGTATGCTGGGCTCTTCCATCAACCTCAAGGGAGATTTCATAGATTATAACAAATCTAATAATAGTTAGAATGATAATTCTTTTAGGTTAAAGAAGAAAGTAGGTGAGGCTAAAGATATTAATATGGTTTTATGTAATAATAATAATAATAATAATAAGAATAAGAATGAGTGTAGTTTACCAAATATTAATGATAATAATGATTATAAGAATAACAATAATAGTTATATAATTAATTATGAAAGCATTCCTACAATTAATAATAGTATTACTTATTATAATAATAGTACTTTCTCCTCGCCCTCTCACAATAATAAAGTTGTTAATCTTTCTAGTTTTACCTTTCTTCCTTCCATCTTTAATCTTCTGAGTAAAGGTTTAAACTTTGATCTTGCCCCTAAGAAGATCCCAATTGAAGACATTATTTGTGATGTGGAGTTTGGGATCAGGGGCTTACCCAATAATATTAAGACACGATTAGACAAGATTGCGTTGTGGTCCTCAGGAAGGCAAAGCCCCGAGAAGCAACATTAGCAAGGAAGAATCTATTGCCCTTAAGTCCTTAAACCAAAATACTAATATCATGGTTCTTAAAGCCGAAAAAGGAGGGGGCAACAATCATCCTTAACAAAGAAGACTATCACCAGAAGATGTTGGATCATCTTTATAATAGTGGAAGCTATAAAAAGCTTTCTACGAATCCCCTGAAAAAGATCTCTAGAACTATGGCTCTTGCTATCAAGTCTAGTAACACTGTGAGTTCTTTTCACCATAAACTCATTGAGAGTAACCCCATTACTGCAAGAATCTATGGACTTCCAAAGATTCACAAGGAGGGGGCTCCACTTAGACCAATTGTCAATACCATTAGTGGTCCTACTTACCTTCTTGCTAAATACCTGGCCTTGAAGCTTAGACCCTTAGTTGGCCTTACAAAGTCTTTCATCAAAGACTCTGCATCCTTTGTTGAAGAGCTTAAAGGCATAAAGCTTGACCCTAGGGACATTCTTGTGAGTTTTGATGTGGTCTCCCTTTACACGTGCATTCCTATTAAGGAGGCCATTGGGGTTATTAATCGACTCACAGCTCCTGACACGGCTCGGTTAGTTGGGATCTATCTCACTTTCACTTTCTTCATCTTTGAAGGTGAGTTCTATGAACAGACTTGTGGTGTTGTCATCTATTTATGGAAGATTTCGAATCTAAGGCCCTGGCCTCAGCCCGTCTTCTACCCAAAATTTGGAAAAGGTTTGTGGATGAAACGAATGTCATCTGGTCACATGGACAAGATGAGCTAAATCTGTTTTTTAAGCATCTCAACAATCAATCCCCCACCAATAAGTTCAATATGGAGAAAGAAGTTGATGGATGCCTTCCTTTCCTCAATGTTCTTATTCCCACCAAGTGTTTTGGAAGAAAACACATACTGAGTAGTATCTTCATGTTAGCTCCCATCATTTCCCTGCTCAAAAACTAAGCATTCTCAACACGCTTGGCACTCGTGTGCTGAGAATA
The DNA here is from genome assembly GCA_031772625.1 of Pinus tabuliformis. Lineage (NCBI taxonomy): Eukaryota > Viridiplantae > Streptophyta > Pinopsida > Pinales > Pinaceae > Pinus > Pinus tabuliformis. Next base: position 682,868,467 of record CM062808.1, on the reverse strand, counting down.
TCCGATGAAAAGAGCCTCAGTAAAGAGAATGACCATCTCCTTAATGTTTTTATTATTAATGGTTATAGTAGGCACCTTGGTCAGAAAGCCTTCCTCAAAGCTAGCAAGAGGTCATTAGTCAAAAAATACCCTAAAGATAGAGTCCCTGGGGTTCATCTCCCTTTGTCCAGGGGACCTCTGATAAAATTGCAAGGATTTTGAGGAAGCATAATGTTCCCTCTACCTTTAGACCCCTTAACACCATCTGTAGCTCCCTCCGATCGGTAAAGGACTCGATCGACCCCAAATAGATCAAAGGTCTCTATGTTATTCCTTATTCCTGTGGGACCGCCTATGTTGGTGAGATTGGTCGTTCTATTAATCAAAGGATTAACGAGCACTCAGCCGACTTAAAACATGGGAGGACCACCCTAGCAGAATATGCTGAAAAGACAAAAACATCATGTACGTATTGAGGAGGCTCGTGTTATTACTAAGGTTGTGCAATTTCATCACTAGAAATTTAGGGAAGCCATTGAGATTGAAAAAAGGCCGAACAATCTCAATAGAGATGATGGCTGGAAAATAAGCAGTTGCTGGATCCCTGCTCTCTCCTCCTAGTTGTCTCTGATCCCTAGGGTGTTCTTCTGTGTAATTTCCTTCCTGAATAAAAATCCCTCTTGTTAAACCAAATTTTTTTTTGAAAAGATGAAAACTGTTCATAATTAACTTCCAATTTAAAATAATCTATTGTTTCGATCATTCTTAAGGTATTTGCCCCTTATCCTCTTCCTATTATTTACAAAGTCTTGGATTTATCTAGCCTAATTAGTTATCCTTTTAATGAAATACCCTTATTATATATTAATATTGACTGATAAAAAAAATAAATTAGATTCTTTTAGTTTATAACTTAATGGTCTAAATTTATGTAATAGTTTCTATTAACAGGTTATACAAACTATTAATCCATTATATTATTTAATTATATTAACCCTTTGGATTCATATTATGAAAATACATACTTAGATATACAATTATTTAACTAAATTTTTTATTAATAAACTTCAATATGATATTTAGCTTTTATTAATGACTATAACATAACTAACTCACAATTAACTTTTTAATTCGATAATATTAGCCCCCCCTTTTATTTCATATTTGATAATTAATTGTTTAGTTCCACAACTTGTTAACTTTATCATAATATTAAATAATTAATTTTATAGTTTGTGATATAATTTTTTTTTAATACATTACTTCATTTACATATAATAATAGTTATGAAACTAACTTATATTAATTATTTAAGTAAAATCCTTTCAGTAATTAATTAATTCATATTAATATATTATATAATCTTATTTCTCCCACCCCTATCCTGTAGTCCTGTCTAGTTAGCCTTTTCCCAGCCAAATATAGCCATTAGAAAGTCTAGTTGACGAATCCAATATAGTTGTTGGTAGATGATCTACTCTTCTATTTAACTTGTGGCTAGGATATGGTTCTTCAATTTGTCTTGACGATGAACCACACTCGTTGGTTCGAACCACATCGACAAAAGCATCCCAATGTGATTTACGCCGAAGAATCTTCTCTCAAAACTTGATATGGATCATAGAAGCCTAAATTTAGTACTTAGGATTTATTGTTACTTTGGGTAAACACCTCCTCCCCTTAAGGTGAGGTTTCTATTGGGATCCATGAATTGGACCGTCAGTTCTTTTTCTTCCCTAAAGAAGCTCCTGATCCACTTGCATTAAACTCTTGAGTATTAGTTATGAAATTTTTGTAGGAGAGGTTTGCACCCCTCCCTAAAAACCACTCATTTAACTAATCAGACTCAGGCAAAAGATAGTGTTGAAAAGAGTTATGTCACATACTTGGAAGATTTTAGCCATAAATAGAATACATAGTATTCAAAAAATTCTACTAAAGAAAACCCTAACCCTAGCTGATCTCTAACACATATGTTCCCTTCTTGTACCCCTATTATTTTATGTTACTCTCTAAAATTTCTAGAGACAAAAGCCACCAGATGTTCACCCACTAGAATATGTCCAAAATGAATAGATGAATTATCATCACACACTAAAGAGCTTGAATTACTCCATTCCAAGCCTTTAAGTTAACTCAGGAGGAAGAAATCATTGCTCAAGTAAATAAACTAGACCAATGTAAGGAACTAGAATATGAATAATAAAATTAACACTCCAAACCTTCTTTATGTGGAAATTTAAAATCCCCAAAGATTCCTAACCTTTCCATAATGTATGATATTTGTGCTCAAGAGGACCTTAATATGAACAATGATTCCCACCCCTCCACACTCCCCCCCCCCCCGAACCAAAGGAGTTGGACATATCTAATCCCCTTGCTTTGAAAAAAGAAATTGATAAATTCTATAGAGAAAGAACTCATTCCATGATTCTATGACAAAATCACCTGAAAACCAAAAGGAGCATAGACAGGTTGAAAGAAAAACCTTATAGATCCACTAAGCTAAATAATTAGGAATTCTAGTTGAGAATGATATGAATGAGAACCTAAACATAAGACAAAAGCTTGGGTTCTCCCCCTATTTGCAAATAAGAAAACACCTCTTCCAAAAACGCCCATCTCCCCATTTGACAAAATCCCATAAGTGATTCCAACCCAAATATTATCAGCATGTCAAGTAAAGAGATAACACCATAGTGGTTCTAGGAGATAGAAACATAGAAAAATCCTTCCCAAATAGCAATATCTTGAAATGAAATGCATGAACAAGGAAAAGAAAACTAGAATGTTGCACAAAAATATTACTAGGAGAGAGAGTAAATTGTGCTTGTGTCGCCATGTATGGTGGTCTATTTAAAATCTTAGACATGAGGTTTCTCCCCTTCATCTCACAAATTCCTACATCCTTCATACCACTTGTAATCATGTTTGAGATCTGCATCAGATTGTTACACCAAGGGATGGGTTATCCTGTAAGGATGACCCACTTCCTAGATTCATCATTGAAATAATCTACCTTCATCATGACATATAATTCCTCTAATTTCCACCTATGGGGAGGTCTATCCTCCACTTATTAACATTGATTTGCATCCCACAACACAGTTATGGAGTCCCCGATTAAGCAAGAAAAAAATTAAATTGGAAAAATCACCCCAACTATTCTTATCCCAAACTTTACCCTTTTTTTTTCTTACTAGGTTAGATGAGTCGTGATATGAATGGCATGCCTAACCTGTGGCTTGAGTAGCAACGACCTAGGGGAATTTAAGCTGTCAAAATCACTCGGGGATCATATCTGGCCTAGGCCACCTTAGCCCTAACATGGATAGATTTTTACCGATGGATTTTCAATCGAGGACCTTTTCATGATGGATTACCTTAATAAAATACCCTGCTACTATCTTCTCTAAGCCCCATGGGCTAAAAATTATATTTTTTCATAGTAAACTTCCAAAAGTGTTAAAAAAAATAAGTTTGAACCTCTCTTTCTCTCTCTCTCTCTCTCTTTTCCTTTTCTAATTTCTTCACATTGTGTTGTTTCAATATTTTTAAAAGGATGTAATTAAAAAAATAATATTGTTAAGGTTTGTATATAATTCTTAAATTCAAATACTTAGATAATTTTCATATCCACTCTAGTTATATTTTTTGCATAGGTTTTTATAATTAGTCACTATATTAGTTAACTTCTATTTGAAAATAAGCTATGTATAATTTTTTAATAATTTAGATGAAAACATTATCTTTAAAAAAATACAATTAAAGAAAAAAAGAAAATCAGTGAAATATAGTCCGAGGGCAACTTAATTCGTGATCGAAGTAATGTTAGTCATAAGAAAACTGACTTAAAACATGGGAGGACCACCCTAGCAGAATATGCTGAAAAGACAAAAACATCATGTATGTATTGAGGAGGCTCGTGTTATTACTAAGGTTGTGCAATTTCATCACTAGAAATTTAGGGAAGCCATTGAGATTGAAAAAAGGCCGAACAATCTCAATAGAGATGATGGCTGGAAAATAAGTAGTTGCTGGATCCCTGCTCTCTCCTCCTAGTTGTCTCTGATCCCTAGGGTGTTCTTCTGTGTAATTTCCTTCCTGAATAAAAATCCCTCTTGTTAAACCAAATTTTTTTTGAAAAGATGAAAATTGTTCATAATTAACTTCCAATTTAAAATAATCTATTGTTTCGATCATTCTTAAGGTATTTGCCCCTTATCCTCTTCCTATTATTTACAAAGTCTTGGATTTATCTAGCCTAATTAGTTATCCTTTTAATGAAATACCCTTATTATATATTAATATTGACTGATAAAAAAAATAAATTAGATTCTTTTAGTTTATAACTTAATGGTCTAAATTTATGTAATAGTTTCTATTAACAGGTTATACAAACTATTAATCCATTATATTATTTAATTATATTAACCCTTTGGATTCATATTATGAAAATACATACTTAGATATACAATTATTTAACTAAATTTTTTATTAATAAACTTCAATATGATATTTAGCTTTTATTAATGACTATAACATAACTAACTCACAATTAACTTTTTAATTCGATAATATTAGCCCCCCCTTGTTAGGATATTCCGACACATAGGATATAGTTAAGTTCAGCTTGGTCTAGTGTAGAGTTAGGTATAGAGTTAGGTAAAGTGTGTTTCTTTACCGTTGTACATTTTGTAACTTACAATCCGACGATCACGATATGTAGTGATCTGACAGTTCATTCTCTCCTCGGTATTACCGACACTTGATCCGTGGCTTGACACCCGATTGGTCCATGAGTTCTATTTAAAGCGCATGGAGGGTCATTGTTCGGGTAATCTGTGCATGAGAGAAGCTTAGGTAAATTTTCATTCTTTGATTAATAAATTGCCTGTAGTACCCACGTTGGGACAGGCCGTGGATTGTTTCCCTCTTTGAGGGTTTTAACCACGTCAAAAATACTGGTGTATTGATCTGTGATCTGGTTGTGAGCGGTGTCCTTTTGGTATTCTTTCTGAGGAACTTACCCTGTAAATTCCTACATGGTATCGGAGCTATTTGAGGGCTGCGTCCATTGGTGATCCAAATCTGAAGCCGGTAGAACTGCATGCGGCTGTCGTTTCCTAGATCTGCTGTTTCTGACTGCTTTCGGGCCGAGAGGACTGCTCTGGTGCGTTCGGAGCATCTGTTCCAGTGAGGAACCCTTTCGTTTCACGCGAAAAGTTTTCCGGTAGCCCTAGCTGCGTCATTTTTCAGATCGGGAGGTATACAGTGTTTTTGCAGTTTACTGTTATTTTTCTCTCTGCTTATTTCGGTTTCGGTTTATTTAGCCATTTTTTTAACCGGATCTATACCTTTCATTTCTGCGTATGCTCTTTTCCCTGCGACTCTGTGCGATCTGGGCAAATCAGAAACAGAAAGGAAGGATTTTTCTCATGCGTATGCTCTTTTCCCTGCACCTTAGTGTGATCTCGGAAAATCAGAAACATTGAGAAAAATATTTAGTTTTTCGGCTAAAGCTAACTTTGATCCGCAAGGTTCATTTTTTTAAAATATCTAGTTTTTTGGCTAAAGCTAACTTCGAGCCGCAAGGTTCATTTTTCTTTGCATATTCGTGTTGGGCTCTCTCTCTCTCTCTCTCTCTCTCTCTCTCTCTCTAGAGGTCTTGGGTTCAAGTCTCCATTTTGTGGGAGCGGATTTTTTTTATTCCCGCACATTCGCGCACTTTGCCGGCAACTTTAACAAATTTTTTTCAAAAAGCCATAACTTCTTCATCCGGAAGCCTTTTTCAGAGCCGTTTTTTTTAAAACAGCCTAATTTTTCGAGATCTATCCATTGGAACACTTACTTTCAGCATCTTCAGCTTCAGTTTAAAAAAAAAAATGGAAAGTCCATGCCAAGTCATTCTTGACAACACTAACTACTTCCAATGGGTAGCCTACATGGAAGATTTACTTAGAAGTAAAGGTCTCTTCAGAATAGCCACAGACCAAGAGAAGAAACCAAAAGATGAAGACAAGGCTGCAAAATGGGAAAATAGACAAGATCAAGCACGTGGTTTGATAGGGATGTCTATTTCTCCTGATCTTAGATTCCATATTGCAGAACTTGAGACTCCTCATGAAGCATTGGAAAAACTCGCTAAAGTTTTTGGGATTAAAAATGAAATTAGAGCCCATCAACTTGAAAATGAGTTGCTTACTTTGGATCCTAATAATTTTTCTTGCATTGAAGATTTCTTGTCTAAATTCAAGACCCTTAGATATCTCTTGGAAGGTGTTAAAGTTAAGAAAGAAGATGGTAACCTTATTTATTCCATCCTTACTAAGTTGGGACCAGCCTACTCTGTATTTGTTTCCACCTTCCATTCGACAAGGGAAGCTTTCATTTGTCAAGGAAAAGACTACAAGGCCCCTTCCTTTGACTCTTTTTGTGATTCTTTAATAAGAGAACAAGAAAAACTCTTACACCTTGGTCTTCTTAATCTTGGAAACTCTTCCACGAAAGCGTTAGCCGCCCAGCAGCAACCAAATTCAAAGAATCCTAAGAAGTCATATCCTCAAAAGAATGGTCCTAAACCAACTCAGCCTCAAAATGAAAGATCATTTCAGCAAAATGATAGGACCAATAAAAACAAATGGAAGAAGACTGATAGACATTGTAACTTTTGTAATCGAGATGGCCACTTAGAATCTAAATGCTTTAAGAAGATGGAAGCCTTGGAAGCCGCAATGAAGAAACATAACATCCATGTGGAGCATTCTTCAACTTCAACTTCATCTTCAGGAATGGCACTTTCTGCATGTCGTTGTCAATCATCTCAGTCTGGTTATGCATTAAATGTATCTTCTTCTTCTCATTCTCATGAGTGGCTCATTGATTCTGGAGCCTCTTATCACATGGCCAAAAACCAAGCCATGCTTTCTTCTTTAAATGATTGTAACACCAAAAATATATATGTTGGTGATGATAGATCTCTTAATGTTGTAGGGACTGGAACTGTTCATCTAGACAATGGTCAGTTTAATGATGTACTATGTGTTCCAACCTTATCCTGCAACCTTCTATCTGTATATCAGATAACTCATTCAGGTGAAGGTAAAATTGTTGAATTTTCACCTCATGATGTTGTAATCAAGGATCTAAAAGATCCTAAACAGATTCTAGCTATTGGTCTTACTGATGATTCCACAAGGTTGTATAAGTTTCACAACTTTGGGTCATCAAATCTTCCCTCAGTATTTGTTTCTCATAATGATGAAGTGAGCAAACTTTGGCATGAGCGATTTGGTCACTTAAACTATCGCTCCCTTTAGCATCTATGTAAAGAAAATATGGTGACAGGTCTTCCTATGGTATCTTGAAGAGATGGTGTTTGTTCCGGATGTGTACTCGGAAAACATCATCGGGACAGTTTTGACAAACGTGCCTCTTGGCACGCCTCAGCCCCTTTACAGCTTGTGCACAGTGATTTATGTGGTCCACTTCCTGTTGCTTCATTCTCTGGCTGCAAGTATTTCTTAACTTTCATTGATGATTTCTCCAGACGCACTTGGGTATACTTCTTAAAACTCAAGAGCGAAGTCTTTAACACATTTTTGGCCTTCAAAGCCTTTGTTGAAAAACAATCTGGACATCAAATTCTTAAGCTAAGAACTAATAATGGTGGAGAATATGTTAAAAACACATTCATCAACTTTTGCACCGAAAATGGAATTCAAATGCAACATACTGTTCCATACACTCCACAACAAAATGGTGTAGCTGAAAGGAAAAATTGCACCTTAAAGGAAATGGCTAATTGTATGCTGCAATCTAAAGGACTCAGTCTTAGTTTTTGGGCCGAAGCAATTAATTGTGAAAATTATATAATCAATCGCACTCCTACTAAGGTTCTAGAGAATATCACTCCAGAAGAAGCTTGGAGTTCCATTAAACCAGATGTAAGTCACTTTCGTGTTTTTGGAAGTGAAGCATGGGCCCATATTCCAGATGAAAAGCATAAAGCTTTAGAACCTAAGAGTGAGAAATGTACTTTTGTTGGATATTCTGAAGATGTAAAAGGTCATAGACTTATTCCATTTAAGTCCAAAAATGTTATCATTAGAAGAGATGTAAAATTTGATGAAAATAAATCGGCCTGCGAGCCTAGTCTAGCAGATGTGCCACCTCTTCCTATCTCTTCTACTTTTGAAAACATTTCTTCTTCAGATGATGAAAGTGAGTATGATAATCCTCCCCCACCTTCTCAGGATCCTCAACTTCCAAGATGGGTCCGTGCTACTCGGGATGCAGCAGGTGATCTTGCCGGTAATCCTACAGATCAGCGACGTACACGTTCTCAGTTTGAAAGAGCCTCTTCATTACTAGCTCAAGCTCCAGTAAATCATGATCCTGACACTTTTGCAGAAGCTTCAGGCCATCCACATTGGGAAGTAGATATGAATGAAGAATATCACTCATTGTTGGCAAATGATACATGGGATCTTGTTCCTCTACCAAAGGGACGCAAACTTGTTAGATGTAAATGGGTTTACAGAACCAAGTATGGACCAGATGGGAAAGTTAATAAACATAAAGCTCGTCTTGTTGCTAAGGGCTTTTCACAGGTTGAAGGCATTGACTACACTGAAACCTTCTCCCCTGTTGCCAAAATGAACTCTATCCGCCTTGTTCTTTCCCTTGCTGCCTCTTTAAAATGGGAAGTCCATCAGATGGATGTTAAATCTACCTTCTTGCATGGGGACTTGCAGGAAGAAATCTATATGGAACAACCCATTGGCTTCATACAAACAGACTCCAGCCTTGTTTGTCGACTTAAGAAATCCCTTTATGGTCTCAAGCAAGCTCCTCGGGCGTGGCATGCCAAAATGGATAGCTTTCTTTTAGAATCTGGCTTTTCTAGGTGTCATTCTGACAATACTGTCTACACCAAGAAAGTGGGCAACTCTCTTATCATCCTTGTTCTTTATGTTGATGATCTTATTCTTACTGGTAGTGATCCCAACCTTATAAACCATGTGAAGTCCAGCCTTAAAAAGAAATTTGAAATGACAGACTTAGGACACTTACACTATTTTCTCGGTCTTCAAGTCTTGCAATCCAAGGAGGGTATTTTCCTTTCCTAGTCCAAGTATGCTTGTGATATTCTTCGTCATTTTCACATGGAAGACTGTAAGCCAGCCCCTTCTCCCTTTCAATCTGGAATCAAACTTTCAGTCTCTTGTACTTCTCTTGAAGTTGATGCTACCCTATACTGTCAACTTGTAGGAAAACTCTTGTATTTAACCCATACTCGTCCTGACCTTTCCTTTGCTGTTGGCCTTGTTGCTCGTTTTATGCAAAACCCCCGTGAAAGTCATTGGAAAGCAGCTAAAAGAATACTTCGTTATGTTCGAGGTACAGTACAGTTTGGGATTCATTACAGTGCCAAAGCAGCTCCTTTATTAGTTGGTTTCACTGATTCTGATTGGGCTGGTGACCCTGATTATCAGAAGTCTACTGCCGGTTATGTCTTCACTCTTGGTTCAGGACCTATTACATGGGCTTGTAAGAAACAGGCTGCCATTTCTCTTTCGTCAGCAGAAGCAGAGTATCGTGGTGCCGTGGAAGCTAGTAAGGAAGCCTTGTGGCTTCGTCAGATCCTATCAGAGTTTGGCTTTGAGTAGCAGCATCCAACCACACTTTGGTGTGATAATCAAAGTGCCATTCAGCCATGCAAAGATCCAGTCCAGCATCAGCGCAACAAACACATTGAACTACACATGCACTTCATCAGAAAGCTCATTCATGACCATGTTCTTGAAGTGCAATATTGTCCAACAGATGATCAGGTTGCAGACATCTTCACAAAGGCTCTCACAGAGGCGAAGTTCACTAAACTTCGATATATGCTTGGAGTTCAGGAAGTTGTCACTAAGGGGGGATAGGCTCTAGTGCCTCCTTCCTTCTCCTATTGTGTCATATTTGTAAATCCTTCAATCCTATCCCAAGTTGTTCTTAAGGGGGGATGTTAGGATATTCCGACACATAGGATATAGTTAAGTTCAACTTGGTCTAGTGTAGAGTTAGGTAAAGTGTGTTTCTTTACCGTTGTACATTTTGTAACTTACAATCCGACGGTCACGATATGTAGTAATCCGACGGTTCATTCTCTCCTCGGTATTACCGACACTTGATCCGTGGCTTGACACCCGATTGGTCCATGAGTTCTATTTAAAGCGCATGGAGGGTCATTGTTCGGGTAATCCGTGCATGAGAGAAGCTTATGTAAATTTTCATTCTTTGATTAATAAATTGCCTGTAGTACCCACGTTGGGACAGGCCGTGGACTGTTTCCCTCTTTGAGGGTTTTAACCACGTCAAAAATACTGGTGTATTGATCTGTGATCTGGTTGTGAGCGGTGTCCTTTTGGTATTCTTTCTGAGGAACTTACCCTGTAAATTCCTACACCCCTTTTATTTCATATTTGATAATTAATTTTTTAGTTCCACAACTTGTTAACTTTATCATAATATTAAATAATTAATTTTATAGTTTGTGATATAATTTTTTTTTAATACATTACTTCATTTACATATAATAATAGTTATGAAACTAACTTATATTAATTATTTAAGTAAAATCCTTTCAGTAATTAATTAATTCATATTAATATATTATATAATCTTATTTCTCCCACCCCTATCCTGTAGTCCTGTCTAGTTAGCCTTTTCCCAGCCAAATATAGCCATTAGAATGTCTAGTTGACGAATCCAATATAGTTGTTGGTAGATGATCTACTCTTCTATTTAACTTGTGGCTAGGATATGGTTCTTCAATTTGTCTTGACGATGAACCACACTCGTTGGTTCGAAACACGTCGACAAAAGCATCCCAATGCGATTTACGCCGAAGAATCTTCTCTCAAAACTTGATATGGATCATAGAAGCCTAAATTTAGTACTTAGGATTTATTGTTACTTTGGGTAAACACCTCCTCCCCTTAAGGTGAGGTTTCTATTGGGATCCATGAATTGGACCGTCAGTTCTTTTTCTTCCCTAAAGAAGCTCCTGATCCACTTGCATTAAACTCTTGAGTATTAGTTATGAAATTTTTGTAGGAGAGGTTTGCACCCCTCCCTAAAAACCACTCATTTAACTAATCAGACTCAGGCAAAAGATAGTGTTGAAAAGAGTTATGTCACATACTTGGAAGATTTTAGCCATAAATAGAATACATAGTATTCAAAAAATTCTACTAAAGAAAACCCTAACCCTAGTAGATCTCTAACACATATGTTCCCTTCTTGTACCCCTATTATTTTATGTTACTCTCTAAAATTTCTAGAGACAAAAGCCACCAGATGTTCACCCACTAGAATATGTCCAAAATGAATAGATGAATTATCATCACACACTAAAGAGCTTGAATTACTCCATTCCAAGCCTTTAAGTTAACTCAGGAGGAAGAAATCATTGCTCAAGTAAATAAACTTGACCAATGTAAGGAACTAGAATATGAATAATAAAATTAACACTCCAAACCTTCTTTATGTGGAAATTTAAAATCCCCAAAGATTCCTAACCTTTCCATAATGTACGATATTTGTGCTCAAGAGGACCTTAATATGAACAATGATTCCCACCCCTCCACACTCCCCCCCCGAACAAAAGGAGTTGGACATATCTAATCCCCTTGCTTTGAAAAAAGAAATTGATAAATTCTATAGAGAAAGAACTCATTCCATGATTCTATGACAAAATCACCTGAAAACCAAAAGGAGCATAGACAGGTTGAAAGAAAAACCTTATAGATCCACTAAGCTAAATAATTAGGAATTCTAGTTGAGAATGATATGAATGAGAACCTAAACATAAGACAAAAGCTTGGGTTCTCCCCCTATTTGCAAATAAGAAAACACCTCTTCCAAAAATGCCCATCTCCCCATTTGACAAAATCCCATAAGTGATTCCAACCCAAATATTATCAGCATGTCAAGTAAAGAGATAACACCATAGTGGTTCTAGGAGACAGAAACATAGAAAAATCCTTCCCAAATAGCAATATATTGAAATGAAATGCATGAACAAGGAAAAGAAAACTAGAATGTTGCACAAAAATATTACTAGGAGAGAGAGTAAATTATGCTTGTGTCGCCATGTATGGTGGTCTATTTAAAATCTTAGACATGAGTTTTCTCCCCTTCATCTCACAAATTCCTACATCCTTCATACCACTTGTAATCATGTTTGAGATCTGCATCAGATTGTTACACCAAGGGATGGGTTATCCTGTAAGGATGACCCACTTCCTAGATTCATCATTGAAATAATCTACCTTCATCATGACATATAATTCCTCTAATTTCCACCTATGGGGAGGTCTATCCTCCACTTATTAACATTGATTTGCATCCCACAACACAGTTATGGAGTCCCCGATTAAGCAAGAAAAAAATTAAATTGGAAAAATCACCCCAACTATTCTTATCCCAAACTTTACCCTTTTTTTTCTTACTAGGTTAGATGAATCGTGATATGAATGGCATGCCTAACCTGTGGCTTGAGTAGCTACGACCTAGGGGAATTCAAGCTGTCAAAATCACTCGGGGATCATATCTGGCCTAGGCCACCTTAGCCCTAACATGGATAGATTTTTACCGATGGATTTTCAATCGAGGACCTTTTCATGATGGATTACCTTAATAAAATACCCTGCTACTGTCTTCTCTAAGCCCCATGGGCTAAAAAATATATTTTTTCATAGTAAACTTCCAAAAGTGTTAAAAAAAATAAGTTTGAACCTCTCTTTCTCTCTCTCTCTCTCTTTTCCTTTTCTAATTTCTTCACATTGTGTTGTTTCAATATTTTTAAAAGGATGTAATTAAAAAAATAATATTGTTAAGGTTTGTATATAATTCTTAAATTCAAATACTTAGATAATTTTCATATCCACTCTAGTTATATTTTTTGCATAGGTTTTTATAATTAGTCACTATATTAGTTAACTTCTATTTGAAAATAAGCTATGTATAATTTTTTAAAAATTTAGATGAAAACATTATCTTTTAAAAAATGCAATTAAAGAAAAAAAGAAAATCAGTGAAATATAGTCCGAGGGCAACTCAATTCGTGATCAAAGTAATGTTAGTCATAAGAAAACTGAAATTACTAGTAGCTACATATTATGCTTTGATTTTGTTTTCTCTATTTAAAGTTTAATATTTTTCTTTTTCATTTTGTATTTTTCTTTTTCATTTTATATTTATTGTTTTGAAGTTTGTAAATAAATTTAAAAAATATGTATTTTATAAATTATATTTTTCAATTTTTTAAAGTATTTTTATATTTTATATGAAAACAATATATGTTTTGATCTTCAAGGAAGTGCAAATAACAAGGCTTAAATCTTGAATAAGAAATAAAAATATCCTTATTAACTCATCATATTACATGTAAGAATTAGTGATTATAAAAAATATTCATAATATTATTATAATCTTACCATGCCACACATAGTCATTGAATCATCATAGAATGGTAGAAATTGAACCTAAATAAAATATATAAATTTATATTTTTAATTTTTAATTTATATATAAATTTAACCTATATTTGTTTTTATATATTCTTTGATAAAATATTGATAAATTATAAATAATAAAATGAAAAAGGTCATAAATATTATAAAAATGCGATAAATCATATAATTAAATAAAAATAACCACTTTATATGATAAAACTATAAAGAGTTCTTATTACATCACTAACATTGTTGTTCAAATTCATTCACTTATCTCCAATTATTACCAATATTCCACTTATCACTCATAATCATGAGATTCAAGGAATGCATCTTTATTTTATGCATAGTATACGAAAAAAGTTTAAATTCTTTTTACCACCTAACTTCTATGAGTATAGATAGTCTATTTACCACAAGTCACTTAAATTTCATGTGATAAGAAAATAATCACATATCATGCTTATGCATCCATGTTAATACATGTAGTTAATAAAGTGGTAACTTTGCGAAATGAAATGTTTTAGTGAAAAAGTCAACCAGAACGTATAGAGGGAAAAATAGTATATTAATAACGCTTAGTTACCATATATTTAAAAAGTTCTATAATCATATGTAATGTTCCCAAAAATTATGTCCAAATTGTATTGGAAATTCCTATATACATATAAACTAATTTTTTTAATTCTTGATCTTCATATACTAGAATTTAGCCAAGGTCAACATTCCAATGTAGCTATAGTTTTTTAGTATTAGGAAGTGTATTGAAAAGTGTATGGAAAAGGGGAAATGGAACCTGCATTATTCAAGTATATTTTTTCTCTCATTATGTCTAATTATTTTATAAAAAACATTTAATAAATTGAAAAATATTGATATGTCTATTAATAATGCATTTGATTTAATGTATTTATCTATATATTGAGATTATCGATCACTTTTATAAAATTGTACAACACATCTTACATCTAAGTATCATTCTTTTCTCACTCTGTAGGATTATTTTATAAAAATGTATTATAGAAAATATTTAATAAATTCAAAAAGATTGATGTCTCGATTAGAAATGCTTGATCAGATGTATTTATTTACATATTGAAACTATCAATCACTTTCATAAAATTGTATAGCACTTCTTGCACTGATTGTTGTTTACCAATGATAGTGAAACATATTTGTGAGTACACTCAATAGGGAAATGGAGATCGATGCCATGACATTGCCATGAATTAGTAGAAATGTTAAGTACTTCCGATGAAGTTATGAGATGGAGATAGAAGCATAGATAAAGATTTTAGATGATCACGTTATACTCAAGAATTTGTGAGTACACTCAATAGGGAAATGGAGATCGATGCCACAACATTTAAATGAATTAGTTGAAATGTTAAGTACCATCTGATGTAGTTATGAGATGGAGATAGAAGCATAGATAAAGGTTTTTGATGATGACATTATTCTTGTTTGGATGACATATCAAGCTCGAAGAATAAGTTAGGATGATCACGATGAGGCACATCATGAAAGGATATAGTTAGGATATATTTTAGGTGGAGTATGACATTACCAACATAGAATTTTGGCCAAATGTGGAATAAAATTTGTTCACATGGAGAAGATGTTGACAACACTCAAGGCCTTGTCCTCATTTGTATGATTTTCACATACAATAATTACCCCATAGATAATCTTCTCCTATATTAGTTCTAGACTACTTTGGCTCTTTGGGTACCCTACATTCTATGGTTGATAGGAAAGTGACTTTAGTAGATGAAATTGAGAGTCTTGAGGATATAGGTATTCACCTAGTCTATGGGTTGAGTGTCTTCCCTATATTAAACCACTTGACTATGTATTTCATTTCTCTTAGTGTGCAAAAGCTACTATTTCATACCACTTCTATATCTTATTATTCACTAAGTTTATATACCTCATTAGTCTTGGTGTAACAAAGATGATAGAAGGAAATAGGGTCATGGATGATGAGAAAGGTAAAATTGTACTTAGTAGAAGGTCTAGAATGACTCACTAAAAGTCCCTTATGAGGAAGTGCATTGCTACATGACCAATGAAAATAAGGAAGACTAGGTAGTAGCTAGTTATTTCCACAATATGTTCCTTGAATCTTAAATTAAGGAAAAAGTAGACCAAATGGAAGTTCAAATTAGAGAGAAAAGTAAAAGAATTCCAATGAGAAAATTCAAGAGGAATTTGAAGGGTGGATTCAAGACCTAGGTTTCTCTAGAACAAGGGATACCAAGATTTTTAGGTCTACTAAAATTACTATATGAATAAGGATTTATTTTTTAAGTTGTGCAGGAAAAAAGCCTTCAGTAGTTAGCCATCCTTCACAAAATTGACTTTCTAGATAACAAATTCAAGTATATTTTTAAAGTAGTTTGTGGTGTTTACATCATGGTTTCATAGACTTGGAGTGGAAACAATGATACAATGGAGGAGAAAGAAGAGTCTCCAAGTATAGTGGATACTAAATCTAATACTAAATTCATAAAGGAAGACCCCTTTCCTCCTTCTAAAACTAAGAAAGGCATATGTAGACACTTGACCCTGCTAGCAATACAATTGGACAAAGCTGCACTTTTCCTCGTGTTTAAAATGGGAGTATATATATTTACTATATTTCTTTTTGTTATATTAAAAGTTGATAGTAGACATGGATATATTTTTATATGCTTGAGACTATTGGGTGATAAGAAAAAATAAAAATGATTGTTATTTCAACTATTTGTCCTTCTAGTTCATATTGAGAATATGTTATCGACATTTTATTCAATTTCTTAGGGAGTAAATTTTTTGTCAGATTATTAGTTATTGTATATCCCCAATGTTGTTTGTAATTTTTATGATATGGGTTTTATAAGGAATGAAATGAAAGTAAGGAAAGGAAATGAAACACATATAGAGAAAAATATGACAAAGAGCATAATAACACAATGAAAACTTGACTTTTATTAATAAATAAAATAGAAAAATACTATAGAACACAAATTGGCTAGAATGGTGGTAGTTATATTTGAAGAGAGAGAGAGAGACAGATGGTGGCTACATGCATTCACAAAATTTATTACAATATGATGAAAGAATGGTCTTTTAACATAGAGAAATAACCTTAGAGGTAAAAAACCCTAACCATCAAAAATGAAGCACCAAAAGGTTTGTTGGCCTTGAGGTGATTAGTTAGCGCATCAAATTCCCAAGGATGAACATTTTCATACAATCTTCTTTTGGGGTGCACAGTAGCTCATTGGAAAGAAATATTTTAAGAATGAATTTTTTACTAGGGTTAGGTATGATATGGAAACTCCTAGCCCATTGAATTGCCAAAGAATCATAGTTTAGAGCCTTAAAGCATCCCGAAAGTTTGGGACCCAAAAACCATAGAAAAATTTCCAAGAAGATATAGAATAATTAAGTTGGTAGAAGAGGTGGGTGGCCACTAATATCCACCTATACCATTCCTCCCCCTTGGGAATAAATGGTATCCATTGCAAGCGGTTCCCTCATTATATGGGGAAACTTCTACTGAATTTGGCCCTAGTGAGCCACTTTCCTTGGTGAAGAAGTTACCATACTTTAATTACATGGTAGAGTTGTATGTGCTACTAGTGGGTATCCTTTGTCTTAATGTACATGATCTTATCCAAAGTATCATTTCAATAAATTTGGGATTGAGTTCTTTAGGGGCCAATTGCTTGGTTGCCTTTGAGGTGTCCAATAGAGGTGGAAAATATGGTCAAAGAAGTTCCACATTAAATGTTGGGTGCAAGCCAAGGAAAGGGGGAATGCTCATTTCAAAAGCATATTTAACCACAACTTTTACGGTTATGTGAAGACCATATCAGATTAGTATGAGCTTCCTATGGGGTCTTGTGAATGATCTTTTTGTAACTGCAACCACATCTTATCACCAGCTTGTAACTTGTGTGGAACCTTGTGATAGTCATGTTTGTTGCTTGTACTTGGAATTACCGTTTTGAAGGATATCATAAAACTTTTGTTGGAGGCATTTGATATGTTCAACAAATTTGGCTATTCTATCTATCTCAACCTAACCACGGGATGACTATATTAGTGAATATGCAATGGGCATGGTTACATCAATAGAGCCAATGGTTGGAACACTAAGCACACCTAAAAATGATTGTGGCCAATACAATTATGGAGGGATTTATTATAACTATGTTGAACATATGGATGGATTTTTTCCCATGTACGTAGATGCTTGTAGTTGTACATGTGAAATATATGCACAAGCATCTTGTTAACCACTTCTTTTTTCCCATCTATTTTAGGATGAAAAAGGGTTTATTTGGTCAATGTGGTATCTATTAAAGACTATAGGTTGGAACAAAAGGTATTGAGGAACCTGATATCCTTATTAGAATTAATTTTATGGGGTAGGTCAAAATGAACCTGAATAGACTCAAAAAAGAGTTTAACAATGACTTCAATTATGACACTCTTCTTGCATGTGCCAAAATGGCCATCTTAGATAATTAGTCAATAACCACAAACACACAATAATTACCATTCTTGGTGGAGGGAAAAGCTAACATGTAATCCATGGAGACTGACTTTCAAGGATTCTTTGTGGTCTTTAGAGTAGTGTAGAGCCCCTACTTCTTGATGGTTGGTTTAACAATGACATAGGTTATGCATGATCTAATATACTAGTGGACATGTTGTCGAAGCTTTGGCTAATAGAAGTACTTCTAAAGTAATAATGTTATCTTCTCCGCGCCAAATTTCCATACCACTTTATTGTAATGTGCCTCTTATATCATCTTAGCACACTCACGTGAAGGAACACAAAAGTGGCCCAAATAGCACAATAATACATCCTAGATGTGGAAGTATCGAACTTATTTTATTACAATCAACATTTGTTTTGTGGTAATGAAGTTAGAGTCATTATTGTATAATTATGGCCACCTAAAGGTATTGTTCCCAAAAGAGTTAAGAACTATGGTTAGTGTCACAAATGGGGTTCTATAGAGATAGTATGAAACATAATGTTGAAATTTAGGGGAACCTAAGGGATAAATTTCCCTTACAAAGCCTAAGCCCCAAGAAGATCACTTAACTTGAGCAATCAAATTCATATAACAAGGAACCCCTTCAAAAGGAGAAGTTGGCTTCATTAGTCAAAATTAGAATTTGAGAAATTCCCTCCATGCATTCTTAGGTCAGCTCCATGATTATTAATGTTGGCTTATTCAAACATGCGTGATTATTCATTCCTAGAAATGACTACAAATAACTAATTGGGTTCATCTCCAATTGCACCTTGGAAGGCATAGTTCTCTCTGAAAATTTCAAATGGGTTCCATATAAATTTTTCTCTCTAATTTGTACAACTATAATGGGACATTAGTTCTACTATTGAATAACTATAGTTGGATCTAACCCTCCCTTGTTTGACTTGTGGGATCTCAGACTTCTGAAATAATAACTCTATGGCTAACATTGGATAGATTGCATAAGTATCTCTTGTGGAAATATCAACATGAACTTTGGCACTTGCATTTGTATCCACAGTGACTCATTGTGGTTGATGCTTAATCTTAGTTGAATTGCATCATATCTATGGGCATCAACATCACTAAGTTATGGTCTAAAGCATTCCACAAGGGTTATGACTTCAAATTTCACCTCTCTGTGGCATGCCATTTTCTCTGAGATCATTACAGGGATTCACACATGTCTCTCATATGATATTGCAATGATGATTCAATATCATAGGTATGACATGTTATAGTTTGCTATATATTTGGTGTCATTGTATGACATTGTTTCCATGCAATCATGAAGGTTCCAGTTCTCTTCTATATTGTTGATATAAATCCTTTGCATTTTATATATGACACTTATGTTCATGTTCATCAGAGTTATATAAAGCCTCAATACTCAGTTGCATATGGAGTCGATACTAAGATATATATATATATATATATATATATATATATATATATATATATATATATATATATATATATATATATATATATATATATATATATATGACATCAATGCATAGTCCTCTACAATTAGAAATGACATCTCTACATTGTCTTATTTGGCATCTTTGCATTTGTATTCTCTACATTTGGTGGTTGATCTCACATAAGTATCTCTGCAATAGAATTGAGATCGTATGTATGATTTATTCAAGTTACATGTATCGTTCCTCTCAAATAAGTATGATTCCTTTGTAGTCTATGCATTACTATTGTTCACTACTACTCTTGTCACTCTGTACTATTGTTCATTGCTACTCTCGTCAAGTTACATGTATCGTTCCTCTCAAATAAGTATGATTCCTTTGTAGTCTACGCATTACTATTGTTCATTGCTACTCTCGTCACTTTGTAGTTGAACTTGACTTCAATAGTATGATCATCTTTGGCACATTTTATTTCTTGGCTTTATATATGGATTTTACATTGGCACAATTTCATTATTGTACCATCATTATCCAGTTATAAGTATGACATCTCTGGCATCATAGTAGATGTATGGAACCACCATTGTATCATAGTTTTAGATGGCATTACAAATGTATCGCATCATTAGCTTCACAATTCAGTATATATATATATATATATATATATATATATATATATATATATATATATATATATAGATGGCTTCTTAGTTCAGTTGAGCAACAATGGTGATATTTGTACAATGTCAAGTATGTTAGGTTATTGATGACAATATATGTAACAACATCGTCGATGAATCTTGTTCACAAACAAAGTTGTGAAAAAAAATGTATAGGCCCTGGAAAGCCTGTTGATATTTATGCCTTGTATCTCTTTGTTGAAAAATTGATGAAAATATAATAGAAGAAGAATAACTTTTATGCATTTCCCCCTTGTGTGGTTCTTCCTAGTCTCCAACTAAATTTTTATGTCCCTTTGTGTGCATGCTTTACTTCTGAGGTTCCTTTTACTATTCCGTTGCATTACTGTTGATGTTGTTCTTTCTACATAATCGCATATGTTGTAATGAAGTTATAATGTTGTAGGCGTGAATTCAACGCATAAATAATGTAATGTAATTATCTCAAGTGAATAACAATAAAAGCTTAAGAAGAATTAACATGGTATCGAAGTTAGGCTAAAGAAAAGTCATGGATATTGCCCCTATGAGGACAACATTGATGGAAGCTAGTGAATATGGCGTAGATCTAAGAGAATTCTAGGGTTTGAAGGAAGCCCTAGGTAACCTAGTTAGTAGAATAACGTGAGGTTAGGGTTTGGAAGAAACCCTCGAAGTATGCTAGGCTTGGCTATTGATGAAGTTAGTTGAAAATATTGAAGGAAGAATTATCATATGGATAATGGGTAGTAATGACTCTTGGATTCTGGATCAAGAGGGAGTTGATCGCATCCTTGAAATTTCATTAAATAAGTGCCTTCTAGACTTATGTTGTTTTTATATGAAATTGATCTTGTTTAGATTTAATGTTTTTAATCATTGCTTATCCTTCTTGCATAAATATTTGAGTATTTTTATTCTTCTAACCTCCTGAAAAATATGTGATAAGCATATCATACTTGAAGATCATCTATATGATAAATGGTGCAAGAAGAGAAAAGTAGGTGCAAGAAGAGGAATCTAAAGTTGTATGCAAGCTCTACAATTGGCAATGAAAAAACATATATACTATCCAAGTGCTACAAGTTTCTAAAGGTATCTGATTGTTACAAGGTATGTATAGTATATTTTTTAGTGTTATGATTCAACTGCAATGTTGAATGGCAAGTCAAGCCCTGAGGTATGATAGAATATCACCTTCAACACATATGAAAGTAAGTATGATCTCTGGTTCATGTGATATATTGATGCACTTTATAGTAACTGATAATATGACTTAAATCTCCTTGTTATTTGGTAAGTATCTCACATTTGAATATATTAGACAATGCATGTCATGTGATCATGGTGGATTTTATTATTTTATAAAGAAAGCTAGAAACATTGACTTTGATATGTAACAACTTGATATTGTTTTTAATGCTTGTAATGAGTATGATAACCTTAATTGAAATAATGTGGTTGTAACATTGATCTACTTACTATCTTCTTATTGATCTTGATAAGGCCTTGATAAGCTGTAGCTGTTATGATGTCGTAACAAATTTGAAAATGTGACAAATGGATACCCTATCTTAATGATGTTAGGAATGATGAAATATTTTTATAATGTGATAAATTGATGAAGCGAATTAACCTTTGATGGATGTTTGATGACTTGAAACAGCTGACGATGACTTGTCATGACCATGAGGTTGTTGGACATTGGATAAACCAGCACTTCCTCTGTGTTTCATGACATGGACTAATCACCTCTTGTGGATTCGTATCTCTGGTGATGTGATTGTTGGCTAACACATGCAGGTTTTGGTCTAATGGAAATTGTGATTCCCAGCAAGTGGTACCAGAGCGTAGATCATGAGTTCAATACACACACGACTTATTTTGGGGGGGATATTGTTAGACATTAAATAAACCAACAATACTCGTGTGTTTTGTGACATGGACTAACCACCTCTCATGGATCCTTATCTTTGGTGATGCGATTATTGCCTAACACCTACGAGTTTCGGTCTAATGACAATCGTGATTCCCAATAGATGTATATATGTATGAGAACTTGATATAGTCTGATTTTTTGATCTCACAGTTTCGCTGATGCATGATAGTAATATGACAGAGAGGTTGATGTCGTGATTGATGATGATTGAAGAGGCTTCCCATTTAGTGGGAGAGACCCTTAACGAGATCACAACATCTTCAATTTATTTAAATTGGATGATTGGAATTCCCATGATTGCAGAATGAAACAATCCTTCTTTAATGAACATATGATATTGTATTTTCCTATTTTTATGAGCTAAAAGTTTTTTGCTGACAAGAATTGTTTACACCATGCAGTATCAAGATCCACCTCTTGTGTAGAAGTGTTTTTATGGCATGTTGGATTGCATTGATGGATTATTGTTACATGGTGGATCTTTGTATGCAATCTGATTTAGATAGAGTTTGGTCATAGTTGGAATAGAGACATCTTTATGGATTGAGTTAATGTTATTATATGAGACAAACTTATGTTTGTGATTACCACCTCCCTGCATGAGAGGGAGAAAGGATGATCATGTAATTATTTTTATTATGTTATATATTTTTCTCTAACACTTGATGTTCTATATGAACATGAAGATAAAGAACTGCTACTCTTGGTATTGCACAAGGTAGTTTGATTGGAATTTTATTTGAGATGTTTATGCCAAGAATCATGTGTTCCATGACAGATAAAATATTTGAGATATAAGAATCCATCACCTTTTTGATTGATGAGCGTGCAGGAATTTGGATTCTTGAGTTGCAACATGTATGATTGTGGTTGACCCTATGATCTCTCAGTTTCATGCATTATGGAAAGGAATAACAATTGTAAGCCTAGTGAAGGCACCGATGAGAGGAAGGGATCCTCGTGATTAAGAACTATTAGGTCCCTACACTACTAGTGTAACGCCTTATTGTTATTAGTGCAACCCCCTTATTATATTGTTGTGCCCATGTAGTCCCCATATTGTTATTATTATGACCCATAGAAGCCCACTATTGTTAATGTCGTGTCCTTAAATTATTACTGTTATGTCGGCTTTGATTACATTATGACCCCTTAGACTCTTATATATAGAAAGAAGGTATTGTCATTTGTATCATCCAAGAATTGTTCATTTGTGTAATGTAATGGAGGTTGCCCCTCGAAGAGGCTGATTTCTAAGGCGTTAATCTTTCTTTTCTATATTTTTGTGAGCTAGTTTCGTAACATTTGGTATCAGAGCTTTGGATTCTATGGTTTTGCTACTCTAAACAAGGCATTGCAGGATTTTCGCTATAGAATTTTTTCTGCGACATTTCAGAAGCTAAAAAAACAACCCATTTGAGATGAAATTTCTCTGAACCTCGGCTTTGAATTTCAAATCTTGTCTCACTATATTTTCGGATATATAATTTGAGGAGGTTAGGGTTTTTGCAAGCTCCAAAATTCCATCTCAAACAGGACATCGTGGAATTTTCGCTATAATTATTTTTCTACAAAATTTCAAACTCTATGATTAAAACCCATTTGAGCAGACAACTTGGTGAAGCTCGAGCCCAAATTTCAGATCTTGTTTCACTATATTTTCGGAGATATAGTCCAAGAAATTTAGGGTTTCTTCAAGCTCTCGAATTACATCCCAAAACCATGATCTTGGGAAAATCATCATAACAGTCCTTTTGAGCATCAGATTGAATTTTATTAAGAAGTTATAGAAATAGCACAACCTATGTATTTTTGTGTATCAGTTTTAGGCTCAAAGGTGGAAACAATGATACGTGGCACTTCGTATAAGTTCGCTCTTTTGAAATGTTATATAATCAGGTCATCTTGGGAGATTGTGCATAAATATTTCTTGGAGAATCCAATTTCGATCAGACTAGTGGAAGTGGAAAGAGGATTCATAGGGCTACCACATGTCATAATTTCAAAACTGGGACATCCAAAATTACAGATACGATCGTTTCAAAATCAAGGTCCTAAAATCAAGAAAAGGCGATATGACGAAGTTTGATGGCAAGGATCCGGTATATTGGATACTATAGATGGAGAAATATTTTGATCTACATGAGGTGAAAATGTTACAAAAGGTACGTATTGCATCCGTATATTTAGAACCAAATCAATTTTTATGGTATGAAGGGCTTTGTTCTCATAAACCACTTGTCATGTGGTAAATTTTCACAGAGGAAATGATAGCACATTATGAGGATACAAAGATAAACACCTTCTTTAGCAAATTGATAAAGCTCAAACAAAAGGGTTCAATTACAGAGCACATTGAGGACTTTCAAAAATTGAATATAAGGGTAAATGATATTCCACAGAAGCAAAGGGTTGATGTCTTCATAGGGACTTTAAAGGATAACATTCAACATGAGGTTCGTCCTCGGGAACTTGATTCATTGGAGAAGGCATTTAGGTTGGCAAGAAAAATCGAAAGAGAAATTATGGAAACAAGGAATCCCACCAATCACGACTATAATTATGGAAGTGTTTTTTCTCCTAGAATTCCACAACCTACAAGGTTTACACCACAAAAATTGGAAGAAAAAAGAGAAAAGGGCTTTGTTACAATTGTGATAGAAAATACACTAAAGGTCATAAGTGTGCTGAGAAGAAATTATTTTACATAGATTATGAAGAGGAGGAAGAAAACGATCAAGAAACATCAAAAGAAGAGGATATACACTAGGAACCAACCCTAGAGAAAGAAGAAATTAATTTGAACATATCTTGTAAAGCATTGGAAAGAATTACCACTCCTCAAACTCTCAAGATAGAAGGACATATCAAGAAGAAAAATGTTCAAGAAGTGAAAGATCACATCGAGAAAAAAGAAATGAATCTGACCATATCTTGTAATGCATTGGACGAAAGTACCACTCAAACTATCAAGGTAGAAGGACATATCAAGAAGAAAAATGTTCAAGAAGTGAAAGATCACATCGAGCATCAAGAAATGAATCTGACCATATGTTGTAACACATTGGAAGAAATTACCACTCCTCAAACTCTCAAGATAGAAGGACATATCAAGAAGAAAAATATTCAAGTAGTGAAAGATCACATCAAGCATCAACAACAAGTTCTCCAACTTTTAAAGGATAACGCCACTTTGGTGCAGAATCAAATGAAACAACAGGTAGATCAACATCGCACTGAAAGAAGTTTTGATGTAGGCAATTGTGTATTTTTATGGCTACATTTCAAGCAAGTTAAGAAGGATAATAAATTATCACCAAAGTACTATGGTATTTACAAGGCGTTGCAAAAGATTGGTACTATGGCATACAAAATGGAGATTCCTACATCTTCCTGAGTGCCCCTAGTTTTCCATGTTTCATGCTTAAATAAGTTTATAAGTAACAAGCTCCCAATTCAAACAATATTGTCAGAACCTGACAAGGAAGGAAAAATCATATTGGAACCTGAAGCAGTCACAAAAACAAGAACCCGATAGCTACAAAATCGATCAATATTAGAGTATCTCATCAAGTGGATGAACTTACCTTTTGAATATTCCAAATGGGAGGATGCGAATTTTATACAGAAGCATCCAGAACTACTCAAATGTTGAGGACAACACCTTTTGAAGGAGAGGGGCAAGTTAGGTCCCTATACTACTAGTGTAACCCCTTATTATTATTAGTGCAACCCCCTTATTATATTGTTGTGCCCATGTAGTCCCCATATTGTTATTATTATGCCCCATAGAAGCCCAATATTGTTATTGTTTTGCCCTTACATTATTATTGTTATGTCGGCTTTGATTACATTATAACCCCTTAGACTCCTATATATAGAAAGGAGGTATTGTCATTTGTATCATCCAAGAATTATTCATTTGTGTAATGTAAAGGAGGTTGCCCCCTCAAAGAGGCTGATTTCAAAGGCATTGATATTTCTTTTCTATCTTTTTGTGAGTTGGTTTCATAACAAGAACACTGAGCATAGCTCTTCCACCTTGTTGAGATCCTAGGGTGTGGAATGGAGCATTGAGCACTCCTAGGGTTGAGGGATCTCTAGAAAATAGGAGATTGTAATCCTTAATCTTGTAGTAGGTCAGTATCTCCCCTATTGTCACAATAGGATGTGTGTGATCCTTGTCTTTCATGACATGTCATATATCTCTCCCTATTAGGTTTAGCGGAGTATACCCCAATTTGAATCATACCCACAAGTTGGGCATGTTGGGGTTTTCACTTCCCATCTGGTCAATGGGTTAAGGAGGCTTAGGGCATGTGATCATTACCATCGGTAAGTCAAGTATCTCACCCAAGATTGGATTATGATGTAGGTGTTATACCACATGATTTTCAAGAAGATTGGCAAGCAATAGGATAGTTGTGATCCTTACCTCTTATGGAAAGTGGTATTGCACCCATTGAATGCATAATGGGATGGTTGTGATCCTTGCTTGGTAAGTTGTATCTCACCTATTGCTCAGTAGAGGGTGGTAGATTTAGCTCCCCAACGTGGTTCTAGGTTGAGCAAGGCTCCCTGATGTTGTTCTGGATTTAGCTAGGCTCTATGGTGTTGTTGTGGGTTGAGTTAGGCTCCCCTATGATGTCAAATTATTCTTCTTTAGATTCGATATTGTTCAACAGATGGAGATGAGACAAGATGAGATATGGCTTATTGACCATGATGAATAAAAACATTTATTATTAGACATAGGGTGGAAGGTCAATGTTCCCCTATGATGATGATTGAGTTGACAAAGGTGGAAGTTAGAGCTTCCCTAGGATGTTTCTTCTTCTTGTTCAGATGATGATTAAAGGAGAATGAGATGGATATTTTGATAAAGTTCATTAGTAGGGCTTCAGGATTGATCTCCCTGCATTTTATTATGCATTATCCTTCTTCTATGAGACATAATAAAATGTAATAATGATGACATTTCCTACCTTCTTATTTTGAAACATGTTATTTGAGATGGGATTTCTAATGCAGATAAAAATTCCTCCCTAGCTGAGAGGGAGTGTTGAAATTTAGGTACAGCTAAAGAAGAAATTTCCCTTAGAAACCCTAAGCCCCAAGAATATCACTTAACTTGAGAAATCAAATTCATATCGAAAGGAGCCACTTCAAAAGGAGAAGTCAAATTCATTAGTCAAAAATTTGAAATTGAACAATTCCCTCCAAGCATGTTTAGATCGGCTCCAAGATTATTAAGGTCAGATTTTTCAAATAGGTGCAACTAGGCATTCATAGAAATGACTATAAATACTCAATTGCATTCATCTCTAATCGAACCTTGGATAAGAATAGTTCTGTTTGAAATTTTTGGATGGGTTCCATAGAAATTTCACTCTTTGTTTTGGAAACCTAAATGGCACACAAGTTTTGATCATGAATAAATATAATTGTATCTAACCCTCTCACATTCGACACATGGGATCTCAGACTTTTGAGATAATATTTCTATGGCTCACATTGGATTGAATGCATAAGAATCTCCTACAGAAAGGTCAACGTGAATTTTAGCACTCACATTTCTATCCACCATGACTTGTTTTGGTTGATGGTTAATCTCAGTTGAATCACATCATCTTTATGGGTATCAACATCACTGAGTTATTGTCTAAAGAATTTCATAAGGGTTATGACTTCAGTTTTATCTTCTCGTGTCTTTGTGGCACACCATTCTCTGATATCATTACAAGGATTCACATGGTTCTCATACAACTTTGCAATGATGATTCAATATCAGAGGCATGACATGTTATAGTTTTCTATATAATTGGCATCATTGTATGGCATTGTTTCCCTGCAATCATGAAGGTTTCGGTTATTTTCTATATTTTTGATCTAAATCGTTTTTATTGTATATATGACACCTTTTTTTTTTCATGTGTGGTTAATGGATACCCATGGTCATTGGGTAGCCGCTATGTCCACGTTACAACACTAGGGTGGAGGGGATCACACCCCTCAGCCTACTTACTGACTTGACCCCAAGAGCTTTCAGGAATTGACCTTGTGACCTCCTGATTGTCAAGGCACTGATTTGACCAATTGAGCTAACTCTTGGGGCTTTTGTATATATGACACGTATGTTCATGTTCATCCGATTTATACAAAACCTCACTAATCAGTTGCATATGGAGTCGATACACAAATATAAATATGACATCAATACATGGTCCTCTGTGTTGACTTATTTGACATTTTTGCATTTTTCTTCTCTACGTTAGGTGGTTGATCTTACATCAACATCTCTGCATTAGAATTGGCATCGTATGTATGATTTCTTCAATTTACGGAGATTGTACATCTCAAATAAGTATGGTTCCTCTGCATTCTATGCATCACTATTGTTTAGTGCTAGTCTCGACACTCTGTAGTTGATCTCAACTTCAATAGTATGATCAGCTTTGGCACATTTTATTTTTCAGCATTATAAATGGATTTTGCATTGGCACAATTTCATTATCGTAGCATCATTATCCTGTTATAAGTATGAGATCTCTGGTATCATAGTAGATGTATGGCACCACCGTTGTATCACAATTATAGATGGAATTACATATGTATGGCATAGTAGTTCAAGGTATGGTTTGATTGGTATATCAATTCAAGATATACGTATGACATCATTAGCTTCATAGTTTAGTAATATATATATATGGATTCTCAGCTAAATCCAACAATAGTGGTGATATTTGTGTAATGTCAAGTATGTCAGGTTATTGATGACAATATATGTTACAACGTTATCGATGGATCTTGTTCACAAATGAAGTTATGAACAAGATACGAATAGGACCTGGATATCCTATTGATATGTGTGCCTTATATCTCTCCATTGAAAAATTGATGATAATCTAATAGAAGAAGAAGAAATTTTATGGGTTTTCTTCGGGTTTTAACTTGGTCTCTAATGTCTCTTTGTGTATATGCATTTCTTCTTATGTTCCTTCTACTATTTTTTTGCATCACTGATGATGTTGTTCTTTCAACATAATTTCATATGTTTTAATTATGTTATAATGTTGTAGGGGTGAATTCAATATGTAAATAATGTAATGAAATTATCTCAAGCAAAGAACAATAAGGGGCTCTACAGCCGAGTATGGGGCTAACATTTAAAATTAAACATTTATTTAAAAATCAATCTAATTATTATTATGTATAAACACAATATAAATTTAAAATATAAAGAGGTTTACGAACACTCAAAAAAGAGGCATGGTAAATAAATAAAAATATAAAAAATATTCGGAGTATGGGGCTAACATTTAAAATTAAACATTTATTTAAAAATCAATCTAATTATTATTATGTATAAACACAATATAAATTTAAAATATAAAGACGTCTACGAATACTCAAAAAAGAGGCATGGTAAATAAATAAAAGCATAAATAAAATTCCGAATATGGTAAATAAATAAAACTTCTTTTTATATTTACTACATAAACTTCTATATATTTACTAAAACTCAAAAAAGAGGTTTTATTTAGGTGAAGCATATGGGCCAAATACCATATTTATATAAATAAAGCTTATTTTTATATTTAATCCATAAACTTCTATATATTTACGAAAACTCAAAAAATAGGTTTTATTTAGGTGAAGCTTATGGGCCAAATACCATGGGACAAATAATTATTAATACCATGGGCCAAATACCATATTTATAAGAGGTATGGTAAATAAATAAAAATATAAATAAACTAGAGGTATGGTAAATAATAAACTTATTTTTATATTTACTCTACAAACATTTATATATTTATGAAAACTCAAAAAGAGATTTTATTTAGGTTAAGACTATGGGCCAAATACCATGGTAAATAAAATATATATGATAAATAAATAAAATTATAAATAAACCAGAAGTATGGAAAATAAATAAAACCTCTTTTTATATTTACTCCATAAACCTTTTTATAGTTACTAACACTCCAAAAAGAGGTTTTATATTCCAAAAAGAGGTTTTATTTAGGTGAAGCCTATGGGACAATTTATTACTAATACCATGCAAAAAAAAAATATTAACTCTAATATGGATATTAAAAGATTATTATTATTATTATTATTATTATTATTATTATTATTAAATCTAATATTCATGTTAATATATTATAGTATTGGTATTATTAAATTTAATATCTTTGGATTAATACAATATGAAATTTGTTATATTATAATATATATTAATATATCACAAAAGATATTAACTCTAAATATTTATGGGAGGGAAGAACAAATATAGAGTGATAGAGGTAGGAGATGGGGGAAGAGAGAGAGATGGGAGAAGAGAAAGGATGGTAGGAGAGAAAGGGAGAGAGAGGAATGATGAGGGAGGGGGCTTGCAGAGAGGAGGAAAGAGGGAGGGATAGATATATGGAGTTGGAGGGGGAGATATGGAGGGAACAAGAAATACATATAGAGTGAGAAATGGAGAGAGAGAGAGGGAGTAACAAGGGAGATATGGAGAGAGAGAGTGTATGTTTAGGGGTGATATAAAGAGACAAATAAGGAGAGATAGAGAGAATGAGGGAGAGAATTAGAGAGAGAGAGGGATATAGGAACATAGTTGGAGAGAGAGAGCGAGAGTGATAGAGGAAGAGAGAGGATTGGAGGGAAAAAGAGAGAGAGAGAGAGAGAGAGAGAGAGAGAGAGAGAGAGAGAGAGAGATAGGGATGTAGGAGAGAAAGGGAGAGAGAGGGAGTATGAGAGAGCAGACTTGAGAGCGAGGGGAGAGGGAGGTAGAGAGGAGGAGGGAGGGATGGAGAGGGAAATGGAGTTTTATGGGGGGAGAGGGAGGGGAGAAGAGAGAGGGAGGTAGGAGAGAAAGGAAGAGAGAGGAATAATGAGAGACATGCTTTAAGAGGGAGGAGGAAGAGAGAGAATTGGAGAGAGAGAGAGAGTGATGGGGGAAGAGAGAGGGATGTAAGAGAGAAAGGGAGAGAGAGGAAGTATGAGAGAGTATACTTTAGAGAGAGGAGAGGGATGTAGGATAGAAAGGGAGAGAGAGGAAGTACAAGAGATAAGACTTGAGAGAGAGGAGAGAGGGAGGGAGAGAGGAGGAGGTAGGTATGGATAGGGACATGGAGTTGGAGGAGGAGAGAGGAAGGGAAGAAGAAATACATAGAGAGTGAGAAGTGGATAGAGAGAGAGAGGTAGTGACAAGGGAGAGATGGATAGAGAGTGTGTATGTTTGGGGGTGAGATAAAGAGACAAATAAGGAGAGATGGAGAGAATGGGGGAGAGAAGGAGAGAGGAGAGAGGGGGGGATATAGTAATAGAGGTGGAGGGTGAAGAGAGAGAGGGGGAGCAAGAGAGAGATAGACAGATATGGGGAGAGAGGAAGGAAGAGAGAGAGGATTTGAGAGAGTGGAGAGAGGAAGGGAAAGAGAGATGGAGTTGGAGGGGGGAGAAAGGGAGGTAAGAAGAAAGAAAAAGAGAAGGAAAGGTGGAGAGAGAGAGGAGTGATAAGGAAGATGGAGAGAAAGGGAGAGAGGATGACAAAAGGGAAGAGAGATAGAAGCAAGGGAGAGGGAGAGAAGGGGAAGAGAGAGAGAGAGAAAGAGAGAGTAGGAGGGAGGGATAGATAGATAGATAGATTAGAGAAAGAGAGTGTATGTTTTGAGGGTGATATAGAGAGACAAAGGGAGATAGAGATATATATGGAAAGTGAAGAGAGGGGGGAGGGATAGAGAGATTGATAGATATGGAGTAAGAGAGTGTGCGTGTTTGGGGAGTTGAGATAGAGAGACAAAGAATGAGATATGGAGGGAGGTATAGATATAGATGGAGGGTGTTAGGCCCCTATAATACTAGTGATTCCCTCATTACTATTTTATTTTATCCCTTATTGTTATTATTGTTCCCTTATTGTCCCCATATTGTTATTAGTATGCCACATAGAAACCCAATATTGTTATTTTTGTGCCCTTGTGTTATTATTGTTATGTCGACTTGATTATATTGTGACCCCTTAGAATCCTATATATAGAAGGGAGGTTTAGTCATTTGTATCATCTAATAATTGTTCATTTATGTAATGTAAAGGAGGTTTCCCCCTTGAAGAGGTTGAATTCTAAGGCATTAATCTGTAATTTCTATCTTTTTGTGAGCTGGTTTCCTAACATTTGGTATCAAAGCTTTGGATTCTAGGGTTTTACTGCTCCAAACAGGTCATCATGGAATTTTCTCTATAACTTTTTTCTAAAATGTTAGGCAAGGTACAAAAAAACTCATTTGAGCTGAAATCGTTCTGAACTTCAGGTCCGAATTTCAGAGCTTGTCTTGCTATATTTGCGGAGATATGACCTGAGGAAGTTAGGTTTTTGTAGACTCCTAAATTACATTCCAAACAGGTGACCTGGGGAAAATCGTCATAACGTTTGTTTTGAGCATTAGATTGAAATTTCATAAGAATTTTCAGAAAGAGGATGGCCTGTAGTTTTCTGTGTATCATTTTCAAGTACTAAGGTTGAAACAGTGACATGTGGCACGTTGTACAAGTTCACTCTACTGAACTAGTCTATAATCAGGTCACTGTGGGAGATTTGGCATAACTCTTCCTTGGAGAATCCAATATTGATCAAATTTGTGGGGTTAGAAATAGGATGCAAAGGGCTACCACAGGATGATATTTCAGATATTCGAGATCCGCAATTACAGAGATACAACAGATTCAATGTCGACCTCTTACAAAGTGAAAAAAAGGTGGTAGTTTTTTCTAAATTTTGCATAAGATTGGTTTGAAAAATTAGTTTGAAGGAATTCGAAGGAAATAGTGAAGAATAATTAGCATTAATTAATGCTCCAAAGAAAAAAAATGGAAACACCTAGTAAGCAACCTAAAATCTCTAGCATGACTCATGAAGAAGAGGAAGAAATGCAACATGAAATATCAAAATTACAAGACCAAGTACAACAAATTTCACTCTCACTCAAGGTAAATGAAGC
Organism: Pinus tabuliformis; assembly: GCA_031772625.1. Classification (NCBI taxonomy): domain Eukaryota; kingdom Viridiplantae; phylum Streptophyta; class Pinopsida; order Pinales; family Pinaceae; genus Pinus; species Pinus tabuliformis. Next base: position 682,835,413 of record CM062808.1, on the reverse strand, counting down.
CAATATGAACGGTGTGGAAGCTAATATGAATGGCATGAAAGTTAAGATGGATGTCATGGAAGCTAAGATGAATGGCATAGACGCTAAGATGAATGGCATGGACATAAGATGAAAGAATTGAAGATAAATTTGAATAAGTTGCTACAAGAAATGGTCACTAATGGTGAAAGGGTAGTAAAGGAAAGTCATGATGAGAACAAAAGAAATGTTAATCATGATTTCATAGACTCTAATGTTGGATTGAAGACCCACCATGTTCCAAAAATCGATATGAGGAAGTTTGATGGCAAGAATCCCGGAACATGGATACTATAGATGGAGCAATTTTTCGATCTCCATAATGTGCAAAACACATAAAAGGTACGTATTGCAAGTTTATATTTGGAACCAAATCAATTTGTATGGTATCAATGCCTTTTCTCTCATAAACAAATTGTCACTTCGGCAATTTTTACGAAAGAAATGATAGCACATTACGAGGATACAAAAAATAACACCTTTTTTAGCCAATTGACAAATCTCAAACAAAAGGGTTCAATGATGGAGCACATCGAGGACTTCCAAAAATTGAACATAAGGGTAAAATATATTCCAGAGGAGCATAGGTTTTATGTGTTCATAGGGACCTTAAAGGATAATATCCAACATGATGTTCGCCTTTGGGGACCTGATTCATTGGAGAAGGCATTCAGGTTAGTACGAAAAATGGAAAGAAAAATTATGGCAACGAGGAAGACTACCACTCACAACTCTAAATATGGAAGTGTTGTTGCCCCTAGCCTTCCACAACATACAAGGTTAACACCACAACAATTGGAAGAAAAAAGAGAAAAAGGGCTTTGTTACAGTTGTGATAGCAAATACACTAAAGGTCATAAGTGCACTGAGAAGAAATTATTCTACATAGATTGTGAAGAGGAAGAAGGAAAGGAACAAGAAATGTCAAAGGAAGAGGATATACTCTGGGAATAAACCCTAGATAAAGAAGAAATGAATCTGCCCATATCTTGTAATGCATTGGCTGGAATTACGACTCCTCAAACTATCAAGATAGAAGGACATATCAAGAAGAAAAAGGTAATAGTGTTGATTGATTTGGGAAGTATCCATAATTTTATTCATTATAAGATAGCAAAGGAATTGAATTGCTTCCTATATCCAGCACCAGAGTTTCAAGTTATGGTTGCAAGTGGAGGAACCATAAATTGCTCAGGAAAGTGCCATAATATCAAGCTATCCATGGGAGAATATGTATTGAATAGCCCAATGCTTTCCATTCCAATGGGTGGTGTTGATGTTGTACTAGGATTCCAATGGCTACAATCCTTGGGTACAATAGCTTTTAATTTTCAAGAACCTTTCATGAAATTTTGTGTGGAAGGAAAGGAAGTTGTATTAAGGGGTATTGCAGGGAAACTAGGAAAGATAATCAGCTCTAACGGTATGACAAAGCTTCTAAAGAAGTAACAACAAGGTGTAATTACACAATTATGTTCACTAGAGGTTCCCACATTGAAATCATCTATTTCTCTAGATCTCCAAAAAGTCATGGACAATCATTCCAAGTTATTTGTGACTCCCAAAGGTCTCCCACCTATTTGTGATCATGATCATGCTATTCATTTGATTCTAGGAAGTGTTCCTCCAAACATTAGGCCGTACAGATATCCCTATGCCCAAAAGAGTGAAATTGAACATATGGTTGCAAAAATGCTAGAGGCTGGTATAATTCAACCTAGTCAAAGTTCTTTCTCTGCTCTAGTAGTATTGGTGCACAAGAAGGATGGATCATGACACATGTGTTTGGATTAAAGGGAGCTCAACAAGCTCACTATTAAAGTTTCCCATTCCTGTCATTGATGAATTATTAGATGAATTGCATGGATCAATTTACTTCACCAAGTTGGATCTTCGTTCAAGATATCATCAAATCAGAATGAAGACTGAAGACATTCTGAAACAACACTTAGAACTCATGAGGGTCATTATGAATTTTTGGTCATGCCTTTTGGCCTTACCAATGTACCTTCTACATTTGAAGGTTTGATGAATTCCATTTTCAAACACTTCCTTAGAAAATTTGTGTTAGTATTTTTTGATGATATACTAATCTACAACAAGTCTTGGAAGGATCATGTTGAACATGTTGACAGCGTGCTCAAACTATTGGAGGAGAAACAATTATATGCAAAAAGCTCCAAATGTTTCTTTGGAGTACAAGAGGTGGAATATCTGGGTCATATTGTATCTCATGAAGGTGTTAAGGTAGACCCTAGCAAAATTAAAGCCATTAAGGAATGGAAAATACCGACATCCATAAAGCATCTGCGAGGATTTCTCGTGTTGATAGGGTATTATCGCAAATTTGTTAAGAATTATGGGAGAATAGCACCACCTCTCACAACATTATTGAAGAAAGATGCATTTTCATGGACTCCAGAAGCAACAAATTCCTTCGAACATCTTAAAGAGGCAATGTGCCAAGCACGAGTCTTAGCTATGCCAGATTTCACAAAAACCTTTATTGTGGAATGTGATGCTTCAGGAAATGGAATTGGTGTTGTTTTAATGCAAGATGAAAGACCCATTGCTTTTGAAAGTCATCCAATCAAGGGAAAGTATTTACATAAAGTTATTTATGGGAAGGAAATGTTAGCAATACTACATGCACTTAAGAAATGGCGACCCTACCTAATAGGAAGACACTTGAAGGTAAACACAGATCATGATAGTCTTAAATACTTTTTAGAACAAAGATTATCCTCTGAAGAGAAACAAAAATGGGTCACGAAGATGTTGGGTTATGACTTTGAAATCATCTACAAAAAAGGGAAGCAAAATGTTGTGGCAGATGCACTCTCAAGAAAGGATGAGGATGTGGAAGCATTGTGGGGCAACATTTCTATTATCCAACTAGATTGGATAAATGAAGCAAGGGAGGAATGAAAGAATGACAAAGAAATGTGGGCACTCATTCGCAATTTACAACAAGATCCTAGTACATCTGATACATTTAGCTGAAAAAATGATTCGTTATGGTACAAATATCGTTTATACCTATGTAAGAATTCCCAACTCAAACACAAGATTCTTATGGAATTGCACACTTCTCCCTTAGGAGGGCACTCGGGATTTCTAAAAACTTACCACAGGATTAAGAAGGATTTTTTTTGGGATGACCTTAAATTAGATATTCAAAATTTTGTGGCGGAATGTTTGGTTTGCCAACAAAATAAAGTTGAAACAATTAAGACCCCAGGTCTATTACAACCTTTATCCATTCCAAGCCAATGTTGGGAGGATGTTTCAATGGATTTTATCACAGGTTTACCCAAGTCTGAAGGAAAGAGTGTCATCATGGTGGTAGTTGACAAACTTACCAAGTATGCAAAATTTTGTGCATTATCAAATCCATTCAAAGCCAGTACAGTTTCTATTGCATTTATGGAAACAATTCAAAAGCTACATGGAAACCCAAATATTATTGTAAGCGACAGAGATCCCATTTTCACTGGAAATTTTTGGACATAATTATTTTCTTGTCTCGGTACTCAGTTAGCTCATAGCTCATCTTATCATCCTCAATCTGATGGGAAAACTTAGTAAAAAAATGTTTGGGAGGATCTCTTCGTTGCTTTGTATCTGATAAATAGACATAATGGGTCAAATGGTTGCCTCTAGCTGAATGGTGGTATAACACTTCCTTCCATACGGAAGCAAAAATGACCCCATTTATGGCACTTTATGGATATCATCCACCATCTGTCACATCATATTTAAGAGAAAATTCTAAGGTTCAAGAAGTGTAACATCACATCGAGCATCAACAACAAGTTCTCCAACTCTTAAAGGATAAACTCATGTTGGCGTAGAATAGAATGAAACAACAGGAAGATCAACATCGCAGGGAAAGAAGTTTTTATGTTGGTGACTGGGTATTCCTACGGCTACAACCATATAAACAAATGTCCCTCATGCAAGCTAAGAAGGATAATAAATTATCACCAAAGTATTATGGTCCGTACAAGGTGTTGCAAAACATTGGTACTAGGGCATACAAATTGGAGCTTCTTGCAGCTTCCTAAGTGCACCCAGTTTTCCATGTTTCATGTTTAAAGAAGGTTATAAGTTACAAGATCCCAGTTCAGAAAATATTTCCAGAACTTGACAAGGAAGGAAAAATCATATTGGAACTAGAAGCAGTCACAGAAACAAGAACTTGACAGCTACGAAATCGATCAATTTCAAAATATCTCATCAATTGGAATAACTTATCAACTGAAGATTCCACATGGGAGGATGAGAATTTTATACAAAGCATCCAGAACTACTCAAGCATTGAGGACAACGCTTTTCGGAAGGAGAGGGGCATGTTAGGCCCCTATAATACTAGTGGTTTCGCCATTACTATTGTCATTGTATCCCTTGTTGTTATTATTGTGCCCCTATTGTCCCCATATTGTTATCAGTATGCCCCATAGAAACCCACTATTGTTATTTTTGTGCCCTTATGTTATTATTGTTATGTCAGCTTGATTATGTTGTGACCCCTTAGACTCCTATATATAGAAGGGAGGTTTAGTCATTTGTATCATCCAAGAATTGTTTATTTGTGTAATGTAAAGGAGGTTTCCCCCTCGAAGAGTCTGAATTCTAATGCGTTGATCTATATTTTCTATATTTTTGTGAGTTGGTTTCCTAACATAGGGGGGAGAGAGGGAAGAATATTTCTTGCACTAGATGCATTGATTTCAGTGTAGATGGTTATTTTTAATCCTATTTGATTCCTTGCACTAGATGCATTGATTTTAGTGTAGATGTTGATTTCTAATGAGATTTGATTACTTGCACTAGATGCATTGATTTCAATGTAGATGATTTCTAATCCCATTTGATTGCTTGCACTAAATGCAGTGATTTCATTGCGGATGGTGATTTATAATCCTATTTGATTGCCTGCACTAGACGCATTGATTTCATTGTAGATCTTGATTTATAATAATATTTGATTGTTTGCAATACATGCATTGATTTCAATGTAGATGATTTCTAATCCTATTTAATTGCTTTCACTAAATGCACCGATTTCAGTGTAGATGGTGATTTATAATCCTATTTGATTTCTTGAACTAGATGCATTGATTTCAATGTAGATGTTGGTTTATAATCCTATTTTCTTACTTGCATTAGATGCATTAAATTGAGTGTGTATGTTGGTTTATAATCCTATGTTCTTGCATTAGATGAATTGATTTGAGTGTAAATGTTGATTTCTAATCCTATTTGAATTCTTGCATTAGATGCATTGATTTTAGTGTAAATGTTATTTTCTAATATTATTTTATAGTTGCATTTGATGCATTGATTTTAGTGTAGATTTTGATTTCTGATTTATATGTAATTGGATGTATGATGATACATTAATTTTAAATTGATTGGATTAACATTGTGCATTGATTTCACTGTAAGCACAAAACATTATTGACAATGTACATTGATTTTTGTGTTATAGTAATTCAACCTATTAATATTGGATAGAAAGAGAGAAAAGTTATGATGTTTCCTACAATAGCTCGAGCTAAAGATTTAAATGGTTTACGAGTTAACCTGTCCTTTTCATATAATTGATATGAAAAGATGACAAAAATAATAAGTGTGACAATAAGAATAGTTGAAGAAAATAGTTTGAGAGTAATCACAATGAAGTCTATTTGTAATTGACTATATCCTTATTATTCACATTTTCTATCATTCAACACTATTACATTGTCACTTTACATTCAAAATTTTTATTTCATCATTTTCATCATTAAAGTTATTAACAATATTTATCATCTCAATAAACTGGGGTAACTAAGCAAATTTAAAATTAAAATGACCATATTAATCTGAGACATATTTAGCATATTTAAAATGATTATATTAATATTATATGAATTTACATATTTGATAAGTTTAACCATATGTTCGTTAAATTTTATTTTGCCGCACATGATTGAAGCCAACCTAGATCCATCTTAACTCTAGATCTATCAAGTGTCGATAGGGATCAAATCTCTCGAGGTGCAAACCTTTCCTCAAGTTTTGCACTCAAAAAATAGGTTTTCACCTCAAGGGATTTGATCCCTCTCGGTGCTTGATAGATCCAGAGTTAAGATGGATCTAGGCTGGTTATATTTTAGTGATTATAATGATTAATTATGTTTCCAATCTTACAATGCATATAAAAGTGGAGAATTAAATTTATTCAATATACATGTAAACATTGTTTAAATAAATTATTTAATGACATGTATATTGAATTAATTCACTAATTCATAATGTCATGTGTACAAAATACAATGTAGATAGTCTAATAAAGTAATAGTAGGTCATGCAAATATTCCTATAAACATATCCATATGTTAATTATGTAAAGTTTCTCATGAATATCATAAATATAACCAAGTACTTATTCTTCAATGATATGGTTCAAGTTGCAATGATTGTTCTTGAAATGTTGGGGTTGCAAATTTACTTTAAAAAAGTGTGTACTTAGTCTAATAATGTAATAGTAGGTCATGCAAATATTCCTATAAACAAATCCATATGTTAATTATGTAAATTTTCTCATGAATATCATAAATATAAGCAACTACTTATTGTTCAATAATATGGGTCGACTCATAATGATTGTTCTTGAAATGTTGGGGGTACAAATTTCCTTTAAAAAGGTTTGTAATTAGGATTGATTTATCATTATACCACCTTTAATAGAAAACCAATATAAACTCCCTTACCCGATTTTCTTGAGCAACTATCATCTTCACAACGAGTGGTGAACATTTACTTACATACTTGAAAGTAGGTTATGGGTAAAGTGGAAAAATTTATGACTTTGTTAATATTATAGGTAGTCAAAATATTACTTAAATACTTATTAGTGAGATCTAAGGGAGTTGTCTCAATCTAAATCCTAGGCATTCTACTCACACCCCATCAACGGGTTATAGCTTGTCATGTTGTTTCTTTTGTTATTCATTAAAATTTTATCACTCATTAAGATTTTTAAAATTATAGATGTTTATTATATGAAAACCAAGAACGAAAGGAAAAACAAGGCAACATTTATGGTGTTTTTTTCTTTAAATTTTGAATTAGTAATGCTTTTATTTCGATATCACCCAAGTATTAAATATGATTTCTACAATGGAACTTTAATGAAAGAAATATAATTGGAAATTGATTGAAGGTTTAGTTTTTTTGCTCCAAGCTATATGAAGAAATTATTAGAGAGAAGTGGCTCATCTATAAATATTATAAGAAATATTCAAAATGTGTGTATTTCTTCAACAAAATAATTTTCTTTATAATTGATATAACATGTATAAAATGGTTTTACTATACAGTTATTTATTATTGTCCTATAGATAAAATATGCAAAAAGAAATTAGTTATATTTGATTTTAAATGGAAATTTCTATCAAATTTTTGATGATGCACCTAGGAGCGTGATGAGAAAGGATTAAACAATAGAGAAAAAATCAAATATGTTTCATCCACAATCAAAATAAACTTTTGAAATGTTCTTATAAATGAATATATTAACATTGTAATTTGTACAATATCTAATAGCTATGAAACAAGACATAACAATAGTTGTTAGAAATTTGGTCTCAAATTAATTACAATATCAAGTTGTGTTTACCTAGACAATTATCGTTGATCCAAGTGGATATTGGTGGCCACCCACCTCTTCCATTAATAAAATGTTTCTCTATCTTCTTGATAGTTTTTCCATTTTTTTTTGTATCCCAAACTTCTAGGGCCATTTTAAGGCCCTAAATGATGTTTTTTGGAAATTTGAGGGTTAGTCCTCAAATATCTCTTTTCAACAAGCTATTGTGTACCCAAAATGGATATTGTATGAAAAACATGCACATATAGTAATTTGATGTACCAACTAAAAACCTCAAGGCCAAAAAATATTGTTGTGCTTCATCTTCTAGGGTTAGGATTTTGGGCCTCTAGTGTTCTTTCTTTATGTTAAGGTGACAATAGCACAAGATTTGAACTACTAATATTTTTTGGGTTCCTAAGTTGTGTGAGTCTTGAAATGACTGCACACTTAACCTTTGGCTTGATTAATCGAGACTCAAGGGAACTAAGCCATTAAAATCAGCAGGGGATCACAATAGAGCTGGGCCACACTAGCCCTTAACATGACTAGACTTTTTCCTATAAAGTTTCAAATTGGTGACCTTAACGCCACTGAGTGCCTTAACAATACACCCTATCAATATCTATTCTATACCCATGGGCATAAATTACCACTAATTGTTTTAAATAATTTACTTCTATTTACCTGATTTATAAAGTAATCAATTTTAATTAAAAGTTATTGGTTGAATAGCACAATCTCCCCTCCCTACTTTAATCAATGAGGTATGAAAAGTCTTAATTTAAATTAAAAACAATATTTACCACTTTACCTTGACCCACCATCTAACCCCTCCAACCCATTTTATGTGGAGAAAAAAAGAGACTAAAGCAACTTTTAAGAGTGAACCCAAAAAGAACCAAAACCAACCGAAAACAAAAAAATGAAAATTAAAGTGGTAAATAAAGTTAACCAAATTTAAGCGAGAGCTTAACACAGATTTAAATCTGTAGGAGGGATTTATAAAAACCCTTGTCTTATATGTTCAACCCCTCATAATGCACCTCATGAGCGTTGGGAATTCTCGAATGCAACTGATATGGGTTCTCATTCTTGCATATCCCATCCCCTCGCTCATAAACTAACTAGTGTGGCTTAAATTCAGATAGCCTGAGGACTGGAATGTGCAGGATAAGATATTTCAACAAAATATCTATTGTACTATAAGAATCTCATGTCATCTTTGTTACTCAATAATGGAAACCTAAACATGCATGCAACTCTACAAATTCACTTTGCCCTACCTTCATTCTCAAGCATTGTTTTCTGGGAAGAAAGCCCATAGAGATTTCGGTACCCATTAGCCATGGCTAAAAAATAGGAGCATGCCAGGTCAAATCCCCTAGCCACCTAGCTCATGAATTTCACAAATGTGAGGCCTGTGAATTTCATGGATTTGAAACCCGCAGTAAACTCAGGGCACGCCTTTTGTGACATGATGGAAACCACGTCGAAGGAGACGATCACTGGCTTCTTTAGGTAAGTCATTGAAAACATCGAGCAGGAAAGAGGGATCTGTGACTATCACCTCAAGGTCAAGGGCTCGAAATCTAGGGCCGTACATACGGATAGTCTTCACTGAATGAGGGATTTGGTATCATGAAATTGTATGATTGTAGGTTATGCACAAGGAGGCACCTGAACTGTTTCATTAAATACAAATGATGGGAGTGGACCCAGATGCAATCACATGGAATGTGATGATTGCGGGCTATGCATAGAATGGTTATGGTCATGAAGGCTTGAAAGTTTTCAATCAAATGCAACTAGTAGGTACCAACGCCAATTCCATAATTGTAGCAAGTTTAATCCGTTCATGCAGAGATCTAGAGTCTCTATAGCTTGGCGAAGTAATCCACGGTTAAATTATTAGAAGTGGGCTTGAAACACATATTCTTATTGGGAATGATTTGATTGATATGTATTCTAAATGCAGGTGTGTAGGAGATTCACATTACGTGCTTGTGGGATTTTCTTAGAGAGATGTAATCTCGTGGAATGTCATCATTGCAGGTTATATACATAATGATTATGGTGATGAGGCTTTGAAATATTTCATCAGATGCATTTAGATTTTTCAAATCCCAACTTGGTCACATGGAATAACATGATTTCTGGGTTTACTTAGTGTTGGAAATAATACTGAGAGGGGGGGGGTGAATCAGTATTATCTAATTCCTTTAATAAATCTTCCTTATTTGTTCTTTGAATTAGTTTTGCATGTCAGTACCATAAAATAATGAGCATGAACAAAGAAAACAGATAGTCACACCAAAGAACACAAGATGTAAGGTGGAAACCCAATGTGGGTGAAAACCACCTGCTGCAATATGTCTCTATCTTCTTTCAAATTAGAAACTCCTTTTACAATGGTTTTGTACTGGTGCAGTCCTTTACCAGTACGCAGGCTGCAACATGCAGAGAGCTACAACTCTCTCTCGTTTTCCATTCTCTCCTGGAAGGGAGCTACAAACCCCTACTTCTTTTCTTACAAGGACCACTTTTCATAAATTTTCAAACTGGATCCATAAGCATCAAATGATTATCAAGTATAAGAGAATCACCCAATCAACTGTAGTAACCAGATCAACAATAATAGGACCAAACCCAGAACACAGCAATGATAAACAAAGATTTTAAGAGAAGTAAGCACCCTGTTCAACTGCTTGCCTGCTTACGTAAGCACCCTGCTCAACTGCTTGCCTGCTTACAGTACGCACCCTGCTCAACTGCTTTCCTGCTTACTGTACGCACCCTGCTCAACTGTTCGCCTGCGTACCTCGCTCTGAGTCCATTGAACTGCCTGCGGACCTCCGCACCTGCAACCCTTCTATGCCTACATACCGGCGCACCTGAAACCCTTCTGTGCCTGCGTACCGGCGCACCTGAAACCCTTCTGTGCCTGCGTACCGGCGCACCTGAAACCCTTCTGTGCCCGCGTACTGGCGCACCTGAAACCCTTCTGTGCCTGCGTACCGGCGCACCTGAAACGATTCGTTCCTGCGTATGCACGCACTTTTCTTTCACTGTACCTGCGTACCTTCGGGCATAGATGATTTCAAGACTTCAGAAATAACCCAGACAGTCAGATCTACAGATCTGAACATGCGCCGAAGAGATCTCAGTCCATCAATAGATTCGCCTTATTTAGATCTAGACCAGATCTAGCCCTCATAAGATATTCAACCCAAACATGCTCAAGCCAAATGATCTCCTTTGCTTTATATAGGAAAGCTCTTCCTTAAAACATGGATCAATACCACGAGCCGACACCATAATAACCCAATACCGTCGGCTAAATACCAAGAGTAAAACATAAGAAAACCCCACATGTGAATTTCTTTGCCTTGAAATGTGTGCACTAGGGGTACGCACCTCCTGAACGGGACAACTGCGGGTATGTACGCACTTTATGTAACACTGACCTGCGTGTACGCACCTTATGTAAGGTGTACCTGCGTACCCCTTATTTTCTTCAATATTTGATAGTTGATCATCAATCTCTGCTGCTGACTTGAAGTACTGTGATCTATCACCTGAATGGTTTGCCATCAAGGACAACACTTTAGCCATAATGCCAACAATCTCCCCCTTTGGACTTGATGGCAACCTCAAAACTTCAGCTTCATTCTCCCCCTTTGACATCAAGGGCAAAGGGTTATGCTCCCCCTAAGAACATGCTCCCCCTGAATATGAACCATAATGCCAATGAAGAACCATAATCCACCATGAAAGAGATAGAGACATATTGCAGCTACTTCCAAGATCTCCTTTTGCACATCCTCCATAATGCCAACAATGCATTATATGCTCCCCCTGAACCTGTACCATCAATCAGAAGAGGTTCAACAATAAGATGATGCATCAAAAACCCCCAGCTTTTGCCTGAGGTATTCAAAAGTGTCCCTGGGCAATGGTTTGGTGAGAATATCAGCAACTTGTTCCTTAGAAGGAACATACTCCAACTTGACCTTCTGTTCAAGCACTTGTTCCCGGAGAAAATGATACTTGATTGGTATGTGCTTGGTTTTTGAATGCATAACAGGATTCTTTGAGATGCTGATTGCACTTGTGTTATCACATAAGATGGGGATTGGTGGTGTACAAGTGATTTGAAAATCCTGCAAAGTCTGCATCATCCAAAGGAGTTGGGTGCAACAAGATGCAGCAGCAACATATTCCGCTTCAGCTGTAGACAAGGCAATTGAACTTTGTTTCTTGCTGAACCAAGATACCAGTCTGGATCCCATAAAGAACGCACCACCACTTGTGCTTTTCCTGTCATCCACGCTTCCGGCCCAATCTGCATCTGTATAAGCATGAAGTGTAAGATCTGTATCTCTAGGATACCATAAGCCATAATTTTGAGTCCCTTGAAGATATTTGAAAATTCTCTTCACTGCCTGAAGATGAGTCTCCTTCGGATTTGCTTGAAATCTTCCAACTATTCCAACTGCATGCATGATGTCCGGTCGGGTACCTGTCAAATAAAGTAAACTTCCAATCATAGATCTGTAGGTTGGTTGATGTACTGCTGCAGATTCATCATTTGCACTGAGGCTACATCCTGTGACCATGGGTGTACATACTGGTTTTGCATCTTCCATACCATATTTCTTCAAAATCTGTTTGAGATACTTGGTTTGAGATAAAAAGATTCCTCCTTCTTTTTGTTGGATTTGCAAACCAAGGAAATATGTCAGTTCTCCTAGCAAGGACATTTCAAATTCTTTCTACATGACCAAGGCAAAACTTTGACTCATAGCTTCTTCATTGCTCCCAAAAATAATGTCATCTACATACACAACAAGTATTAGCAATTTGTCATTTTCAACTTTTATATAAAGATTGCTATCTGCTGATCCTTTTGAAAAGCCTTGTTAATGAAGATATTTGTCCAAACGGTAGTACCAAGCCCTTGGAGCTTGTTTGAGACCATAGAGAGCCTTCTTCAATCTGCATACAAGATTTGGATCATTTCCAAGAATGAACCCATCTGGCTGTTCAATGTACACTTCTTCTTCCAAGTCTCCATTCAGAAAGGCTGATTTCACGTCCATTTGAAATACTTTGAAGTTTTGAAAACTTGAGAGAGCAAGGAACATTCGAATGGCCTCAAGTCTTGCAACAGGAGCAAAGGTTTCTTCAAAGTCTATTCCTTCTTGCTGCGCATACCCTTTACAAACAAGTCTGGCTTTGTTTCTAATTACTTCTCCATTTTCATTCAATTTATTTTTGAAGACCCATTTTGTTCCGATAACATTCTTATCTTTTGGTCTAGGAACTAGCTCCCAAGTGTTGTTCTTTTCGATCTACTCAAGTTCTTCATCCATTGCTTTCACCCAACATTCATCTTCACATGCCTCTTTCACATTTTGTGGTTTAGTAGAGGAGAGTAATGCCAAATAGCTTGAAGCTTCTGCAACTGTTCTTCTTGTTTGTACACCTGCTTCTTTCTGCCCCATAATCTGAGATTCTGGATGATTCTTCTGAACATATCTGGATGGAGTCTTTTCTTCTATTCTTGTTTGCTCCTCTGGTTCTTCTTGAGGTTCTTCTTGAGGTTCTTCTTCTTCATCATTCTGTCGTTGGGGGTAGCCTTCATCTTCTTTGATGTCTTAATGATGTACTTGCCTAGGAATGTATCCCTTCTCATCAACCACTACATCAATGCTGTCAACAATTCTGCCAAGTCTTTTATTGTAGCATTTGTATGCTTTGCTATGTGGAGAGTAACCAAGAAGAATGCCTTCATCTGCTCTAGGTTCAAGTTTGCCAAGCTGCTCATCAGTATTCTTGATATAGCATTTGCTCCCAAAGATTTTGAAGTGCTTTACCGAAGGAGTCCTACCACTCCAGAGCTCATGAGGAGTTTGAGTGCTGTTCACCCGGACATTTGTTTTGTTAAGAATAACAACCGTAGCATGTGCAGCTTCACCCCAGAAAGTTGCGGGAGTTCCTGACTCATCAAGCATAGCACGAGCCATTTGTTGGACTGTTCTGTTCATTCTTTCCACAACTCCATTTTGTTGAGGGGTTCTTGCTGTAGAGAATTCTCTTCTTATCCCATGTTCTTCACAGAAATCAAAGAATTCATTTGAAGTAAATTCCCCACCTCTGTCGGATCTGAGGCACTTAATTTTGTGACCTGATTCATTTTCAACCAAGGCTTTGAAGGATTTGAATTTTTCGAATGCTTCATCTTTGTGCTTCATAAGTCCTAACCAGACAAACCTGGAGAAATCGTCAATGAATAATATCAAGTATTCTTCTCCTCGAGGTGTTATTTTCCTGAAAGGACCGCATGTATCTGTATGTACTAGCCCAAGAGGCATGCTAGCTAAACCTTCTTTCTCTGGAAAGTTAGTTCTGGTTTGTTTTCCAAACTGACATGATTTGCATATGGTGTTGTCAGGAATTTTGATATCTGGAAGATCGCGAACTGCCTGATATTTGCATGCTTTCCTTATTTGTGAAAAGCTTAGATGTCCCAACCTCCGATGCCATAACCAGTGCTCATCATCCTTGCTCAGATAGCATTGTTGTTGTCCTTCTTCAAATATGTACAGATTATTTGGAGTTCTTTTGCCTTTGATCACTGTTTAACCTGTATCAAGATCACGAATAAGACATCCATTTGATCTGAATATAACCTCGGTTCTTTGATCACACATCTGGCTGACACTTAGAAGATTATGCTTCAATCCATCAACATACAAAACATTTCCAGCCTTGACCTTTTCTTTTAACTGAGCAATGCCTTTTCCTTTTATAGTTGCAGGAGTATCATTTCCAAAAGAGACTTTCTTTCCTTTTTCTAGAGCACAAAATGACTCAAGTTTTTCTTTATCACCTATCATATGCTTCGAACATCCACTGTCAATGTACCATAGATTTTCCTGTCCCTCTGCATAAAATGCTATCCCACATCTTTCTGTTTGTGGTTCCTTTATTCTCCATGTTTTGGTGCTTGAGGTTTGTTCCTTTTTCTGCTGAAACCTGCTCCTGCATTCAGAGTCTTCATGACCAAAGTTATTGCAAATAGAACATTCAACTTCATTTTCAAGAACCGAAAAGTTGTTATAGGTCCTTTTTGTAATCCCGGTCATACTTCTTTGTTTTTGAGCTTCCCTAGTCATGATTGTTTTATATGCAACACATTGAGCTGCTTTGTGACCAAAGTTATGGCAAGAAAAGCATTGTCCATTGAAGAAACTTCTGCGGTTATCGAATCTACCAGCCAATTGATTGTAATTTCTATTGTCATCTATTCTTGAACCAAATTGAGAAGATTTTACCTGTGGCTGGTTGTAGCTTTTGTTCACCCTTAAGATGGATTGCCCCTGATAGTTTCTGTTTGTAATTCGTCCCTGCTTTACCTGATGATCTTCATTGTGCTTTTGCTCATTTCTTCTTGCTGCATCAAGATAACTTTTTGAGGTGGATGCTTGAGAAGTTTCTCCATTATAGCCCAGACCTGTCTTGTTTAGTGGAGACCGCTGCAAATTGATAATCTCATCCAAAGTTTCAGATCCTTTGACAAATTTGAGATTAATAGCTTTTGTTTTCTCAATCTCTTTTCTAAGACCAACAATTTCACCTTCTAATTTTTCAAGATGTTTTTCCTTTTCATCAATTTGAAATTGTAGAGTATCAATGATCATGTTCTTTTCTTCTATACATCTCTTGAGTCTAGTAATTTCATCATAAAGGTTATCCACATCTATAGCATCCATATAATCATCATCTTCAAATGCCATTAACAACTTATATTCATTACCTTGTTCATCTTCATCACTGTTTGATAGACCATCACTATCTTCATGAGTGTAGTAGCTTTTCTTATTCGCATTCTGTTTCTTGTTCCATCTAGCAGGTTCCTTTCCTTTATCCTTATAAGGACATTTTGCAGCATAATGACCTACTCTTCCACAAGCAAAGCATTTAAAAGGTAACTTACCTCTGAACCTTCTAGAACCCCTTTGAAGATTTCTGACAAAATTTGATTCTTCTTCCTCTTCTTCTGAGACGTGGCTTGCTTCATAATAATCTCCTTTGCCTGATGCCTTGAAAGCAGCTTCTCTTCTGTCTGATGGACCTCCCTTTCTCATTTCATAAGCAGTTAGAATTCCATGTAGCTGAGACATAGTAAGAATTCGTAGATTTTCCTTTTCTTCTATTGCAGATACTTTACATTCAAACTTGGGGGACAATGATCTTATAACCTTTTCAACCACAATAGCCTCTTTTATTTCTTCACCCAAATTTTTCATACAATTAACAACCTCATCTACCCGAAGAAAATAGTTAGCCACACTTTCATCATTATACATTTTGAGAGTCTCATACTGAATTCTGAGAGTTTGAAGTTTAGCACGCTTTACCTGTTCATCTCCTTCATAGCTCGTGACAATTTTGTCCCATATCTATTTTGTGGATTTATAGTGCATTACCTTCATGAATTTTGATTGAGATATACATCCTAATAGAGTACTGACTGCTTTCGCATTTGTTTCATACTTCTTTTTCTCGGCTGCATCTGTAGGAGTAGCTGAAGGAAAAGCGTAGCCTGTCTCTACGATGTCCCAAACTTCTGTACCAAGAGATTGAAGATATGCAGTAACTCTTACCTTCCAATAATTGAAGTTTGTCCCATCAAAAACTGGTGGCCTGATTGATGCTTCTCTCTCGTAGTTGCTCATGATGAACGATCTACCTTCAAGCGATCAAGCTTCTCTGAAGGACCTGCTCTGATACCAATTGTTGGAAATAATACTGAGGGGGGGGGTGAATCAGTATTATCTAATTCCTTTAATAAATCTTCCTTATTTGTTCTTTGAATTAGTTTTGCATGTCAGTACCATAAAATAATGAGCATGAACAAAGAAAACAGATAGTCACACCAAAGAACACAAGATGTAAGGTGGAAACCCAATGTGGGTGAAAACCACCTGCTGCAATATGTCTCTATCTTCTTTCAAATTAGAAACTCCTTTTACAATGGTTTTGTACTGGTGCAGTACTTTACCAGTACGCAGGCTGCAACCTGCAGAGAGCTACAACTCTCTCTCGTTTTCCAGTCTCTCCTGGAAGGGAGCTACAACCCCCTACTTCTTTTCTTACAAGGACCACTTTTCATAAATTTTCAAACTGGATCCATAAGCATCAAATGATCATCAAGTATAAGAGAATCACCCAATCAACTGTAGTAACCAGATCAACAATAATAGGACCAAACCCAGAACACAGCAATGATAAACAAAGATTTTAAGAGAAGTAAGCACCCTGTTCAACTGCTCGCCTGCTTACGTAAGCACCCTGCTCAACTGCTTGCCTGCTTACAGTGCGCACCCTGCTCAACTGCTTGCTTGCTTACTGTACGCATCCTGCTCAACTGTTCGCCTGCGTACCTCGCTCTGAGTCCATTGAACTGCCTGCGGACCTCCGCACCTGCAACCCTTCTGTGCCTGCGTACCGGCGCACCTGAAACCCTTCTGTGCCTGCGTACCGGCACACCTGAAACCCTTCTGTGCCTGCGTACCGGTGCACCTGAAACCCTTCTGTGCCTGCGTACCGGCGCACCTGAAATCCTTCTGTGCCTGCGTACCGGCGCACCTGAAACGCTTCGTTCCTGCGTATGCACGCACTTTTCTTTCACTGTACCTGCGTACCTTCGGGCATAGATGATTTCAAGACTTCAGAAATAACCCAGACAGTCAGATCTACAGATCTGAACATGCGCCGAAGAGATCTCAGTCCATCAATAGATTCGCCTTATTTAGATCTAGACCAGATCTAGCCCTCATAAGATATTCAACCCAAACATGCTCAAGCCAAATGATCTCCTTTGCTTTATATAGGAAAGCTCTTCCTTAAAACATGGATCAATACCACGAGCCGACACCATAATAACCCAATACCGTCGGCTAAATACCAAGAGTAAAACATAAGAAAACCCCACATGTGAATTTCTTTGCCTTGAAATGTGTTCACTGGGGGTACGCACCTCCTGAACGGGATAACTGCGGGTATGTACGCACTTTATGTAACACCGACCTGCGTGTACGCACCTTATGTAAGGTGTACCTGCATACCCCTTATTTTCTTCAATATTTGATAGCTGATCATCAATCTCTGCTGCTGACTTGAAGTACTGTGATCTATCACCTGAATGGGTTGCCATCAAGGAAAACACTTTAGCCATAATGCCAACACTTAGAATGGACGCTTTCACCAGGTGCTGGATCTCTTAAGTGAAATGCAAGTGGCAGGTATGAAACCCAATTCAGTCACAATTGCTAGTATTCTCTCGCGTGTCCACATGGCAGATTCACCACATAACAAGTAGGTCTATAGTTACATAGTCAACGATATGTTTAAGTCCAATGCTCATGTGGAAAGTGCCCATGTAGATATGTATGCCAAATTGGGAAATATAGAAGCAACGCAACGTGTTTTTGATGATATTTCTGAAGGAGAAAGAGATGTTGTGTCATGTGTTGCGACCAGTTGGGTATACTCAGAATGGTAATGGTGAATAGGCTTTGGAACTCTTTCAAAAAATGAAATTCGATAGGGTTATGGCAAATTCTATCACTATTTCAAGTGTTCTCCCAACATGCGCCCATCTAGGAGCTCTGTAACTGGGGAAGGATATACATGGCTAGGAAGGTAGAAGGGGAATGATTTTTTTTCTATGAAAATGGGTAAGGAGATACATGGCTACAAAGGTAGAAAGGGAGTGATTTTGTTGCTCTGCCTTTGAAGTATCCATTGCATCTCTATGTTATTTAATTGTTCTTTGAATTTGGGTGTAATATCTTCTATAGAGTTTTGAAATGGCTGGCAAGGGAGAGGGCCTTGTGATCAGTATAGATCTCAGAACTACACATTCCTACATTGGGGTGTGGTAGCATGACAGAGTGGAGAACATCACCAGTGAATAAGGGAATAAGACAACTCCTTCCTATGTGGGTTTCACTGATACTGAGCGACTCATTGAAGACACCACAAAGAATCAAGTCGCCATGAATCCCACCACTACCATTTTTTATGCCAAGAGATTGATTGGAAGTTGTTTCAATGAATCTATTGTTCAGAATGACATCAAGTTGTGGCCTTTCAAGTTACTTCCAGGGCCTTGTGACAAGCCCATGATTGTTGTTAATTACAAGGGTGAGGAGAATTAGTTTGCTGCAGATGAGATCTCATCCATGGTGTTGATGAAGATGATGGAGATTGAAGCCACTTACCTTGGTGTCGTAATAAATAATGTCATCGTCACTATTCATGTATATTTCAGTGACTGCTAGAGGCACGATACCGAGGATGTTTGTGTGATTGTTGGGTTGAATGTGATGAGAATAATCAATGAGCTTACTGCTACTATTATTGCCTATGGTTTGGGCAATAAGGCTAGTAGTGTGGGCGATAAAAATGTATTGATATTTGATTTGGGTGGTGGAACATTTGATGTTTCACTTTTGACTATTGAAGAGGGTATTTTTGAAGTGCACTCTACTGCTAGTGACACCCATATGGGTGGTGAAGATTTTGATAATAGGATGGTTAACCACTTTGTAAAAGAATTTAAAAGGAAGTTCAAGAAGGCTATTAGTGGTAGTGCTAAAACTTTGAAAATATTGAGGACTGCTTCTGAAAGGGACAAGGGGACTCTTTCATCCATTGCTCAGACTTGATTCTTTGTATGAAGGTATTGACTTTTATTCAACAATTACTAGAGCTAGGTTCGAAGAACTGAATATGGATCTATTCAAAAATTGTATGGAGCCTGTTGAAAAGTGTTTGAGAGATGTCAAGATGGATAAATTCTCTATCCATGATGTTGTTTTTTGATCCAGGTGGATATTGGTGGTCACCTGCCAATTCCACTTGGACCCCCAACAATGTTTCTTTCAGTTTTCTAGTTTCCTTAATTGTAGCACAATTTACTATTTTTAGCAGTCTTTCGGGTCTTAAACTTCTAGAGTGATTTTCAGGCCCTAAACGATGTTTTTTTGGCAATATACTGCTAGCGAATTTTGTTAGGTCATTTTTTTCATCGTAGTCCTCAAAGAGATATTTCCAATGGGGTATCATGTGCATCAAACAGAGATAAAATGACCAAGTCATGACCCTTGGATGTTGGCTACACAACTAACCCCAACGAGGCCCATAAACTCTTGGTGTTACATCTCCTCGAGTTAGGGTTTTGGTTTTTTATGGTTTTCTCTTATTGTTCAATAATAAAAATGCCCTTGAGCCTCATTGCAATGCAGTTCAGAGGCATGTAGCTGCCACATCTCTCCTCAAAGATAATCTACCATTGCTCAAGCTAGTTTATTTCAATTTCTATTTGTAAGCATATTTCAGTATTTTACATTAATGAAATGAAGTATGATTTCTACTGCATCTCTGTATTTATGGTTATCTCTCTAATTTTTTGCATTCACGTTTAAATTCAGATCATTTTGGTCGGTGGGTCTACTAGAATTCCCAAAGTATAACAATTGTTGTAGGACTTCTTTAATGGGAAAGAGCTCTATAAGAGGCATTAACCCTGATGAGGATGTTACCTATGGTGTTGTTGTGTAGTCTACTATTCTAAGTGGAGAAGGAAATGAGAAGGTTCAAGACATGTTACTTCTTGATGTTACTCCTCTCTCCCTTGGTATGGAGGCAGTCAGTGGTGTTATGCCTATTTTGATTCCTAGAAATACCTGTTCCTACAAAGAAAGAGTAGGTCTTCTCTACATACTCAGACAACCAATCCAGTGTTCTCATTCAAGTGTATGAAGGTGAGATAACAAGAACAAGACACAAAAATTTGTTGTGCAAGTTTGAATTGTCTAGTATCCCAACTGCTCCCAGAGATGTTCCTCAAATCACAATGTTCTTTGACATTGTTGCCAATGGTATCTTGAATGTTTCAGCTAAGGACAAGACCACTGGATGAAGAACGAGATTAAAATCACCAATGACAAGGGTAGGTTGAGCAAGGAAGAGATTGAGAAGATGGTTTAGGAAGCTGATAAGTACAAGTCTAAGGATGAAGAGCACAAGGAAGGTTGAATCCAAAAACTCGTTGGAGAACTATGCTTATAACATGAGGAACACGATCAAGGATGAGGAAATTTCTGCCAAGGTAGATCCATTCAACAAGAAGAATATTGACGATACAATCAAGCAGGATATCTATGGTTGGATAAAAACTAGGTGGCTGAGGCTCATGAATTTGATGATAAAATGAAGGAACTTGAGAGGATCTGCAACCCGATAATTGCAAAGATGTATCAAGGTGCAAGTGGTGACTTGCTTGGAGGTGGCTTTGGTGGCATTCCTCCTAAGGTTGGACCATCTAGTGGTGGATGTTTTGGCTCTAATATTGAAGAGGTGGACTAATCTATCTCTCAAAATGCATATGATACTACTGTATTTTCTATCGTAAGAATTATATTACTATTAACATAATTTTGATGTTGAAACTTATCAAGCACATCTTATATTTAATGATGCAATTGTCGGCTATAATGGAAATTTTATGTTAATGTTGAACCTCAATGCAATAGATGACCATTCGCTCTCGGAAATTTGGAAAGTATTTTCATTTGAAAACCCTCCCTTCGTACTTAGTAGCTGTGAAGTAAATTGTCTTTTAGGTAGGGTGCAATGGTGGGACATCTGAGAAAAAAAAACATTTGTTGCCTGCTGGACTCAAAATTCCAACTTCTCATTACTATGAATGGGGAAGGGAGGTGGAGCTACCATTTCTTAAAGGTGGCCATAGAAGTGACTTAAAGAGAGCATTATTGAATTTCTATACACCTTCTTGGTTGCCCGCAGGAAAGAACAAACCATTTATGAATATTGAATTTGTATTTTTTTAATTCAATTGCTGTCCAATAATAAAATAAGTATTGAATACGAGAACCATCTTTTGGTAACCTAGATCCCTGAATGTTAAAAACAAAGCTAAAGAAATTATATTCTATGACATTCACAAGGAAATATCTATTATATATATGAAAATCATTTTGAACCCCATGGTTTGGTGGCCGACAGTGTGATAGTGTTGAAGTTGAAAAACCTTTTTTTGGGTATAACAAACCATTTATGAATATTGAATTCACAAACTTCAATGGTTGTCAAGTGAGCCATGAATATTAAAAATGAAGGTAAATAAATTACTGTCTACTACATTCACTTGAGCTCAAGTGTTCCCTTAGTTCATTGGTAGGCCTTTTGCTATTCTTATGAAAACTCTTCTCAATATCGACAATGATCTGGCATGCTGCCAATATTGAAGATGAGGATGCCAGTGAATCAAGTAATTAAATTGTTGGTTAAGAGTTATTGCATAGCTTTGGCTATTTCTCTAGGAGGAAATACCATCATTCTCACTGCCTCCCAGTTGCTTCCTGCATTTTTCGCTTATCCCGATTGGTGAAAAAATCGTGATGCTCTCATTCCTCTCACCAAAATCGCAGAAGGCTATGCCAAGGTATGCCCACACTAATCATAGCTTTTCATCATTTCTTATGTAGAAAGTTGATTTTAGAAACACACATCAATATCAATGGATGTGTCACATAACACACAACTCTTTTAGCTTAGGTGCTAGGCCCTGAAAGTTATTTATTATGGCAAAAATTGACTCATATTTTCACCTAGCCTCATCATTTTCTATATGTCAATCCTTGTTTTTATCTTTTTCTAAGTGCCAATTCTAACATCATCCCTTTTCTAAATGCCATTTGTTTGGGGAAGATAACAAACTAAAATGAGAATGGGAAAACAAGATGCCTTAATGATCCATCCATCACATAAGTTACCCAAAGTCCCACTAGCTTTTCATTTACATTTAGTTTTGAACGAATAAATGAATGGAAGGATGACTATCTTAAAGGCCCCTTGTAAGATGATTTTCTCAAAGCCCTGCACCAAACCCACCTCCACCTCACACTTCAGAAATATTGGTCTATTGTATTTCCTGAGAATATATTGTAAGTTCTTCAAATCAAATGGATGGATGATTGTCTTAAGGTCCCTTTTGGATAGATGATTTTCTTAAGAAGTTAAACCCTGGCACCAAACACCACTCCATTTTAAATGTACTAGTTTATTGGTTCTTTTAAGAATATATTATAAGTTCCTTAGTGCCTAGTTTATGCTTGTAATAAAATTCCCAAAAGTACAATTGTTATGGAATTTATTGCAAATTTCATAAAATACAACATTTTAGCAAAGATTCTCACATGCCTAAAAACATAGTAATCCTATAAATGAAATTAATATAATAAAATATATTTTCCAAAACATGGTAATGCTACTAATGAATCCAATATAATGTGAGAAAAAGGGATCCTTTGATTGGTAGTTTACATTATTGTAGACACTCTAATATGCTCAACATGGTTTCAATAAATGTGCCCAACAATTTTGTTTTAGAAGAAAGAATTTGTAGGAAAGAAGAGATCCTTCCATTGTTTGTCATAACTTTATTTATTTGTTTATGTCTAAATTACATATTGAAATATTTAGTAATCATGTAAATGAAATTAATATAGTAAAATATATTTCCCAAAACATGGTAATGCTTCGAACAAATTTGATAGAATGTGAAAAAAGGGATCCTTGTATAGTATTCCTTTCTTGGTATTGCCTTTGGTATGCAATCCTAAGTTATGGTTTCAATAAAACACGTGAAAAAATTGAATTTCATAATAACGTTGCAATATTCATTGATCTATGAAATAATAATGCCCCTTATTTAAATGCACAAATAGGATAATAAGATATTCAGACAACTATTGACTCTTCAAACAACCACTACAAATTAGGACTAGTTTGACAAGTAATCTGCCTAACATGATTTCTGTGAATGTGGTCAACAATTTTGTTTCCATTCTAAGAAAAAAATTATAGGAAAGATTTAGAGATCCTTTCATTGTTTTTCATAATTATACATATTTATTTTTGTCTAAATAACATATTCAAATATTTTGATTTCTGGAACAAGAGATTGCATTTTTTAATATTGCCTTTATATACTTTGTTGTGGCATTTAAAATTTGAACAATGTGCATGGTTTTATTATTATTATTATTATTATTAGAAAACAAGTGACACTAAAAAGTACTAAAAAAGTTGTTTCGATGGTTTTGAATTCATTCCAAGATCCACATCCTCATGTATGATGGGTAGCCATCAATTCCATTGATTAACTGTCAACTGATTTAGGCCCAGATTTGCAATAACAATGTCATCAAACTTCCTACACTTGTTGGAGCTGTGGATGATTTTTCGAATCCTAGAGTCCAAGTCAGAGTTTTTCCCACAACTATACACTGCCACTGTGCACTACTACATAGCGGTCATATTTAATATAGTTAGAGTTACTAGATGCCAATATATTATAAGAACCATAATATAGTATGATAGCCCCAACAGCATAACAATCACTACCTAATGACAGATCAAAGAATGTGAAACAACTGTAGACTAATATCGTGACATTCCTACCTCTTTTGCAAATATTTGGGTTTTGTGGCAAGCAAGTTTCATCCCTTATTCCACTGCTTTCTTAACCCCATTACATCATTCCACCATTTTGTTGCTATAAAATTTAATTTTCTCTCTTATAATGTTACACCTTGGACATAAAACTCAATATGGAGGAATAGACAATGGCAATTTTGTTATTCTAACCAATGTTTGAAAACTTAGGCTCTTACATGGAATTGGTGGAGGGTTCACTTGGACTTAGACTCAGACCAATCTGATATCAATTATTTAGTTACTAAAATAATAAATTTTAGTGAAAAAGTTATATTTTGAGGATTCCAAGCCATGATTCCAAAAAATTATTGAAATTTTGAAACAAAGCATTATGAATAGCTGAGAAAGAACATTTAAATGACAAGCATAATTGACAAAAATGTTCTACCATTTCTTATATTGGTATCCTCATCATCAGTATCACCCTTTACCTTGTTTAGCCTTTTCCTCTACCTCAATCCTCTAGGGATGTTAGTTAACACCACCCTATTTTGATGAAACTGTCTAAACCAACATAATTGAAGTAAAAATCTTGAAAGTGTTTCCTCTAGATCATCGCCAACACGTGTAAAAGAGAATGTTGTAAATTTGGACAAAACTCCATACTTCTCAACCCTTAATATTCATCCTTTAACTCAGTTAGAATATATTCAACACCCAAATGCCACTAGACAACTTATACCAATTCCTCAATCAACAATTCCACATGTTGTCACCCAAAGATAGGCCAACATGTAGGGTAACATGATCACCACTCATCAACTTCAAGGATCACATTATGTAGTTGTTGTAAATTTCCATTCAATGATGTCGTATACAATTTCATCCTTAAATTTTGGTATAGAAAGGGAAACTGAGATGTAGGGCTCTCTCCCCCACTTAACTTTACCTTTCAGTCAAATCAAATTGGACTTGGTAGAAGCCATCAATTTATTCTTGTAAATACAACTTGTATGGCTCAAGGAGTTTTGATCAAGGACAACAAGAGTCTCAATATTAATTTTCACATCATCTACCATGACCTTGTGGAAGGCCTCAAATAGCTGAGTTTTCAAAGCTACTTAATGCTCTCAAAACTAGTTTGGAAAATCTAAAAAGGATGTCGATGGGAGATGAGAGGGTATTTTCAAATAGTTTTGACTCATTTTGACCATCAATTGGCATACATGGAAATAATTTACAACCCTATATGTTATTTTTAGATTGTTAGATGAAACTCAAAGTGGTAGGCAATCTAGTAGCTTCAGTTCATTGCTAAATCATTAGGCCATCTACAATTAATTCTCAGTAGCCACCCTCTGAGGGAGTGTTGTCAAAATAAGAAATATCATTTCAGCAGATGCCTTCTAATAGAATTGAATTGAGTGCGAGTCCTAGTCCTCAAACATTAGTGATGGGTCTTCCAGTAGCAACAACCACATTGCCACTTTAGACATTTGGAGCAAGTCCTCAGTTGTCTATATTACAGTCTCAAGGGAAAGATCAAAGACAATTTTTATTGTAAAAAATTCATTTAGGCACAACTACATCTATTTCTTCCCTTTTTCATTCAAGTATTTGTGCTCATAAGTAAGAGCAAAGAAATTCCACATTTGGGAAAGATTCCCAATTGCAAGTAAATCTTTGTGCTACATGTTCACCTACCCAACAACAGAGTGATCCTTGTAGTGATGATCCTGTTGAGAGCCAAGCCTCTTAACCATTTGATGCTCCTCACCATCAATATATTTCTTCTAGAAGGATGTCACCAATGAAAACCATGCAGATTGATTTTGATAGTCAAGCAGTGAAAAGGCTAAATATTGGAGATGCTGGAAGTTGTGATATTGATCCAAGTCTGAAGGAAAAATCCATCGATCAAACAATAAACCCTCATTATGGGATAGGACAATTCAAATTTGGGACTACACACATGAAAACACAACAACAAGTATTGTTGTCAGTCGATTAGGAATCAAAGAGAGATGTGAAGAAGCCTCCAATCAAGGCATGGCTTCAATTATGCAGAATTGGTTACAAAGTCAAGGATACAAGCCTAGTATTATGGATCTTCATAGTCGTCTTCAAGTGTGAGTGATAGAAATCATTTTAATTAAAAAAAATTGAATTCCTGATTAATGTAGTTTGGGTCTCATACTAGTGAGAGGCTCTTAGCCTTACAAGTTTCTACCATGTATAATAGTTTGAGTGAATCTAGAAGGTCTAGAACTTTAAATTATCAAAAGATTCCTTGAGAGAGAAATATTGAGCATTTGTTCCTAAAACAGGATTAACACCAATAATTACCAGCCACACTAGTCATTCGAACATGAAAGATGTTGAATATGCAGTAACTGTGTGAACCCCAATAGTTGTGTCATAGCCAATGATGGAGGGCCACACTGCATATCAACACCAATACTATTTATCTAAAGCAATAATTGGAGCTCCAATTGCAATTATGCCTTGGAAATGTAATAAAAAAGTGTCACAAATTATTCCTTGGCATGTAGATATTACTCAAGCTTGAGGGCATCTTCCCACTACAAGGTTTTGAGCAACTACCTAGAAAATTCACTTATTTTTTTCTTGTCAGTTTTCTGTGAATTTATATCAATGGTGTTCTTTTTGTTTATTCCTTGTAGTTTCAAATGGCTTATGTTTCTTTATTAAGATGTTGTAGCGGTTACAACCACCTTCCAAAATTTTGCCTCAGCTTTGTTTTGGAGCCTCCCTATCAACCTTTCACAATAGGATGTCTTGATTCGTCAAGTACACAAGCTTCATTGTTTTTCTTGTAGAATGACAACCTGTCCATCAAAGCTTGTTGCATTCCCCTCCTAGGTCTTCTTTTGGACTTGGTCCAGCTGGAGGCGGAGTAGCTCCCTTAAGAAATTGTGCAATTCTAGAGGGCAACCAACGTTCCCTCTAGAAATTGCACAATTCTATTTGGCAGCCTCCTGGGCTCCAGAATTGCAAAAATATGCCATCCAAGCTTCACTTAGAAAATTGCACAATTCCTCCCAACAAGGTTTCTTAGCCCAAAAATTGCACAATTATGGGCAGCAGTCAGCTGCTCTGCCCAGAAATTATGGAATCCCTCTGGGCAGCCAGCCCATCTCCATCCCAGAAATGTGTATTTTTCCCTCCCAACTAAGCAGACTATTGCATGTACAGTTGAGTTGATCAGTCCCCTCCGAGACCGAGAAAAACTGATTTGTATGCATGACCTGCTCCTCCCAAGGCATCATGCAAAGGCATCTATTTTTAGCAGTTGGAGGTTACATGCAAAGATCATTTCAGAAACGTCCCACCATGTGTCACTTTCCCTATATTTGTGGCATGTGCATCCCAACCTCAATTTTGTCAAAACTCATCAACCGGATGCTGCAAAGCTCATTCCTCACATTGATCTTACAACTCTGACATCCCAGATTGTATATAGGAGTCGTCAGCACATTCAACTCAATTGCTTTGGGGTAAGCCTGCTTTTCATGTTTCGCGTTGCGTTTCTGGTGCTTTTTGTGTTTCGCTTCGTAAGAATGTTGTTTGTTTGATTTCAGTGAGTGCTTGCTATCGTTTTGATACATACTATCTTGTACTAGCACCATTTTAGTTTTCACTAACATCTCACTATTGTCGCATGCATGAAACTATTTTTGCACGGATGGTCATTGTTACTGCGACTCGCTTTACACACACGCATGCCTTCTCGTTTCCTGAATCTTGTACTTTATGTTTTGATGAATCATATTTCACTCTTGTTCACACTCATCTCACCATTCATTCAAACTTCTCATGTTTCCAGTCGCCCATCGGCTGGACTCGGCTACCTTGGCCCGGATCGTGCCTTTCCTAGCTAGCACTGTGCATTTTTGGAAGTGAAGGCTCTACCTTCCCTCTAGAAATTGCACAAGCCTAGCCAGGTACTGACCTCCAGGCTTGCATTGTGCAATTATTGTAGGCAATGTCCCGTTGGCCCCAGAAATTGTGCAATGTCGTTTGTTGGTTTCATGTCACAACTAACTGAAATTGTGCATTGTACAGTTCTAGTACTCAACAAGCCATGTTGGACTGTGCATTGCATATTTCCAATATTCATTCAGCCTCTTGATAGCCTAGACTGTACCTTGCATAGTTTTGGCAGTGAATCTCCCGACCTCCCAGCGGAAATTGTGCAACCTTCACGATTAGTTACACAGGTATGTTGCAAGTTAGATCTCAAGTTTGTTTTGGTTTTTGACTAACAGATTTCTTACCATGAGTGTTTTCATGTCCATAGGTATCGTAGTTTTTCATCTACCTCTTAGAAAAGAAACTATAATGGCCTTCAGGAGAGCAGAGTCAAAGGACACCGTTGAGAGCACAATGTGGGTTGCAGCCAAGCAAGTGTCTATGAGCTTGCCTACATATGAAGACATCAAGTTGTTCGTAGACAAGGACATCAAGATAATATGGCAGCAACATCATAGAGATCAGCATCACAGTGAACAGTACCATCAGCAGCAGCAGTAGGCATCACACCCTCATGAGGCGAATGCAAGAGGAAAGTTGTAGACAACACAGAGGCAGAACAAAGTTGCAAGGTCAAGCAGTTTACTTGTGATGAAAGAAACTTTGGAGATTGAGGCTATGAGGTGACGGCATGGCATGAAGATTACATGAAGATAGAGAATGGAATAGAGAAGGAGTTTCATGTGTTGAAGTAGCAACTCAAGGAAGAATAGGAGCCATATAGATGAGAGAATGAGTTGCAGTAGGAATAGGTACAACATGTTGGGTGTGGAGCCTGATTATCTTCTATATTCAAAGGTTTAAGCTGGATGTATACCCCAGGAAGACTATACACCCCTCCACACGGGCGGATGTGAGGGGGACTTGTCCCCCTCACGGGGGTCTCAAGCGGTAAATCCCCCCTGGCTGGGGGTTCGGGGTAGCACCCCCGAAGCTAAAAATATATGTAATGTTGCCTTGTAAAAGTCTAGTAATTTCTAGTCAATATGGGCCATTCATTAGGCAGATGATTTGACGGTAGAAGTTATGTTTAGTTTAGGGTTTTTCCCTAGAAGGCAACCCCTCACTATATATGAGGGAATTGTATTGCGTTTATGCATATTTGTATTGTAGAAATTTTGAATAATTTAACACATATTCAACAGAGATTATCCTGATCATGTACTATTGCGGAATACATACACAACACATAAGCTCCTCTACGTTGATCATCAATATAGCAGCATCAATAACAATAAAACATCAAGAGCATTCACACATTAACACAGTATGTAACCCGGGGAAAGCATCTCGCTAAAAACCCCACACTATCTGTATATTAATGATTGAGACCATGTAACATTAAAAAGTACAATGCTTATCACAAGAAATCCAATACTAGCTCCACCTGTTACACACAATACAGCTAAGATCTGATCTCCAAATCTATTCCACTACTTGCCTGCCTCCACTGCTCAATACCTGCTCAAGAACTGATGAGAATGGCTTACCAAACTCATATTTCACCTCAAAATAATCACTCACACTTTGTTGGATATTAGCAAAGGCTACAATAATGGGAAAATACATGAGCAAACTCATTGGCATACTCAATCCCTTGATTGTGCAAGATCTGGTGCACAACTATAGTCACAACTGATAGCAATCTGATTCTCTACCACCTGTCCCTGTTGAACTGAACATGCACTGACATGAAACTGAGTTAACTGATGTATTCATTACTTGCATCATGAGTTAATAATTAGTTTAACAACTCATCATTAGTCTATTTGCAGTTAGACTAATTACAACTAGTTTGACTAAGTCAAACTGAACACAACTCCATCAACTCCACAATCAACTCCACCAAACTCAACTGATTGAGTTCTAACTGAAGTCATGCATGCAACAACTCAACTGACTCATAAGAAAAGCTTATTTCCTTCTGACAGCTACATGTGCCACCTCTGTAGCTCAAACTGAAGTGCTCCAAGAGAATAAGATCAAGTTTATAGTCCAAATATTATTATGAGACAATAATATTTGACTTTTCTATTTTTGACAGCCAGTCTAAAAATAGACTTTGATCACTCACACTGTGATCACTCACACTTTGATAAAAAATAGAAGTCCATCTATTTTTCCCAACTTGACCAATCATCCATAAACAACAACTTGCAATCCATAGACATGATCCATATGTCTAAAAATAGACATAGTCTAAAAATAGACTTGCGCCAAAAATAGCCTGCGGGCCCACTTAGTGAAGGCGACTCTTTTCACTAAGCTCCATCATCTTGTTGCAATCTCAACACTCCCTCTCGAGAAGATATGGATTATCAGCAACCCCTATCCTGCCTCGGTGGTACTCGAATTTGCTCCTGGTGAGAGCCTTTGTCAGAATATCAGCATCCTGATCCTCCGTTGGAATGTATGAAAGCAACATGATCCTCCGCTGCACACAATCTCTGATATGATGGTACCTGATGTCAATATGCTTAGATATATCATGAAATACAGGATTAGCCGAGAGTTTAATGCAACTCTGGTTATCACAGTAAATCACAGTAGGATCCAAATGAGAACCGAAAAAACCAACCAGGATCTTCCTCATCCATATAACCTCGCATGCAGCCAAACTTGCTGCCATATACTCGGTCTCCGCTGAACTGAGTGCCACGGATCTCTGCTTCCTGCTGTACCAAGAAATTGCTGTCAATCCAATACTAAATACCCCTCTTGATGTGCTCTTTCTTTCCGTTGGGCTCCCTGCCCAATCTACATCCGTGAAGCCACATAGCTTCACCTCATCCTCCTGTCTATACCATAAATCATATCCCGATGTGCCTCTCAAGTAGCGCAATACATGCTTGCCCGCCTTCCAGAAGAGCATGGTAGGCTTAACCATATCTTGTGAAAGCTGGTTAACTGCATAGCATATATCGGGTCGTGTATTGACCAAATACATCAGCAACCCCACCAGCTGTCTATAAAGAGTGGCATCCACTTCTTCTCCCATAGTGGCATCCTCGTTCCTCCAACCTCCAGGAAGAGGATTATCAACAGGCTTGCAGCCATGCATGTTGAACTTCTCCAGTATCTCCCGAGCATACTTTCCCTGAGAAACAAACAGTCCACCACTGCGCTGCCATATTTCCAATCTTAGGAAATAGTGAAGGAGGCCCAAGTCCTTCATCTCAAACTCTGTAGCAAGATCCTTCTTGCATGACAGTATCAACAGCTCATCACCCGTTAGAATCAAATCATCAACATACAGTACAATGACAAGCAACTTACCCTCCACCACAATCTGGTATAGGTTAGGATCCGCGTCGCTCTTGGAGAATCCAAGTCCTATGAAATAGTTGTCTATCCGTGTGTACCAAGCACGTGGTGCTTGCTTCAACCCATACAACGCTCTCTTGAGCCTGCACACATGTGACTTGCTGCTGAAGACCTCAAAGCCTACGGGCTGCTCAATGTACACCTCCTCCTCAATGACTCCATTGAGGAATGCAGTCTTTACATCCATCTGATGAATGTGCCATCCCATCTGCGCTAAGAGAGAAAGAATCGTCCGTACGGAAGAATACCTTGCGACAGGTGCAAAGGTCTCCTCATAATCGATCCCCTCTATCTGTGAAAAGCCTCGGGCAAAAAATCTTGCCTTGTACTTCTCCACACTCCCGTCAGCTGCCTGCTTGACCTTGTAGTTCCATCTCGAACCCACCACTAATTTCCCTTCCGGTCTAGGAACAATCTCCCATGCACTGTTTCTGACAATAGAATCATACTCTTCCACCATGACGTCTACCCATGCCGGATCCTCCACAGCTTCCTCGAAAGAGGATGGCTCAGTCACAACACACTTGCTCATCAGAGCCATGTATCCAGTGTACCGATCAGGTGACTGTCTCTGCCTGCGTTGGGCTGTAGGTGGTCCTACAACTTTCTCTGCATCTTGAGCCAGTCGCTCAGCTTCTGTCAAGCGCTTTCGCCCTCTGATGGTTGGTGCTGCATGAGTGGTCCCTTCCACTCCATGAACCTCGTCCTATGGCTGATCCACGTCCTGAAGCTCATCCTTAGGAACTAAGAGCTCCTCATCTGCATGCAAGTGTAGCTCCCTCTCAAGCGAACACTTCATGGCTTTCTCCTCCTGAAATTTTATATCTCGTCGCACAACAGTTTTACCACTGTCTGGCAAATACACACGATAGTTGTGGGGTGTATCAGTGTACCCCACAAATATCCCAACCTCTACAGTCGGCTCCAACTTCTTCCTGGCATCCTTCGTCACATGCATGTAAACGTCAGCACCAAAAATCCTCAAATGAGAAAGATCAGGCTTCTTACCAGAATAAGCCTCCTCGGGTGTACTCATGCCAAGTATCCTATGAGGACAATGATTTTGCACATAAACTGCTATATTGCATGCTTCCTCCCATAAGTGAAGGGGTAGGCCCTGATCATGCAACATTGCCTGTGCAGCACCCACGATCGTTCTGTTCTTCTGCTCAGCTACCCCGTTCTGTTGTGGGTTATGGCGAGCTATGAGCTCTATACGAATCCCTTCTGCCTTGCAGAAATCCTTGAACTCGTCCGAGATGTATTCACCACCATTATTGCTCCTAAGAGCCTTCACCTTCTTCCCCGACTCCTTCTCGACCAGTGCTTTGAATTCACAGAACTTTGAATATGTCTCGCTCTTCTTCTGCATGAAGAAGATCCAACACTTACGAGAGAAATCATCAACAAAAATCACATAATACCTATGTTTTGTTGTCGAAGCAACTGAGAAAGGTCCACACACGTCTGTGTGAATTCTCTCAAGGATCGTCATGGCGCGACTATCCTTCTCGTGAAAGGTGGCTTTCACAAACTTCCCCAAAGTACACCCCTTGCACTGATCTAACTGCGCAAGTGTGCCTTTAGGAAGCCCTGTAGTGATCTGCTGCAGTATCTTCAAGGCTCCATGGTGAAGGTGACCCAATCTCCTGTGCCACAACTCGCCATCATCCCGGCTCAGCAATCCTTCTGCCTTGCTTGCCATTGCTGCGCATCCATCTACATGCAACTGATAAAGGTTCCTCACTCGAACCCCTATCTTCTAGGTCTCACCAGTTGTCTTGCTGCGCAGGAAAGCCTTTCCCTCGCTCAAAACAACATCATACCCCTTGTCTTCTAACATCACCACTGAGATAAGATTCTTCTTCAATCCTAGAACATGCATGACTTCCTTCAATACGAAGGGTTTACCAGAATCCCTCTCAAAGGAAATGGTACCGATACCGGTCGCACTGTATCTACCATCATCACCCATCTCGATGTGCACTCCAAGATCTTTGTCCTCCAGATCAGAGAACAAATCTTTATCTCCCATCATGTGAAAAGACGCACCACTGTCCAAGAACCACACAGATCCCATCACACTTGAAACCAAGCATGCGATCAATGAAAAATCAAGCTCAAACTGAGAAGCTAAGGCCTCTCCCCCTGCAGATCCAGCAGCTTGCTTGTTCTTCTTCTTCTGCGGACAATTTGTGGCATAGTCTCCATGCTGGTGACAGTGAAAACACTTCACCTTGGACATGTCCTGCTTCTTGCCTTTCGCACCGGAATGAGAAGCTTTCTTGTTCTTCCCCTTCTTTGCTTTGGTAGCCAAAGCGCAATTCTCTTCATCAGATACCTTTGATGAAGATCCATTCTCACCTTTATTGTTTCTGAGTTTATCCTTGAGCACCATGTCGCTCTTGCTTTGGAATAACATTTGCAATCCGTTGAAAGACATTTCAACAACACTGCTGCAAATTCGATTTCCACCAACTCAAACTCAACTGCTTCTGATCTAAGATTCGTGAGAACAAAATATTTCTCGTACAGAGATTGGCTGTATGGGCATTCACCGGATATCTCACCTTCCAAAGGAAGGATGAATCCAGAGGCTACCTGGCCCGATTACAGACTCTGCCTGAAGAAATAGAATGTAAACACTTCCTGAATAGTAGATCTGATGATCAATAGCTCCGATACCATGTAGAAACTTTTTCTACAATTATCTAGCTCGCTCTGATACCATGTAGAAATTTTGAATAATTTAACACATATTCAACAGAGATTATCCTGATCATGTACTATTGCAGAATACATACACAATACATAATCTCCTCTACGTTGATCATCAATATAGCAGCATCAATAACAATAAAACATCAAGAGCATTCACTCTGTTATCACTGAAAATGCTGTAGTAAAAAATTTTTAGCTTGGCTTAAAGAGTGGGTGTTTTCGCAGCGCCTGAATTATTTTTAGCAGTTTCGCAGCGCTACCTGTTTGCGTGGTTTCGTAGCGTGCTACGAAATTGGGAATTGGTTCGAGTTTTCAGCGAAGGTCTAAATCTTAGCATGCCTGAAAACATATAGGGCGCAACATCAGGTGTTATAAAAATACCTCAGGGGTCCTTTAATAGACTACTTAACAATGTCACCAAGCTCAGATATGCTCAAAACAATGTCTTCAACACCTCTTTGAATGTTCAAGAACTGCTTCTCAGTGGTGACTTCAAATCTGCTATTAATCTGTGATCTGTACTTCTACAAGAGGAAATCTGGTTTACAAATTCAAGGCTCCGGTTGAGTTACTTAAAGAATGCTTTTGTCTTATGTCGTGTTATCAAGAAGAGTGGACTTGGTGAAAAAAGTGGAGAACAGTACACGGCACCACTTGAGAAGGGTGATTTATATCCTACAAAGAAAAATCCCTCCCCTGGTTACTCTGGTGACATTGAAGTGCAATCAGAAGATCAGTCAAAGCCAGTGGAGGGGATTGATGCAAATTTACATTTACTATCAAAAATATCATCGAAGATTTTAATTGATACAATTGGAGATAGTGCGCCACTTAAGAAATGGTTAGACATATTTCTGGATGACACTAGTTCAAACTCTTAAAAGTGTGGTAGCTGAGGAGGACACAATTCACACACAGGTTGATGCTATGCTAGACACTCCAAGGATGCAATATGAATCTGCATGTCTTCCATCTGTGGAAAGTGAGTTCCCAAAATTTCCAATTAATATAAGCTTTTCTCAGTACAGAGTTCCAAATGGACGTATGGATGCATATTTTGAAGAAGAAAGAATGCTGGGGGAAATGTTGTCTGTGGCCTCACAGGACTATACTAATTCTAAAACATATCATACTTCCCTTGGAGATAGCTGCGCTGATATTTTGAATGGAGGTTATATAAAGGTAAAGAATCTAATACCTTCCATAGGGGAGCTGGAGAATCATAATTCTTGTTTATGGGAGGTCCCTAATCCATCGTTTGATCGTGAGGGAACTGGAACCCAGATATGCTCTCGTAGTCCAGTTTTGGAAAGTCATAAGCAAGGATTTTCATTTGAGGGTACAGCTGCAAGAGGAGTTTGTATGCAAATACACAAAACCAAGATCCTCGAGAAGGAAGTAAGGACATGTTTTAAGATTAATTTCCTATATTTTCTGGGTCAGGTAGCGTATGTAAGGGTTGTGAATTCAGAGATAAAACAACAAAATTGAAGTGTCTCTGCCTATCAACGCTCTTTACTGTGGCGCCCTCTTGCGCATACAGAAATCACAATATCCCATACAAATGATATAAAAGCGTCGGTGTCATCTATTAATGTTGACATGGTTACATTGTTGGCTTTTCAAGCTGTGTGGAGAACATGGCGCCAAATAAACTCAACTGAGCTGTAACAATGATCCACCTTTGGACGCTGTCACTATGACATATGTCTCAACTATGGAGGCCAAATACTGGAGATATCAGGAAAAGTCATTTGTAATGCGGCATTTCTTGTTGCATACTCACCGTCAGGCTTTTCTCCGCTTATGACAAATCGTGTTATTTGTAACAGCGGATTTTTAGAGAGATTTAGATGACTGTAGCATCTGTCCGGTAAAAGGAGGGGTTAATGATAGGAATGGTTTCACTTAATCTTGTGGATTCAGGGCAAACGGCTGGCTTGATTCATGTAAGCTCAATAAAGTCCGTTGGACAGGTGGCACAACACAGTATTCAGCAACGCCATTTGTCGAGAAGGTGTATGAACACATTAAAGAGACTTTAAAGCGAATATGCAACCATTGTTTATCATTTATCGCTGGCCCGAGCATAAAACTGCAATACCTGAAGATAAGGAAGGATGGCGCAATTCATACCAAAGATACTGTCAATTCAGGGTTTTCGTGACCAAATGTCGATGACAGAGAGCAAAAGTTGATGCAGCAGTTACAAGGAGCAGGTTGCGACAGAGTCATTTATCCCTAAGCATAATTATGTGGTTGATGCCAATGGGTCAGGAAAGACAAATTTTTTCCATGCAATACGGTTTGTTCTCAGTAACTTATTCCACAACCTCCGTGCTGAAGATAGGCAAGCATTGTTATATGAAGGTGCGGGTCATCAAGTATTATCAGCATTCGTGGAGATAGTTTTTGGTAACACTGATAACCACATTCTGGTTGACAGGGAGGAAGTGCGTTTGTGAAGGACTATTGTTTCGAAAAAGGTCGAGATACTACATGGGCATAATGAAATCAGAAAGGAATTAAAGGAAATTGCAGAGGAGGCACGACAAATACATTTTTAGGAGATTTTTCGAATTTGTTCTCATTAAATGACCGCCCTGTCAAAAGAATTAGTGAAATGAGTTTGGGGATGAGTGGAAAATGTGGTATTTATACTGTTCTGTCCGATTGCAGAGGTAATACAAAATGTTCATCTTCAGATGTGGATAAAAGGCTATTGAAGCGGCCTCACTGTAACAAAGGTTTGATTGTCATTTGGTGTGAAAAAACATGAAGTCAAGGTTCCAGATTCAATTACTCAACCTCTTCTTATATCTCCTTTGAGATTAGACTCATCAGACTCTGTTGACATCACATATCAACATGATGACTCTGTCAAATTAAAAATACCAGAAGCAGGGGAAGTTCAGTTTTGTAAGTTGCATTGTGGATGGTAGGAATTCAAAGGATTTTGTTGATACTCACAGCATTGTTATGCAGATGTATTATTATCAAGAGGCTATTACCATCATATTGGATATATAATTGCAGAGATGATGCATCTTATAGACCTTTAAAAGAACATTCAGGAAGGGGAATCCAAAGCCCAAGGAGATTGAACAAATATCATTCCGGTTGCTAAATAAGCCATTTACAAATGCTTATCACTACATTCTGGAAATAAAGACTGGTTACAATTATGTGCAACAGAGGAAGCCGTTGAAGATATGCTCCAAAGGCCTGGAACTAGTTATGGCTATTAAAGAAAAACAATCATTAACCTTCTCAAGCAAAAAGATCTAAGCATTCAAACAGGGGATTGCTAAAGACTGATGCTGTTAAGTTTAGTATCTTAGAGATTATTGCTGAAAGTGAAGAGGAGTGAAAATGAAGTCTGTGAACTTTCTGTATGATTAAGGGTTCTAGATGAGGTTTTAAAGATGGATCCAGCTGTTCTGATATTCCTCACCTCAAAGGATGTCATAACCAATAGAAAGAAAGCAGAGAAAATATCTTGAAGACAACGGAGATAGGTTTATCTAATCAGGGGATTATTAGAAGACTGTGTTTTTATGATTACACAGCAGTTTCGTAGCGCGCTACGAAACTGCTGTAGCTGATGATTTTAAAGCGCAGAACTGTTAGTGTGATACTGTGAGCGGGAGTTGAGGAAGAGAAACACCTGTCTGTCAATGCCACCTACAGCACAATCAGAAACATGTCAGCATTCCATACCTGAGGTTATTAAAAGACTTGGGAACATGTTGCTACACTTTAGGAAAATGTTGGGAGACAGAGACCGTGGATATAGGGTGATCATCTTAACCAATTAATAGGCGGTCTATATAGCTAGCATCCGAGACCAGCTTGCTCGGTGAATGTTCCCTCAGCCATCTCAGCCTAACAGAAAGAGGACACATGGTAGCATTCAAGAAAAGTATCAAGCATACGAGGAGAAAGGAATTAATGTTTTAGTTTGATTAGGATTGTGTGCAATTACATTTCAGCACTTTGTAATAAATGCATTAATTAAATAGCATGTAGGAATAGTTAATAGCCACCTTCGAGGCTCCCCTCATGCTGGAGGAGGAAGCTCGAGGTGGTTTAGTTTGCTTGCCTATATATGGATCAAGGTAGGATGTAAAAAGGGTTGGATACTATATACAAAAACAGAGTTTTTTGGGCCTATGTAAAGACTGTTACAGTAATGATAAAACAGGTCGTTTCTTCTCAAGATTCTCAATGGATTATGTTGTTCAAGTGTAATAGTGTTTTAGTTTCTTAATGTTCTTTTTTGCAGCCTTGTTATAGCACAATCACTCAGAATTCATATTGTATGCTCTGACTTCCTGTGTGCTTGACTAGCTGTGGGTTTTGGTGAAGCCTGTTTGAACATCACTCAGAATTCATTTTTAATGCTCTGACTTCCTGTATGTTTAGCAGGCTTTGGTTTAGGTAAAATAGGTTTGAACATCTGATGCAAAGAGCCTTGACTTCCATGAGATGACTGTGATTTTGTTCATTAAATGTGAGAGACTCCATAGCCCAATGAAGACCAATTTGATGTGTGTCCAACCAGCTTTATTTTCATAAGTGTGTAAAGAGTTAGCCCTCTGTTGTTGTGATTAATTCTCTATCAAAAGCCTGTGAGAGAGCCCTCTCTAATTAGGAAGGCTAATTCCTAGTCTAAAGTATGGTCTGAAACAGTTACATGAAATCTGGCTTGGTTGCAGTCCCTAGAACGGGTTTTGTGATAACATTTTGGTGCGTCTGCCGGGAGCTTAAGATTGAATTTCTGAAGGTAGCAGGAGTTCAAATGATTTTCAAGGCTGCAGAACTACCTTGGCGACTCCACACATCAAAGAACAAATTAGAAGGTGACTCCACTGCTAGAAGATCAGTAGCTTGATGAAGTTTCAAGATGGATTCCACTGCAAGAAAGAATGCCAGGTATGCTCCTATGAATGGGTCTCATATCCCTGGTTTTCCAAATCCTATGCCAAAGGTTGATTGGTTGGATGATCTTCCAATATTCAAAGATGAAAAGAAGGATGATGCTGCTCTCCATTTGGTTAAGTTTCACATACATGTACGCAGTCTTAAGGTTCATTTCCCTGAAGATTGTCTCATGAGGATGTTTATGGCTACTTTAGAAGGAGAGGCATGGTCTTGGTATAAAAGTTTGGAAAATGATTCATTATCTTCTCTTGCTGATTTCCATGATGCGTTCTGTGAAATGTATAAAGAATGTTATCCTTCTTTGTTGCTGCTCAAAGATTGCTGTAGGCATTCTTTGAATCTTATTCAGTACTTGGAGGATTGTTATGGTGATGATGAATTTACAGATGAAGAAATTTTAGAGGCTCTTCATGACAATGTTTTTCAGCACCAAGAAGAAGCTATAACACTCCATGAAGCACAGCATGAAGAGCAGCAAGAGTTTACCTGTGAAAATCATGTTTTATCCTTTGATATTGATGTAGAGATGCAGCAGTTTGGTCCGGCTTCAGATCATGATGAAGATGA
Source organism: Pinus tabuliformis (assembly GCA_031772625.1). Classification (NCBI taxonomy): domain Eukaryota; kingdom Viridiplantae; phylum Streptophyta; class Pinopsida; order Pinales; family Pinaceae; genus Pinus; species Pinus tabuliformis. The sequence goes on along the minus strand of CM062808.1, from coordinate 682,795,608 downwards.
AATTGATTGCACCCAGCAAGAAGAAATATTGGAGGAAATTTTCTATGACCCTCAGGCAGAGGAAAAGCTTGCTCAATTTTGTAATTCCTTGCAGCAGCTTACTTCAAATAATGATCATAGTAGTGAGGAAAATTACATTGTTTGTGAGCATCATTCAGATAGGCAGTTGGATAGTATATCAAATAAATTTGGTGTGGCTGAAGATAAGTTGTCTAAAGATACAGAAAGTTTTGAGAATCAGCAAACTAACCATGTGTTTTTTGACCCTATAGCTGAATACATGGATAAGATTTACTGTTCAGGCAGCTTCCAGTTATATTTTCATGTTGAAGAACAGTTACACCTCATGCCGCCTCGGTTACTTCAGTATCTGATTTATTTTTGTTTCAAGCACAGCCAAAGGACTCAAATGTCAGATAAGATGAATGATTGGCTACATTGGAAATATCATGTTGCTTGAGCTACAAGTGGAGTTTGCAGCTGGTAGGGTAGGTAGGTAGAGGTAAATGCAAAATAAGCTCAAGGTCAACTGAGCATTTCTCAGTAGATATAGTTTTCTTTCTCCTACAGTCATGCTTATAAGGCACTGGAGCTGCATGTTCTTAGTGTACCACAGGGGCACACTATCCCTAGTGGAGCCACTGTTATCACTGAAAATGCTGTAGTAAAAATTTTTTAGCTTGGCTTAAAGAGTGGGTGTTTTCGCAGCGCCTGAATTATTTTTAGCAGTTTCGCAGCGCTACCTGTTTGCGTGGTTTCGTAGCGTGCTACGAAATTGGGAATTGGTTCGAGTTTTCAGCGAAGGTCTAAATCTTAGCATGCCTGAAAACATATAGGGCGCAACATCAGGTGTTATAAAAATACCTCAGGGGTCCTTTAATAGACTACTTAACAATGTCACCAAGCTCAGATATGCTCAAAACAATATCTTCAACAACTCTTTGAATGTTCAAGAACTGCTTCTCAGTGGTGACTTCAAATCTGCTATTAATCTGTGATCTGTACTTCTACAAGAGGAAATCTGGTTTACAAATTCAAGGCTCCGGCTGAGTTACTTAAAGAATGCTTTTGTCTTATGTCGTGTTTTCAAGAAGAGTGGACTTGGTGAAAAAAGTGGAGAACAGTACACGGCACCACTTGAGAAGGGTGATTTATCTCCTACAAAGAAAAATCCCTCCCCTGGTTACTCTGGTGACATTGAAGTGCAATCAGAAGATCAGTCAAAGCCAGTGGAGGGGATTGATGCAAATTTACATTTACTATCAAAAATATCATCGAAGATTTTAATTGATACAACTGGAGATAGTGCGCCACTTAAGAAATGGTTAGACATATTTCTGGATGACACTAGTTCAAACTCTTAAAGTGTGGTAGCTGAGGAGGACACAATTCACACACAGGTTGATGCTATGCTAGACACTCCAAGGATGCAATATGAATCTGCATTTCTTCCATCTGTGGAAAGTGAGTTCCCAAAATTTCCAGTTAATATAAGCTTTTCTCAGTACAGAGTTCCAAATGGACGTATGGATGCATATTTTGAAGAAGAAAGAATGCTGGGGGAAATGTTGTCTGTGGCCTCACAGGACTATACTAATTCTAAAACATATCATACTTCCCTTGGAGATAGCTGCGCTGATATTTTGAATGGAGGTTATATAAAGGTAAAGAATCTAATACCTTCCATAGGGGAGCTGGAGAATCATAATTCTTGTTTATGGGAGGTCCCTAATCCATCGTTTGATCGTGAGGGAACTGGAACCCAGATATGCTCTCGTAGTCCAGTTTTGGAAAGTCATAAGCAAGGATTTTCATTTGAGGGTACAGCTGCAAGAGGAGTTTGTATGCAAATACACAAAACCAAGATCCTCGAGAAGGAAGTAAGGACATGTTTTAAGATTAATTTCCTATATTTTCTGGGTCAGGTAGCGTATGTAAGGGTTGTGAATTCAGAGATAAAACAACAAAATTGAAGTGTCTCTGCCTATCAACGCTCTTTACTGTGGCGCCCTCTTGCGCATACAGAAATCACAATATCCCATACAAATGATATAAAAGCGTCGGTGTCATCTATTAATGTTGACATGGTTACATTGTTGGCTTTTCAAGCTGTGTGGAGAACATGGCGCCAAATAAACTCAACTGAGCTGTAACAATGCTCCACCTTTGGACGCTGTCACTATGACATATGTCTCAACTATGGAGGCCAAATACTGGAGATATCAGGAAAAGTCATTTGTAATGCGGCATTTCTTGTTGCATACTCACCGTCAGGCTTTTCTCCGCTTATGACAAATCGTGTTATTTGTAACAGCGGATTTTTAGAGAGATTTAGATGACTGTAGCATCTGTCCGGTAAAAGGAGGGGTTAATGATAGGAATGGTTTCACTTAATCTTGTGGATTCAGGGCAAACGGCTGGCTTGATTCATGTAAGCTCAATAAAGTCCGTTGGACAGGTGGCACAACACAGTATTCAGCAACGCCATTTGTCGAGAAGGTGTATGAACACATTAAAGAGACTTTAAAGTGAATATGCAACCATTGTTTATCGTTTATCGCTGGCCCGAGCATAAGACTGCAATGCCTGAAGATAAGGAAGGATGGCGCAATTCATACCAAAGATACTGTCAATTCAGGGTTTTCGTGACCAAATGTCGATGACAGAGAGCAAAAGTTGATGCAGCAGTTACAAGGAGCAGGTTGCGACAGAGTCATTTATCCCTAAGCATAATTATGTGGTTGATGCCAATGGGTCAGGAAAGACAAATTTTTTCCATGCAATACGGTTTGTTCTCAGTAACTTATTCTACAACCTCCGTGCTGAAGATAGGCAAGCATTGTTATATGAAGGTGCGGGTCATCAAGTATTATCAGCATTCGTGGAGATAGTTTTTGGTAACACTGATAACCACATTCTGGTTGACAGGGAGGAAGTGCGTTTGTGAAGGACTATTGTTTCGAAAAAGGTTGAGATACTACATGGGCATAATGAAATCAGAAAGGAATTAAAGGAAATTGCAGAGGAGGCACGACAAATACATTTTTAGGAGATTTTTCGAATTTGTTCTCATTAAATGACCGCCCTGTCAAAAGAATTAGTGAAATGAGTTTGGGGATGAGTGGAAACTGTGGTATTTATACTGTTCTGTCCGATTGCAGAGGTAATACAAAATGTTCATCTTCAGATGTGGATAAAAGGCTATTGAAGCAGCCTCACTGTAACAAAGGTTTGATTGTCATTTGGTGTAAAAAAAACATGAAGTCAAGGTTCCAGATTCAATTACTCAACCTCTTCTTATATCTCCTTTGAGATTAGACTCATCGGACTCTGTTGACATCACATATCAACATGATGACTCTGTCAAATTAAAAATACCAGAAGCAGGGGAAGTTCAGTTTTGTAAGTTGCATTGTGGATGGTAGGAATTCAAAGGATTTTGTTGATACTCACAGCATTGTTATGCAGATGTATTATTATCAAGAGGCTATTACCATCATATTGGATATATAATTGCAGAGATGATGCATCTTATAGACCTTTAAAAGAACATTCAGGAAGGGGAATCCAAAGCCCAAGGAGATTGAACAAATATCATTCCGGTTGCTAAATAAGCCATTTACAAATGCTTATCACTACATTCTGGAAATAAAGACTGGTTACAATTATGTGCAACAGAGGAAGCCGTTGAAGATATGCTCCAAAGGCCTGGAACTAGTTATGGCTATTAAAGAAAAACAATCATTAACCTTCTCAAGCAAAAAGATCTAAGCATTCAAACAGGGGATTGCTAAAGACTGATGCTGTTAAGTTTAGTATCTTAGAGATTATTGCTGAAAGTGAAGAGGAGTGAAAATGAAGTCTGTGAACTTTCTGTATGATTAAGAGTTCTAGATGAGGTTTTAAAGATGGATCCAGCTGTTCTGATATTCCTCACCTCAAAGGATGTCATAACCAATAGAAAGAAAGCAGAGAAAATATCTTGAAGACAACGAAGATAGGTTTATCTAATCAGGGGATTATTAGAAGACTGTGTTTTTATGATTATACAGCAGTTTCGTAGCGCGCTACGAAACTGCTGTAGCTGATGATTTTAAAGCGCAGAACTGTTAGTGTGATACTGTGAGCGGGAGTTGAGGAAGAGAAACACCTGTCTATCAATACCACCCACAGCACATCAGAAACCTGGCATCATTCCATACCCGGAGTTATTAAAAGATTTGGGAACATGCTGCTATACTTCAGGAGAATGTTGGGAGACAGAGACCGTGGATATAGGGTGATCATCTTAACCAATTAATAGGCGGTCTATATAGCTAGCATCCGAGACCAGCTTGCTCGGTGAATGTTCCCTCAGCCATCTCAGCCTAACAGAAAGAGGACACGTGGTAGCATTCAAGAAAAGTATCAAGCATACGAGGAGAAAGGAATTAATGTTTTAGTTTGATTAGGATTGTGTGCAATTACATTTCAGCACTTTGTAATAAATGCATTAATTAAATAGCATGTAGGAATAGTTAATAGCCACCTTCGAGGCTCCCCTCATGCTGGAGGAGGAAGCTCGAGGTGGTTTAGTTTGCTTGCCTATATATGGATCAAGGTAGGATGTAAAAAGGGTTGGATACTATATACAAAAACAGAGTTTTTTGGGCCTATGTAAAGACTGTTACAGTAATGATAAAACAGGTCGTTTCTTCTCAAGATTCTCAATGGATTATGTTGTTCAAGTGTAATAGTGTTTTAGTTTCTTAATGTTCTTTTTTGCAGCCTTGTTATAGCACAATCACTCAGAATTCATATTGTATGCTCTGACTTCCTGTGTGCTTGACTAGCTGTGGGTTTTGGTGAAGCCTGTTTGAACATCACTCAGAATTCATTTTTAATGCTCTGACTTCCTGTATGTTTAGCAGGCTTTGGTTTAGGTAAAATAGGTTTGAACATCTGATGCAAAGAGCCTTGACTTCCATGAGATGACTGTGATTTTGTTTATTAAATGTGAGAGACTCCATAGCCCAATGAAGACCAATTTGATGTGTGTCCAACCAGCTTTATTTTCATAAGTGTGTAAAGAGTTAGCACTCTGTTGTTGTGATTAATTCTCTATCAAAAGCCTGTGAGAGAGCCCTCTCTGATTAGGAAGGCTAATTCCTAGTCTAAAGTATGGTCTGAAACAGTTACATGAAATCTGGCTTGGTTGCAGTCCCTAGAACGGGTTTTGTGATAACACACTCATTAACACAGTATGTAACCCGGGGAAAGCATCTCGCTAAAAACCCCACACTATCTGTATATTAATGATTGAGACCATGTAACATTACAAATTACAATGCTTATCACAAGCAATCCAGTACCAGCTCCACCTGTTACACATAATAGAGCTAAGATCTGATCTCCAAATCTATTCCACTACTTGCCTGCCTCCACTGCTCAATACCTGCTCAAGAACTGATGAGAATGGCTTACCAAACTCGTATTTCACCTCAAAATAATCACTCACACTTTGTTGGACGTGAGCAAAGGCTACAATACTGGGAAAATACGTGAGAAAACTCATTGGCATACTCAATCCCTTGATTGTGCAAGATTTGGTGCACAACTATAGTCACAACTGATAGCAATCTGATTCTCTACCACCTGTCCCTGTTGAACTGAACATGCACTGACATGCAACTGAGTTAACTTATGTATTCATTAGTTGCATCATGAGTTAATAATTAGTTTAACAACTCATCATTAGTCTATTTGCAGTTAGACTAGTTACAACTAGTTTAAGTAAGTCAAACTGAACACAACTCCATCAACTCCACAATCAACTCCACCAAACTCAACTGATTGAGTTCTAACTGAAGTCATGCATGCAACAACTCAACTGACTCATAAGAAAAGTGTATTTCCTTCTGACAGCTGCATGTGCCACCTCTGTAGCTCAAACTGAAGTGCTCCAAGAGAATAAGATCAAGTTTATAGTCCAAATATTATTATGAGACAATAATATTTGACTTTTCTATTTTTGACAGCCAGTCTAAAAATAGACTTTGATCACTCACACTGTGATCACTCACACTTTGATAAAAAATAGAAGTCCATCTATTTTTCCCAACTTGACCAATCATCCATAAACAGCAACTTGCAATCCATAGACATGATCCATATGTCTAAAAATAGACATAGTCTAAAAATAGACTTGCGCCAAAAATAGCCTGCGGGCCCACTTAGTGAAGGCGACTCTTTTCACTAAGCTCCATCATCTTGTTGCAATCTCAACATGTATTCTGAGTGAGGAAGAGAGAGGAGATTGAGAGCGAAGAGGGTATTACAGCAGATCTGCTGTAGGTTGTATCTCCATTTTACTGGATAATATAATAAAAGAAGGACTGGCTGTTTCTCCATGGATGTAGCCCAAACTAGGTGAACCACGTATATCTATGTCTCTCTTGTTTTATGCCTTTTCTATGTTTATATTTCTACAGTATTTTATGTGTTCCATTGCTCCACAACTGGTATCAAAGCTGAAGGTCTATTTGGCTGGTAAACTCGCAGGAGAGAAGGGTTCTTGGTTCGAGTGGGAGCAATGGCAGAAGATGATAGGTTTAGGGTCGAAAAATTCAACGGCCAAAACTACCAGCTGTGGAAGATGCAGATGGAAGATTATCTGTATTAGAGAGATTTGTACCTACCATTAAGCAGAAAGACAAAGAAGCCAATGAGTATGACACACACAGAATAGGATATTCTCAATAGAAAGGCACTTGGAACAATACGGCTGTGCCTAGTGGTGTCGATAGCGTTTAATATTTCAAAGGAAACGACAACATAGGGTTTAATGTTGGCATTAACCAAAATATATGAAAAACCCTTAGTGTCAAATAAGGTATTTCTTATGAAGCATTTATTTAATATGAAGATGTCAGAGGGTGGATCTGTTGTTGATCATTTAAATGATTTTAATAAAGTTACAAATCAGTTAAGTTCTGTAGGGGTAAATTTTGATGATGAAGTTAGGGCTCTGTTATTTCTGTGCTCATTGCCAAAAAGCTAGAATGGTTTAGTTACGACCATTAGTAAATCTATCTCTAGATCTAGTACTTTAAAGTTTGATGATGTTGTCAGTGCAATCCTTAGCAAGGAAATGTAACAGAAAAGCTCATGTGAGACATCAGGTAATGCTTTGACTACAGAGACTAGGGGAAGAAAAATGGAAAGAGGAAAGAGCCTAGGATATCACAGTAAGTCAAAAAAAGGCAGATCCAAGTCCAGATCAAGGATAGTGTGCTGGAAATGCCGGAAGAAAGGACACCTGAAGAAATACTACAAGTCTCGGAAGGGAAAAGAAAGAGACGCGCAACAAGAAGTTAATCATGAAGTGAATGTAACAGGTGATGTGTTGCAAGATGCTTTGATTCTTTCATTATAAAATATTATTGATGCCTGGGTGGTAGATTGAGGGGCCTCATTCCATGCCACACCTAATAAAAAACATTTTCATGATTATGTTCAAGGAGATTTTGGACAAGTTCGATTGGGTGATGATAAACCCTGTAAAATCGTTGGAATGGGTACAGTTTTCATAAAACAGCAAAATGGAAATCAGTGGCTATTGAGGAATGTAAGGCATGAGATATACAGAAAAATTTGATTTCAACAGGGCAGTTGGGAGGTGAAGGTTGTGTAAGTACTTTCACAGATAAAACCTAGAAGATCACTAAAGGATCCCTGGTAATAGTGAAAGGAGAAAAGGTTGGTACATTGTATTTAAGCAATGGTATTTCTAATTTTGTTAATTCTTTAACCTCTACAGGAGAATATACGACATTGTGGCATCATAGGCTCAGGAACATGAGTGAGAAAGGGATGCAGATTCTTCACTCAAGAAATTTGTTGCCAGGTTTGAAGCATGTTGATTTAAAATTTTGTGAGAATTGTGTTTATGGAAAATAGAAGAGAGTCAGATTCCTTAGAGTTGGGAAAGAAAAGATGATCGAAAAATTAGAGCTTGTGCATACAGATGTATGGGGACCTGCTCAGGTATCATCTCTTGGTGGCTCTTGTTATTATGTTACTTTTATTGATGATGCACCCAGAAAACGCTGGATTTATTTTATTTGAAATAAATCTGATTTGATACTTTAAAGAAATGGAAAGCTTTGGTTCAAAATGAGACAGGGAAAAGGTTGAAGTGTCTCAGATCATATAATGGAGGTGAATATTGCAGCAAAGAGTTTGATAGGTATTGTTCAGAGAATGGAATTCGTAGAGAGAAGATAGTTCCAGGAATACCACAAGAAAATGGTGTGTCAGAAAGGATGAACAGGACAATCATGGAACGTGCAAGGTGCATGAGATTGCATGCAGGATTGCCTTTACAATTTTGGGTAGATGTTGTAGATACTGTTGTTTATCTAATAAATAAAGGGCCTTCAAGTTCCTTGGATGGTGGTATTCTAGAGGAGACATGGACAGGTAAAAAGGTAAACTACTCATTTTTAAAGACTTTTAGTTGTGAAGCCTTTGTCCATATTAATAAAGAAAATAGAACAAAGCTTGAGGCAAAATCAAAGAAATGTACCTTTATTGGATATGGTGTAATGATTTTGGTTATTGCTTATATGATAATGAAAATCACAAAATCATTAGGAGAAGAGATGTAATATTCAACAAAAAGGTCTTGTATAAGAATCAGTTGCAGGAAAATAAACAAGAAAAATAAAATAGAGAATACACAGTGCTTGACGATATCACAGGAAAAGTGATGGTGCCTGAAAATCATAATGATCAATAGCCAGAACAACAACCACAACAGCAACAAGCACTTCAAACACCTGAAAGTGGTGTTAGAATATCTACCAGGATAAGTAGACCCCCTGAGTGATACTCTCCATTATATTATGTATTGTTGACTGACTCTGGTGAACCAGAATGTTATGAAGAAGCAGTGCAGGTAGAAACTAGGAAGAAGTGGGAGCAAGCCATGAAAGAGGAGATGGACTCCTTAGCACATAACCAGACTTGGGACTTAGTCAGGTTGCCTGCAGGTAAAATAACATTGCAGAATAAATGGGTTTACAGGCTGAAGGAAGAAGATGGAGGAAAACAGAGGTACAAATCTAGACTTGTAGTGAAGGGGTTTGCATAGAAGAAAGGTATTGATTTTGATGAAATATTTTCTCCTGTTGTTAAAATGACTTCAATCAGAACTATTTTAAGTTTAGTAGCAGTTGAAGATTTGCATCTTGAGCAGTTAGATGTAAAGACAACCTTTCTCCATGGGGATTTGGAGGAAGAGATATATATGCAACAACCACAAGGATATGAGGTAAAAGGGAAGGAGAAACTAGTGTGCAGGTTGAAGAAGAGCTTGTATGGCTTAAAAAAGGCTCCAAGGCAGTGGTATCTAAAATTTGACAAGTTTATGTTTGAACAAGGTTATACTAGGTGTCACTTTGATCATTGTGTTTATCTCAAAAGGCAAAATGATGGCAGCTATATTATATTGTTATTGTATGTAGATGACATTATTGTTGCAGGTTCTAACATGCAGGAGATGAATGTGCTCAAAAGAAAATTGGCAAACACATTTGCAATGAAAGATTTGGGTGTTGCAAAACAAATCCTTGATATGAGAATAGCTAGGGACAGGAAGAATCACAAATTAACATTGTCTCAAAGTGAGTATATAGAAAAGGTGTTGAAAAGGTTTAATATGAAGAATACAAAACCAGCTAGTATACCTTTGGCTAGCCATTTCAAATTAAGTAAGGAGGCGTGCCCCAAGACTTAGGAAGAAATTGCTCATATGTCTAAAGTTCCATATGCATCAGCAGTTGGAAGCTTAATGTATGCAATGGTCTACACAAGGCCTGATATTGCACATGCAGTGGGAGTTGTAAGAAGGTACATGAACAATCCAAGAAAAGAACATTGGATGGCAGTGAAGTGGATTCTCAGGTATTTGAGAGGTACCAAAAATTAAGAATTATGCATTGGTGGTTCAAACATTGCTCTACAGGGACATGTTGATGCAGATATGGCAGGTGACAGAGATAACAGGAGGAGCACTATAGGAAATGTATTTACTGTAGGTGGAACAACTGTCAGTTGGGTTTCAAAAATCTAAAGTGTTGTTGCACTTTCAACAACAAAAGCAGAGTATGTTGTTGCAGGATGAATTGGGTAAGAAGCAGGAGTTGGGGAGGTTATACAGTGACAGCCAGGGTGCCATACATCTTGCAAAGAACTCTGCATTTCATTCCAAGACTAAACATATACAGCTTAAGTACCATTTCGTACGGTTAGCATTGGGAGATGGACAATTGAAGCTGGAAAAGATACACACTAGCTAGAATCCTGCAGATATTTAACAAAAGTTGTAACCAGGGAGAAACTGAGAATCTACTCAGTTTCAATTGGTCTTCAAGTATGATGAAGAAGATGAGAAACAACCAAGTCCAAAGTGGAGTTATTGTCTAGCAAATGAAGCAGCAGTGGAGGTGCTATAATCAGTCTCCAAGTGGGAGATTGTTGGGTGTGGAGCCTGATTATCTTCTGTATTCAAAGGTTTCAGCCTGATGTATACCCCAGGAAGACTGTACACCCCTCCACGCGGGGGGGACTTGTCCCCCCCGCGGGGGTTCGAGGGCCAGCGGTCTCCTGGCAGGGGGTTTGGGGACAACGCCCCTGAAGCTAAAAATAGATGTAAAGTTGCCTTGTAAAATTCTAGTAATTTCTATTCAATCTAGGCCGTTCATTAGATCTGATGGTAGAAGTTATGTTTAGTTTAGGGTTTTTTCCCTAGAAGGAAAACCCTCACTATATATGAGGGAATTGTATTGCATCTATGCATATCTATATTCTGAGTGAGGAAGAGAGAGGAGATTGAGAGCAAATAGGGTGTTACAGCAGATCTGCTGTAGGTTGTATCTCTTCAGTTTAATGGATAATATAATAAAAGAAGGATTGGCTATTTCTCCATGGATGTAGCCCAAACTGTGTGAACCACGTATATCTGTGTCTCTCTTTTTTTATGCGTTTTTTGTGTTTATATTTCTACAATATTTTATGTGTTCCATTGCTCTGTAATACATAATTTTCTAACACAACAGCGGGCACAACATGCACTCATGGATGAAACTGTGCCCGTATAAGTTATAGATCCATCCCAACAGCTGGCATGGGGTAGCATGGTGAGTATTGTTATTGATCGTATGCAATGGAATTAAGCAGCATGCATGTCATTGTGCACATGCATGCGATCCAACCCATTTGGCACACTCACCAAGGCAAATACAAGAAGCAAGTCCAACTAGAGCTGAACATGTAGTTGACAGTTGATGCGCATGACCACCAGCACACACTGGAAGATCAACACAGACACTATGCATCAATATCTTTCTGGTTTGGTCGCACCCAAGAAGACCATGTGCATATTAGCAGACGAGTTGGAAGGAGGAGCCATGCCAATGCACCCAGATGCAACAGAGGCAAGAGTTCGCTTCAGCAAGATGTCACCATTGAGTGCATGCACACCATCATGGATGACCAAGCTTGACATTCACTCACCACCTTCACCATCACAATCATGTCAAAGAGTTTGTCTCACCACAACGAACTGAGTGTCAGTGATGTCTTGCATGAATTTCTCAACCCATATTGTCTCACATGGGCACATGTTCATTGTAATGTAACATCTCGTCAAGTGGAAGTCCAATTGTCGATAGTTAGATGTAACAGTCATAGAGTAGATGAAGAGTCATGAGGGTAGATGAACTATCACAAAGGGGAATGTCAAGGGTCACCCCACCCTTTGCTATAAATAGAACCTCATAACTCATTGTAAAGGCTTTTGGTTAGCCATGCTTCCAATAAGACTATCTTGGAGATAGCTTGGATAGTAATGTAATGAGCCTTGGCTTCTCCACTATGCAGAGCTAGTACATCTCTTTGGAGGAGCAGGTAGTTGTGGCTGTAACATTTCACTATCAAAAGTAGTGGTTGGACATGGATGTATTGTATGACTGGAACTTACACTTCTTAATATAACAAGAGCCAACACGTTTCATGCATATGTTGTATTGTATTCTATGCTATTTGGTTTACTCTAAATGATATATGTATCTGTTTACTTACGCATCCATTTATAGCTATCTGTGTTTGTATATATGAATTTTTCTGAAATGTGTTGTTGGTTTAACCATCACTTTGGATTGCTAACTAACTTTCCTTCCATGTTGTGATGCATCTTTGCTCATGTGTTCCCTTCTTAACTTTGTGTTATCACAGGTTTTCAAGGGGCGCACTCATTTCAACCCTTGTGTGTTATAACCTCTCATGCACCTTCTTTGGCTCGCTACAACTGTAACACCCTTGCTACCAACAGAGTTATCTTACTTGCCTCTATGAGAAAAAGTGGTCAAGGAATTACCATATGACCCACTCCTAGGACTCCTACACTAAATGATCTGAGGTCTAATTTGGACTTCTTACCGGCGAGAACCCCTTACATGTTGGTGGGTCCATCATCATCAACATTTTGGCACTAGAAGGAGGGCCAGACAAGTTGAGCCCTCATCATCTGTTTTGAATCTTCGCACATCTATCATGGAGTTTGTTATAGTTTTCCCTCTGAAATGTCTATCCAACGGACATGTCTTTTACGTCAAGAGGGAATTTCGGGATCACTTGTCACAACTCACATATGATGGTGAAGGCAAAGTGGCCTGGCTTGAGCACTTAGATGACTTCCATGCACTCATGCAGGGAATGGAATATTCTAATGAAATAGAGTTTGTTCGCTGGTCGCACACACACTTCGCGACCACCCATCACAATGGTGTGACACATTGCCTCATAACTCCGTGCACTCATTCAAGTAGTTTAGTGATCTAATTGGATCTGTTTTCCACCATTTTCATCCTGAAGTGTTTGATAAAAAAAAATTTAAACAACAGAAGCCCCGCATGAATCACCTATGGAGTTTTTAGAGCACTTCCATCTATTCATGTTTGAAGCCCCAAAAAGTTAGATGAAATTTCAGTATCTCATGGACAAAATCAAATACTACCTTGTCCAATCTGTCAATCCCAAGAAGAAGTTCAAGCTTAAACCCTGATCAGCATACTTCAGTGATGGAGCTGTGAAATCACAGACGGACACAGTTGATGTCACAAGTGACTGTCCACTGTCCCCTCATCAAACAGCTCCACCATCACATAATGATGTGGGAGAGAATGCACACACATTTGTTCAACCATCACATCCTCCCGACATTGCTCCTTTCGATTTTTGCGTAGACTTGGTTGTGAGTCCCATACCTTTTCACATGTATTTTGTACCTCAACCTCCGCCTTCGAACTAGGATAATCCTCTGGATGACAATCTCTTGTGTTCTTTCATTCCGGATTCTACACTTGTTTTTAATGAGGATTGATCTATCGAAGGAGTTGGTGTTGCACAACCAACATGCACTGACATTCATGAAGAGCATGACTGAGAGCTTCAACATCCATCGGCAATAGAGGACCATCCCTGTTTATCCGTACCTCCTCCATCTTTTCTGACCTCCTTGGTGATCCTGCTATCCCTGATTTTTCATGTGTATCAACGTCCATGGAAGAACCCATTATTGATCTTTCACAAGACACATTGGATGTTAGTCCATCATCTGACAATGGAGAGGACTGATCATTCTTTGAATATCCACTTGATTTTTCATCTATCTTTTCTGGAAACGTAGAGGATGAACATTCTTGCTTCTCATCTACCCCTCTATGCAATTCATCGAATCATGAGGATGCCTACCAACATCCTACATTCTTTTATCTTAGTTGTTGTGACCTCTTCACCCCATCATCTGATCATGATGTTGATTCACTCTTTGTTAATCCGTCTAAGACACTGGTTTATGATGATCCATCTGTCAACGAAGATGAAACCCCCCAGATTATCGAGGCACTTCAGCCCGAGCTGATGGTTATGTCAGGCCCTCGCTGTCCTGAGGTTGGTTGCACTTATGATTAAGAAATTGTTCAAACATGCAACGCTCCTCATCACTCATATATATGAATTGAATATCAATATAACACTCAGATGTCACTTCCTCCACTCAAACTACATTATCCCATTGCTCATGCATTGGAGGAAACTTACTCAGCAAGCACACTTGTGCAACATAGGTGGTCTACCTTCCTCATGTATGCTTTCATATCATAGTCAATAGTATGTGTATGCTTAACATCTACACATAGTGTCACACAACATCATGGTATTTCCACAGACTACATGTCATGCACTTTCACTTGTTTTTGTTTTTTGGACGCTTGTAAGCTCGGAGTGTGTTTGTCTTCATTGTTATATCTTTCACAGCTACTGGTCCACATGACCATGTTAGTCATGGACCGTGCCTTAACCAACATGGTTCAACCAATTGGCTAGTGGCAGCATTGGAAGTATCACTTCACGTGGTTAGGCCCATGTACCGTTAGCTTAGGAGTAGGGGTAGTGTTTTCTTTTAGTCTGCTTGCTTGCATGCTTGTTTTCTTTCCTTCTTTGCATGTTTGTTTATCTGCTTGATTGTTTTCTTACTCACATTTATTTTGCATTTACTTCTGCTTCTACTTCGCTTTTTTTTTTTTTCTTGTTTTTGTTCGTAGGTTAGTTTTGCATGAAACCATGCATGACTCTTGAAACAAGCTAGGTAAAGTACAAGAGGCCTTGTGTAACTATCACTACTTGGTTATCTGCCATCCTACCTCTGTATGAAGAATTTTTTATTTTTAGTCCATGATATGTCGATGGAAAATACTTATTGTTCGAAGTGAACCTTGCTGAAAGCACAATGCTTGTGCGCTAATTAGTGTCACCTACTCTAGTTGGTTATTTTTGGGTTAACCATTGTCAGCTCAATAAAGTAGAGTAAGGTGAGAGGGAAAACCTTAACAGACATGTAAGAGGTATAATAAACTACTTATCTGCAGGAACAACCTCTTTTTCTCTCAATAAGTTGGGATCCTTGTTTCGCCTCTGAAATGAATAAGTACTATGCAAAGTTATGAAAAAATGAAAAAATGAGAAATGAAAATTTTCAAAAAATGAAAAATGAATAAAGCGAAAGAAGAGAAAGGCTTCCTGCACAGAGCATTGATGCAAGTAACTCGACCGGTTAATAACCAAGCACGCTAGCAGTGGAGCCATGCTTGTGTTCCTGTGTGACTTCATCGGGGTACTTTCCAGGCCTACTGGCAGCGGAGCAATGCTAGAGATGAAACTAAGACTTTGACGATTATACTGCTTGTGCATCAATATACCCCTCAACCCCAATTGAGAAAACTATGTTTCCTTGGCTTCAAATGTGCATTAATTGACCAAGAGCTTGGCAAATGCTACATCTTACAATCAAGCTAGTGTGGAAACCAAGACGAACCTAGAACTAAATAATACTTTCGGAGGATAGACTTGCTTTTCATGAACAAGCTCCATTTAGAGAGATGGAGTTCTACTAGTGTGTCGCCAAGTGTTGTAGTGGCTACAAACACCCTCCAAAATTTTTCCTTAGCTTTTTTTTGGAGTCTCCCTACCAACCTTTCACAACAACATGTCTTGCTTCATCAAGTACACAAGATTCGGTGCTTTCCTTATAGAATGACAACCTATCAATTAGAGCTTGTTGTATTCCCCTCCCAGGTTGTTCTTGGTCCAACTATAGTCTGAGCAGCTCCCTCAATAAATTGCGTAATTGAGGGAAACCAGCCTTCCCTCTAGAAATTGTGAAATTCTATATAGCAACCTACTGGGCTCCAGAATTGCGCAAATCTACCAGCCAAGCTTCACCCAAAAAATTGCGCAATTCCTCCTAACATGGCTGCTTAGCCCAGAAATTAGACAATTATGGGTAGCAGTCAACTGCTCTGACTAGAAATTGCACAATCCCTCTGGGAAGTAGTTAGCTACTCTGACCAGAAGTTGCGTAATCCCTCTGGGAAGCTAGCCCAACTCCCTCCTAAATATGCACACTTTTTCCTCCCAGCTGAGTAGACTGTTGCATGTGGAGTTGAGTTGACTAGTCCCCTCTGGGACTGAGAAAAAATGATTTACATGAATGACCTTCTCCTCCCAAGGTACATGCAAAGGCATCCCTTGTTTCAAGGATCTTTTTGTAGCAGCTAGAGGTTACATGTAAAGATCATTTCAGCAACCTCCCACCCAATTTCACTTTCCCTAGATGTGTGGCATGTGTGTCGCAACCTCAGTTTTATAAAAACTCATCAACTGGACACTATAGAGCTCATTCCTCACATCGATCTTGAATTTTTGACATCCCATATCTCATTTACGAGTTTTCGTCACATTCAGCTCAACAATTTTGGGGTAAGCCCACTTTTCATGTTTTGCACTGTGTTTCTAGCACTTTCTGTGTTTCACTTCATATGAATGTTGTCTGCTTGATTTTAGTGAGTGTCTGCTGTCATTTTGATACATACTAGCTTATACTAGCACCGTTTTAGTTTTCGTTAACATCTCACTGTTGTTGTATGCATGAAACTGTTTTTGCACGGATGGTCGCTGTTGCAGAAACTCACTTCACACACATGCATGCCTTCCTATTTCCTAAATCCTACACTTATTGTTTGCATGAATTATCATTTGCTCTTGTTTGCACTCATCTCACCGTGCATTCAGACTTCTCATGTTTCCAGTCGCCCATCGGCCGGACTGGGTTGCCTTGGCCCGGACTGTGCCTTACCTGGCTAGCATTGTGCATTTTTGGAAGTGAAGACTTTGACTTCCTCCAGAAATTATGCAAGCCTAGCCAAGCACTAACCTCTAGGCTTGCATTACGTATTTCTTAGAGGCAGTGTCCCGTTGACCCTAGAAATTGCGCAATGTAGTTTGTTTGTTGCATGTCACTACTGACTGAAATTTTGCATTGCACAGATTTAGTCCTTAGCAGGCCAGGATGGACTATGCATTGTGCAGTTCCAACAGTCAATCAACCTCCTGATAGCCCAGACTATGCTTTGCGCAGTTTTGGTAATTAGTCTCCCGACCCGCGGCAGAAATTGCACAACCTTCATGATCACTTACATAGCTATGTTACAAGTTAGTTCTCAAGTTCATTTTTGTTTTCAACTAACAGATTGCTTGCCATGGGTGTTGCCATGTCCATAGGTATCACAGGTGTTCATCTTCCTCTCAGCATCACAAGTACAATGGCCTTCTAGAGAGCAGAGTCAAAGGACACAGTTGAGAGCACAACGTGGGTTGCAACCAAGCAAGTGTCTATGAGCTTGCCTACCTATGAAGACATCAAGTTGTTCATAGACAAGGACATCAAGATAAGATGGTAGAAACATCACAGTGATCAACATCACAACGAGCAATGCCATCAGCAGTAGCAGTAGGCAGCACGTCCGCATGTAGTGAATGTAAGAGGAAGGTTGTAGACAACACCGAGGTTGAAAAAAGTTGCAAGCTCAAGCATATTCACTTGCGATGAAAGCAACTTTGGATATTGAGGCTATGAGGTGATGGCACGACATGAATATCGTGTGAAGGTAGAGAATGGAACATAGAAGGAGTTTCATGTGTTGAAGCAGCAACTCAAGGAATAACAGGAGCTACATAGATGAGAGAATGAGTTGCAGCGGGAACAGGTACAATAGTGGGCGCAACATGCACTCATAGATGAAACTGTGCCCATACAAGTTATAGATCCATCCCAGCAGCTGGCAAGATGTAGACATGGTGAGTAGTGTTGTTGATCGTATGCGAGGGAATTAAGCAGTATGCATGTCATTGTATGCATAGATGCGATCCAACCCATTTTGCACACTCACCAAGGCGAAGACAAGAAGTAAATCCAACTGGAGATGAACATGTAGTTGAAGTTGATATGTATGATTGCAAGCACACACTGGAAGATCAACACGAACACTATGCATCAGTGTGTTGTAGGTTTGGTCGCACCCATGAAGACTATGCGCATGTTAGTAGATGAGTTGGTCGGAGGAGCCATATCAATGCACCCAGATGTAACAGAGGAAAGAGTTCGCCTCAACAAGATGTCATCATTGAGCGCATGCACACCATCACGGACAACCAAGCTTGGCATCAACTCACCAACTTCATCATCACAAGCATGTCAAAGAGTTGGTCTCACCATAACAGACTAAGTGTCAGTGATGTCTTGCAGGACTTGCTCAAGCCATATTGTCTCACATGGGCACATGTGCATTGTAATGTAATGTCTTGTCAAATGGAAGTTCAAGTGTCGATAGTTGGATGTAACAGTCATAGAGTATATGAAGAGTCATGAGGGTAGATGAACTATCACAAAGGGGAATGTCAAGGGTCACCCCACCCTTTGCTATAAATTGAACCTCATAACTCATTGTAAAGGATTTTGGTCAGCAAAGCTTCTGATAAGACTATCTGTGAGAGAGCTTGGACAGTATTGTAATGAGCAGGCAGTTGTGGCTGTAACATTCTGCTATCGGAACTAGTGGTTGGACATGGATGTATTGTATGACTAGAACTTATGCTTCTTAATATAGCAAGAGACATCACATTTCATGCATATGTTTTATTATGTTCTATGCTATCTGGTTTACTCTAAATGATATATGTATCTGTTTACTTACACATGCATGTATAGCTATATGTGTATGTATGTATGAATTTTCATGTGTGTCCACTTCTTAACTACGTGCTATCACAGGTTTCCAAGGGGCGTAGTCATCCCAACCCCTGTGTGGTAGAACGTATCATGCACCTTCCTTGGCTCGCTATAACTATCACACCATCGCTACCAACATAATTATCTTACTTGCCTCTGTGTGAAATCACGGTCAAGGCATTACCATACGACCCCTGTTGGGATTCCTACACCAAATGGTCTGAGGTCTAATTGGGAATTCTTACAAGGGAGATCCCCTTACATGTTGGCGGGTCCAACACGTCAACATAAGACTAAGAAAATGTTCATGACATGGAAAAAAGGTTTAATTATTGTTGACCATTTATTTTCAGTGATGTTCTACTAGCATGGGCATATGCAACAAACTGCTTCACAGAAAAGGTTTGGTTATATTTAAGGTCTTCCTATCACTTTTTTGTTAGTAGTTAAATAATAAAAATGCATCCTTTCAAATTTGAAGATGTCATATGAGTATATTTATTCTTCCTGAACCCAAGTTATTTCTATGTTGGCTATAGGATAAAGATGAGGTTGATAACCAAGAAGAAGGGGAAGGATCAATACCTCAAGTAAAGAGAAGGTTAAAGCTGACAACTTAGTTGTTGTAGCAACTAATTCCTCCAATACTCGTTGTGATTGTTCATGGAAAATCAAGTGTGGAATATGAGAATGCAACATATACTTTTGCTAAAACAACCTTGCAAGATGCATGTAAGTTATCTTCCACCTCCAATAAAGATATGGGAAAGAAAGCTAAAAATGAAAACTTGTATGTATTTAGTTGGCTCCACTTAGAGTAATCAATAAATTGTATTGCTAGTTCTACCTGTAGTTTTATATCGAGTCTATTGTTTTGTAATATCGATCATCTTTGTTAAGTTGTTTTTTCTATCTGAGATATGAAAGAATTCCTTTTAACATGAAGTCTTCTAAGAAATATTGTACACAATTTTTTAGTTGCTTGCTTGAATTATCTATCACATGGTCAAACTATATTTTTCAGTACTAGAAGCATTTTATGAAAATCAATGAAATTCACTTCTTCATTTAGGAGGGCTTTTGGATAGCTTTAAAAACCTAAAATACTGAATGTGAATTCTGTTTTGAGGATAGCAAAAATATTCATGGATAGAGAAAAAAATTTGGAAGATGAGTTTAAACTAATTAAGGATAAAACATTGGTTCTATTGTTGCAAGATGTTATTTCCTTGTTTGTATTGAATCAAGTATTTGTTGTAAAATATCAATCAATGTGTTATATCTTGGAAATTACAAGTATAGTAAATATGGAAAAACTATTGGTGCTTTGCATGTAAATCTGCGAAGCAGATCAAAACTACTCTTATTTTATATTTTCATTATAATGACCGCTGATGTTTTGAGTTGAGTGATTGAATTTTTAAATCTATATAGAGGTATTGGATCGAGGGAGTGAAATATCTAGCCTCCAAAATACACTAGGATGGCCACTGGTGTTCCTTCAAATTGGAAGTTTGGTGTTGGAATTTAGTGTGGATTTTCCATTCAAGAATCATATAGAAACTAGAAACTAAAAGTTATGTTCCAAAATAATCTTATTTGGTGGATTACTAGTGGTGATTGCTACATATTTTTTATGCCTATTTAGGATATTACTAGTGGCAATTGTTACATATTTTTGATGTTGGATATAGTGTACCACAGGTTAGGAAGACAATGGGAATGGAATTTCCTTTTCAATTTATCCACTTATACTATAGTGATCCATAAATATAAGAAAAACATTAATAACTTGATATAGACTGTTATGAAACCAGCTCACAAAAAGATAGAAAAGATAGATCAACGCCTTAGAATTCAGCCTCTTCGAGGGGGCAACCTCCTTTACATTACATAAATGAACAATTCTTGGATGATTCAAATGAAAAAACCTCCTTTCTATATATAGGAGTCTAAGGAGTCACAATATAACCCAGCCGACCTAACAATAATAATATAAAGCCACAAAAATAACAATAGAGGGATTCTATGGGCCATAGTGATAACAATATGGGGACAATAGGGGCACAACAATATTAAGAAGGGATACAACTACAATAGTAATGGTGTAATCACTAGTATTATAGGGACCTAACATGCCATTCTCCTTCAAAAAAGTGTTGTCCTCAACTCTTGAGTAGTTATGGATGCTTCTGTATAAAATTCTCATCCTCCCATATGGAATCTTCAGTGGATAAGTTCTTCCACTTGATGAGATACTTCGAAATTGATTGATTTTGTAGCTGTCGAGTTCTTGTTTCTGTGACTGCTTCCGGTTCCAATATAATTTTTCCTTCTTCGTCAAGTTCTCACAATATTGTTTGAACTGGTAGCTTGTCACCTATAACCTTCTTTAAACATGAAACATGGAAAACTAGGTGCACTCGAGAAGCTGCAGGAAGCTCCAATTTGTATGCCATAGTACCAATCTTTTGCAACACCTTGTATGGACCATAATACTTTGGTGATAATTTATTATCCTTCTTAGCTTGCTTGAGGGACATTTGTTTATATGGTTGTAGCCGTAGGAATACCCAATCACCTACATCAAAACTTCTTTCGATGCAATGTTGATCTGCCTGTTTCATTCTATTCTGTGCCAACACGAGTTTATCCTTTAAGAGTTGGAGGACTTGTTGTTGATGTTCGATGTGATGTTCCATTGCTTGAACCTTAGAATTTTCTCTTAAATATGATGTGATGGATGGTGGCTGATATCCATAAAGTGCCATAAATGGGGTCATTTTTGTTGTTGTATGGAAGGAAGTGTTATACCACCATTCATCCAGAGGAAACCATTTGACCCATTGTGTCTGTTTATCAGATACAAAGCAACGAAGATATCCCTCCAAACATTTGTTTACTATCTCAAATTTCCCATCAGATTGAAGATGATAAGATGAGCTATGAGCTAACTGAGTACCAAGACAAGAAAATAATTATGTCCAAAAATTGCCAGTGAAAATGGGATCTCTGTCACTTACAATAATCTTTGGGTTTCCATGTAGCTTTTGAATTGTTTCCATAAATGCAGTAGAAACTATACTGGATTTAAATGGATGTGATAATGCACAAAAGTTTGCATACTTTGTAAGTTTTTCAACTACCACCATGATGACTCTCTTTCCCTCAGACTTGGGTAAACCTGTGATAAAATCCATTGAAACCTCCTCCCAACATTGGCTTGGAATTGATAAAGGTTGTAATAGACCTGGGGTCTTAATTGTTTCAACTTTATTTTGTTGGAAAACCAAACATTTTGCCACAAACTTTTGAATATCTGATTTAAGGTCATCCCAAAAAAATTCCTTCTTAACCCTGTGGTAAGATTTTAAAAATCCTGAGTGCCCTCCTAAGGGAGAAGTGTGCAATTCCATAAGAATATTTTGTTTGAATTGGGAAATCTTACAGAGGTATAAGCGATATTTGTACCATAACGAATCATTTTTCTAGCTAAATGTATTAGATGTACTGGAATCTTGTTGTAACTTTCGAATAAGTGCCCACACTTCTTCATCATTCTCCCATTCCTCCCTTGCTTCATTTATCCAATCTGGTTGGATAATAGAAATGGCGCACAACAATGCTTCCACATCCTCATCCTTTCTTGAGAGTGCATCTGCCACCACATTTTGCTTCCCTTTTTTGTAGATGATTTCAAAGTCATAACCCAACATCATTGTGACCCAATTTTGTTGCTCTTCAGAGGATAATCTTTGTTCTAAAAAGTATTTAAGGCTATCATGATCTGTTTTTACCTTGAAGTGTCTTCCCATTAGGTAGGGTCACCATTTCTTAAGTGCATGTAGTATTGCCAACATTTCATTCTCATAAATAGCTTTGTGTAAAAACTTTCCCTTGATTGGACGACTTTCAAAAGCAATGGGTCTTTCATCCTACATTAAAAAAACACCAATTCCATTTCCTGAAGCATCACATTCCACAATAAAGGTTTTTGTGAAGTCCGGTGTAGCTAAGACCGGTGCTTGGCACATTGCCTCTTTAAGATGTTAGAAGGCCTTTGTTGCTTCTGGAGTCCATGAAAATGCATCTTTCTTCAATAATGTTGTTAGAGGTGTTTCTATTCTCCCATAATCCTTAACAAACTTGTGATAATACCCTTTCAACCTGAGAAATCCTCACAGATGCTTTATGGATGTGGGGATTTTCCATTCCTTAATGGCTTTAATTTTGCTAGGGTCTACCTTAACTCCTTCGTGACATACAATATGACCTAGATATTCCACCTCTTGTACTCCAAAGAAACATTTGTATCTTTTTGCATATAATTGTTTCTCCTCCAATAGTTGTAGCACCCTGTCAACATGTTCAACATGATCCTTCCAAGACTTGCTGCAAATTAGTATATCATCAAAAAATACTAACACAAATTTTCTAAGGAAGGGTTTAAAAATGGAATTCATCAAACCTTGAAATGTAGAAGGTGCATTGGTAAGGCCAAAAGGCATGACCAAAAATTCATAATGACCCTCATGAGTTCTAAACGCTATTTTCGGAATGTCTCCAGTCTTCATTCTGATTTCATGATATCCTGAACGAAGATCCAACTTGGTGAAGTAAATTAATCCATGCAATTCATCCAGTTATTCATCAATGACCAGAATGGGAAACTTATCTTTAATAGTGAGCTTGTTTAGCTCCCTATAATCCAGACACATGTGCCATGATCCATCCTTCTTGTGTACTAATACTACTGGAGCAGAGAAAGAACTTTGACTAGGTTGAATTATACCAGCCTCTAGCATTTCTACAACCATACGTTCAATTTCACTATTTTGGGCATAGGGATATCTGTACAGCCTGATGTTTGGAGGAACACTTATTGGAATCAAATGAATAGCATGATCATGATCATGAATAGGTGGGAGACCTTTGGAAGTCTCAAATACCTTGGAATGATTTTCCAATACATTTTGGAGATCTGGAGAAATAGATGATTCCGATGTGGAAACATCTAGCGAACATAATTGTGCAATTACACCTATTTGTTCCTATTTTAGAAGCTTTGTCATACCGTTAGAGTTGATTATCTTTCCCTGTTTCCCTACAATACACCTTAATTCAACTTCCTTTCCTTCTGTAGAAAATTTCATGAAAATTTCTTGAAAATTAAAAGCTATTGTACCCAAGGATTGTAGCCATTGGACTCCTAGTACAACATGAACACCTCCCATTGGAATGGAAAGCATTGGGCTAGTCAATAGATATTCTCCCATGGATAGCTTGATATTATGGCACTTTCCAGAGCAATTTATCGTTCCTCCATTTGCAACCATCACTTGACACTTTGGTGCTGGATATAGGAAGAAATTCAATTCTTTGGCTATTTTACAATGAATAAAATTGTGGGTACTTCCTGAATCAATCAACACTATTACCTTTTTATTCTTGATTTGTCCTTCTATCTTGATGCTTTGAGAAGTGCTAATTCCAGCCAATGCATTACAAGATATGTTCGGATTCATTTCTTCTTTATCTAGGCTTTGTTCCTGGAGTATATCCTCTTCTTTTGACCTTTCTTGCTCATTTTCTTCTTCCTCTTCACAATCTATGCAGAATAATTTCTTCTCAGAACACTTATGACCTTTAGTGTATTTGCTATCACAACTGTAACAAAGCCCTCTTGCTATTTTTTCTTCTAATTTTTGTGGTGTCAACCTTATAGGTTGTGGAAGACTAGGGGCAACAACACTTCCATCTTTATAGTTGTGAGTGGTATGTTTCCTGGTTGCCATAATTTTTCTTTCCATTTTTCTTGCTAACTTGAATGCCTTCTCTAATGAATCAGGTTCCCAAAGGCGAACATC
The DNA here is from genome assembly GCA_031772625.1 of Pinus tabuliformis. Classification (NCBI taxonomy): domain Eukaryota; kingdom Viridiplantae; phylum Streptophyta; class Pinopsida; order Pinales; family Pinaceae; genus Pinus; species Pinus tabuliformis. The sequence goes on along the minus strand of CM062808.1, from coordinate 682,771,074 downwards.
ATGTTGTATATTATCCTTTAAAGTCCCTATGAACACATCAATCCTATGCTCTTCTGGAATATTTTTTACCCTTGTGTTCAATTTTTGGAACTCCTCAATGTGCTCCATTATTGAACCCTTTTGTTTGAGACTTATTAATTGGCTAAAAAAAGTGTTGCTTTTTGTATCCTCATAATGTGCTGTCAATTCTTCCATAAAAATTTCCCCGTGATAATTTTTTTATGAGAGCAAAGCCATTGATACCATACAAACTGATTTGGTTCCAAATATAAAGTTGCAATATGTACCTTTTGTGTGTTTTGCACATTATTGAGATCGAAAAATTGCTCCATCTGTAATATCCATGTTGTGGGATCCTTGCCATCAAACTTCCTCATATCGATTTTTGGAATATGGCGAGTCTTTGGTCCAACATTATATTCTATGAAATCATGATTAACATTTCTTTTGTTCTCATCATGAGTTTCCTTTACTACCATTTCACCATTAGTAAGAATTTCTTGTAGAAACTTTGTCAAATCTATCTTCAAATCTATCTTCAAATCTTCCATGTCTGTCTTCAAATCTGTCTTCAAATGTATCTTCAAATCGTCCATCTTAGCTTCCACATCATTCATTTTAGCTTCCACACCTTTCTTTAAAACATCCATCTTAGCTTTTACATCTTTCTTTAAACCATCCATCTTAGATTCTGTTACTTTTTGTGCAAGTGACACTTGTTGCACTTGGTCTCATAATTTTGATATATCATGTTGCATTTCTTCCTCTTCTTCATGAGTCATGCTAGAGCTTTTAGGTTGCTTACAAGGTGTTTGCAATTTCTTTCCTCAGGGCATCAATTATCAATAATAATGCTTTACTATGCCCTTTGAATTCCTTCAAACTAATTTTTCAAACCAAGCTTATGCAAAAATTTAAAAAAAATACATATCTTTTTTCACTTTGTAGGAGCTTGATATTGAATCTGATGTATCTCTGCAATTTCAGATCATCCAATTCTGAAATTGTGATTTACAGTAGCCTTTTGCATCATCCTTCTAATGGCACCAATATGATCCAAATTGGATTCTCCAGGGAAGAGTTATGCCAAATCTCCCATAGTGACTTGATTATAGACTAGTTCAGTAGAGCGAACTTGTACGACGTGCCACGAGTCGTTGTTTCAATATTTGGCTCTGAAAAATATATACAAGAAACTACACTGTATCCTCTTTCTATACCTTCTTGTGAAATTTCAATCCAATGCTAAGAGAGAAAGTTATGAAGATTTTCCCCAGGTCACCTGTTTGGAATGTAATTCAGGAGTCTGCAAAAAGACCAACTTCCTCAGATCATATCTCTGCAAATATAATGCGAAAAGCTCTGAAATTCTGACCTGAGGTTCAGTGCGATTTCCTCTCAAATGGGTTTTTCTTTTAGCGTCTGAAACATCGCAGAAAAATAGTTATAGTAAAAATTCCACGATGACCTATTTGGAGCAGAGAAACCCTAGAATCCAAAGCTCTAATACCAAATGTTATGAAACTAGCTCACAAAAAGATAGAAAAGATAGATCAACACCTTAGAATTCAGCCTCTTCGAGGGGGCAACCTCCTTTACATTACATAAATGAACAATTCTTGGATTATTCAAATGACAAAACCTCCTTTCTATATATAGGAGTCTAAGGAGTCACAATATAACCCAGCCGACCTAACAATAATAATATAAAGTCACAAAATAACAATAAAGGGATTCTATGGGGCATAGTAATAACAATATGGGGAAAATAGGGGCACAACAATATTAATAAGGGATACAACTACAATAGTAATGGGGTAATCACTAGTATTATAGGGACCTAACATAGACTACTTGGTGTGTTCATAATATGTGTTAATGGACCCAAATAGTAGTTCTTACTGAAGAAATGCTCATTAGACTTGTGCATTCTTGACATCATCGACCTCCAGTCCTAGACTTATTCACTTAGAATTCCACATTATATAGTTATATACATGTATATGAGGCTATCCTATTATTGTATCCTTTTTGCTTCATTTTATTTTATTCTATATTTAGGTTTGGCATTTTCTAGGAGTTCTGTTTGCACTCCCACATTGTATAAGTAATATCCAACTTGAGTGTTTTAGCATATAACTTAGTTGTCATGATTGTTCTTAAAATTTCCCTAAAGGTTGAATACTAAGTTTACTAAGGTGTTCTTTTCTATGGTGACATTTTATTTTCTTTGTTTATACAGGTCATTTGGTCACATAGCAGCCACTATCGCTAAATGAAGAAATCTTGTTCATGTTTCTTGCTTTTATGGGGAAAATGGCATTGATATTGTTGATGTTGAGGTATATCTTGTATAAAACCTTTAGAGTCTACTTTAGTTTGTATTCTAATGTTCATAGTCTTTCATTTCTTATACTCTGCATTGTATCTTCTTTTGTTTTCAGAAAATAAACTCAGTATTGATGGTAAGAAGCAAGAATTGAAGAAAGAGGAGAACAATAACACTAGAGCGACAAATGCAAGAAGAGAGAGAGAAGAGAATTGGTCTTGTGATACCCATAGAGCCAATATCCTACATAAGACACCTAAATATAAACTAATGGTCAATTCTTCAAAGTTGGTGAATACACCTACAATTCATTGGCAACACAATGATAACGTTTTGAAGTGATTAAATTTCGTGTGTAAATTGTATTCCAACCAAAATTAAGTTGGAAACTCATATTGTAATACTTAAAATTTTATATATTATAATTTATGTGGTTGAAATTATTTATAGTTGCACTTGATATTATTTAGTATTGTAATTAACATATGTACCTTTGTATTTTCATATTAGATGAACATGCACATTATATGTCTTTTTTTGTTAATTTAGTCGCAAAATCATACTAATTGATTTATGTTGATTAATAATGAACATATAAAATCAGTCTAAAACTACTAATTAGTAGTTTATAGTGATTAATGATAAAAACAAATAAAATGAATATATGACTAAATTAGTTGTTTATAATGATTATTAATGAAATCAAATGAAATGAATATAAACTACTAAATAAGACATTTATACAATGAATATCAAACTACCAAAAAAAGATAAATGAGTACTACAAATGATAAAATTGTGATTACAAATGATGGCTAAATTTGCATATATACGACTATTAGTAGCTACTTTTGCAATATCTTATAACATGGCCAAAATTTAGTCATATTTCTTTGGTCATTAATTGGTTGCAAACGATGACTAAAGTTTGCATAGATGTGACTATTAGTAGCTAATTTACAGTGTCTTATAACACGACCAATATTTTGGCCATTAATTAGTTTTCTCGGGTGATAATATAGTAGAATATTTTGTTGTATATTTGGTCATTAATTATGACAACTAATGACTAAATCAATTACTAAATTAATGACCAAATTGATGACTAAATATACTACTAGACAATAAAATTTAGACAACCAATTAATTACCAAGCTAAAATAGTAACATATTTTGTTGTATATTTGGTCATTAATTATGGAAATTAATGACTAAATCAATTACTAAATTAATGACCAAATTGATGACTAAATATACGACTAGACAATAAAATTGAGACAACCAATTAATGACCAAGCTAAAAATGACTAAAAGCTGGTTGTGTTATAAGATACTGTAAATTAGCTACTATTAGTCACTAACCGAAAAATGGTTATTTATATGAAAATTTTAGTCCTATTTTTAGTAACTAGTTATCCATTTTGTACTACTAAAGAGATTCAATTTCAAGAGGTTGCAAAGAAATCTATACTAGATACTGAAACTTTTATTTCATAAAATCCCAATCAATGTCTTCCTCAGAAAACTCATAACAAAAGTGAAGAAAATGATCAAGAAAATATTCCAAAGATTCATTAGATTTCATCCTAAGGTTAATGATCTTCTTATAAACACTTTGATAATCATACCTATCAAAAACTTGGTGAAGCTCCATGACAAGTTGTTCGAAATAATGAATAGAACTGATCTACAATTTATAACATCATTGTTTAACACGACCTTCAAGAGTGAGAATGAACAACCTACAAGAAACATCCTCACAGTTAACCTCAAAAGAATCACAAAATTCAAGAAATTAGAGGGTGTGCTCAAGAATGGTTGCTTCACCCTTTCCATTAAATTTCAGATTTGACAAGTTATGAAATATTTGCACGGGAAATTTTAGATTTTCAACTCTAGAAAAAAATCCCGAGGTTATGATTTGGGAGGAAGCCATTCAAGATGAAAATTTGAAACCAAACTTCACGGGCGTAGATTTTTTGTCGTCCTTCTAGTGCTAACTACTAACATAGATGGAATTCAAATATGCCAACCAAGGGGGTATCCCTGATATAAAGTCCCAATTAGACCTCACACTATTTGGAGTAGGAGCCCCGGCCAGAAATATCGTCAGCTACCATAACTATGATCTTAAAGATGTGCCTTCACTGCAATTAACACATAAGAATACATACACATAGATTTTGTATTAGAAAGTAAGTAAACTTTTATAATACTAGTTGTAATGCATAAGAGATTATTTCATGCAAATGGGAAAATGAGCAAGCCTTTAAAAGAAAAGTAATAATATTATCCTAAAAGAGACGCACAAACATATAAAGAATCGTCAGTTAGCCGTCAAAATAGTTCACAAGATAATAAACATCATCGGAAGAAAAAACAACACACATCCAACAAGAAACATACTAAAGTTAACAAAATTGTTCATTGAAATTAAAATGGATTAATTAACATATACCGTAAATATATAAAGAAGAGTCTTACAACATCCACAATACAAGCATGCAAGTCTGTTGGCTCTGAGAGCTTCTAATCATTAAGTAAAAGTATCAAGTATACAATACACTGATATGACACTATCCCCAATAGTGGAAAATGAAGTTACTTCTTGCTTCTCCAAAGAATAATACTCCTATACTAGACTAGAGAAGCCAAGGCTACCAATCTCAAGTTCCAAGCCCCTTGTTTGAGTTATGAGGGTTTATTTATAACATATGAGGTGACCTTTCACCTTCTCTTGTGACATTTGAGTTCTCTCATGACACTTGAGCTTTTTGTGTCTCTATTCTATCTATTGACTCTTCATATTCCATATTTGACTCTTGGACTTCCACTTACATTTACATTTTCATTATTTTATAAATACAAAATCACATAGGACAAAAAATGTGACTAGAGCCTAATAAGACAAAACTCTATACATTATGCTTGAGCTTGAGGAAACTCTAGCTCAACAACTTCTACTTGTAGCTCTGATGTAACATAATGGTACCAAGCCTTGTACTATGTTGCTATGTCCTCAAGCTTTTGTGGGATATATGGTTTATATTTAACTCTTGCCTCCATTGCATCTGGATAAATAGTTTTGGAACTAGTTTGAACATTATTCCATAATAAGAACAACTTCATGTTTAACTTGGAAATTTTGGCCACAAATTGTTGAATGTTTTTCCTTGTGATCTCCAAGTCTTATTTAGTAGCTACCTGCCTTAGACTGCTAAATAATTCTTCAATTTCCTACCCGACATCATTTATTCCCTGTATTTCTGCAAATTCTCCAATAGAAGGAAAGTTATGCATTCTGACCAAGGAGTCCATATACTATAGTACAATCATGAATAGGCAGTTATGAAGTTGGCCACATAAGTATAGAACTATTTATTTCCCAATGCAAGAATTTTAACCTAATCCCTTTCTAAATCTTCTTCCTGTCTTGTTTTTCTGGCCAACTCTCATGGTGCATTTCTATACTTGGTAACATATTCTTGGATCGCATTTATGGCTACATGAATTAACTTAAGATATTTCACATTCTCCCATTCATTGCATTCAAGGGAACCATCGCCTTATGAAGGGTGACCATTTCTTCATACATCTATATCATGGTGTCACCCAATGATTGAATTTCCTCACTTGTGGATTCCCACAACTCCCTCAAGTGAGAATCAGTGGAAGACAACCTTTAGTTCTCATAAGGAAATGATCAATTTTCTTTCTTGTTGCAGCTAAGTCCTTTTCCAATTAATTCTTTTCATCCATCAAGAAATTTGTGTTTACCTTTGTAACTTATGAAAAGGCTATTTTTTTCTACAATTGTCTTCAGATTATTAGTATTATGCATACTTACCCTTTCTGTATGAATGAAAACATGATGGACCAGGTCATCAGGAAAGTATTTTTGTCTTTCCTTCACTATTATATTATTTAACTGATCAAAGGTAAGGTTGGAAATATCCATGACCATATCATCATCTAGAGGAGATATTCCCATCTCAGTGAATGGGATGTGGCCACCAGTAAGAGGAGGTGAAGGTAGAATATTGTCTTGTTTTACAATGGTGTTGTTGGGAAAAGTATCCATTCGGAATGCCCCTATCCCACTCTAAGGTGTGATAGTGCCTTAGCAACAAACAAGGAAAACTACTTGATTATTTCTTCTTTATGAAATGTAAATGAGGAGAAAGGATGTGACTAACCTTTGTCTTTCGCTAGTTTGTCGATCCAATCGCTCCTCTCTTTGATAGCTCCCAGCTCTCTGCTCCCTTACCAGCCCAGCTTCACCGAATTCCTGCAAGATCACAAGAGAGAGAGACTACACGAAGATACAGATATACATTCATAAAAAGCTCAAGATCAGATTAAGCTAAACATGTAAGTATAAAAAAACATCATTGATACACAGCATGTAGGAGAAACTCAAATAGTTTATTGATAGAATAAGAAAGTCCAAGAGGAGATACAACCAAGTGAGTTTCGATCCAGCATCTACCTCCCAGCAAAGGAATCCCTTCCTCTCCTCCAACAAAGCATAAATCACCCAATGTACTAATCTCAATCTCAAACCAACAGCAATTCTCTGCAAAGTACAAAATTCCAGCCTCTGGATCTCTGGGATGAGGAATCCATATATAGATGTAAGTAGAGAGGATGAGTCAGCTTATGTTTTGACTTGTGGCTTCTCTCTTTCAGTTCTTGCTTCCACTTGGAGGTCGAGAGCCTCTTACTCATCACTAGTCGAATTCATTGAGGCAAGTGTCATTGGAGAAGATTCTGGAAGCTTCCATGGTCTTTCCACCTCGTTGAATGAGCTTGCCATTTGTCATTTCCCACTCAGCGCACCTGGGTAGTGTATCCAAGTTCGTTGCAACGCACCTAGCCAGTGCATTTGGGTGCTTTGCAATGCAGGCAGCTAGTGGAGCTTCTGAATTGATCCTGAATTGACTGTTTCTGAGTGGTTTTTGGTGGAGAACTTCTGGGAGAAGCTGTCATTGGTTGACCTTGTTCCTTTAGGAGCTGTAACAACATCTTTAGGGACTTTGGATCCCTTGAATTATGTACATTTCATGCTTATAGCTGTAAGGCACAAAAATGTCTATAACAGTTGCCCCCTAAAGTATGAGGCCGTTTATCGGGTGAAATGCTTTATTAGGAGGATCCGAAGTTCATTCAATGCTGGGAGGAGACATGTAATAAGATACAATAAAATACATTATTCTTCATATTGTTTTCATGATCTAGCTGAGGTAGGCATTCCCATGCTCAGCTTTATAAATTCATTTTTGTGTACATAGGACAGACAATTGTCTGATGGTAGACTGATGATCCTGATGAAATCATCATCCCTTTGGTAGGATGATTGTCTGTTCTGCAATGCTGTACATGTCAATGTCTTTATTTTTCCTGAATATATATCGCAGCCTGGATGGATGAAACTAGATCCGGGGTCTTCAATCTCGTCCGATCTTCACTCTAAGTACAAGTCGATCCATGTGAGAAATGTTTTGAAGTCGAACATGGAAAGACATCGCTTGATTACCAGTCAATGATGTAAACTGTTAACAAGCGTGAGAGGAATCACCGATAATGATAATGACCCTCAAGGTACTGTAGTACAATTTACGTGTTGTGAATAAAGGACTTGGCGTTGAACACCACGCAAAATCTTTCGGTCGAAGGTCATTGATGTATACCTGTCGCCGGAAGTGAGAAACTTGCCATTGAGGCATGCAAGCTTCAAAGTACTGAAGGGGGTGTTCCTAGATCATCTTCTTGGATAATGAGCTGATGTCGACAAGAAGCAATCCGTCAAAGGAGGGCCTTGATGTATCCCACATCAGTGACACGGAACGGAGCAAATGATTTTTATGGAGGTGAAAAACGATCTGATGATATATGGTTCAGGGTGGCGGTCATGAAAGAATGAAGTATAATGTATGGTAGTGGATGGGACATGGGTGACTTCTCTGGATGACTTCTCTTGAACATATCGGTGACACTTATGTGATGGATTGGTAGCATTTACCCCAAAGGTAGATGGTATGGCGAGACCATGGTGATATGACCGGTGAATGAAACAACCCAACCCGACTCAGGCACAGAGCGGAAGTGTCATGTTCAAGAGCGACTTGCTACCAATAACAGTTCTTTGAGTTTCTTCCCAATTTTTCCCCAGTCATTGCTGACCAGTACCTCTTTATTTTTGTCAAGCTTGAGGAGGATAACATATGCTTGTTCTATAATTTGCCCTTCGGGCAAACCCATCGCTATGTTTTAACGAGCCTAGCGATAGTGAAACTCGTTCTCGTCTAAAGACAAGTTTGTCGCTATTAATCTTTTTAACGAGTCTAACGACAAAGATAACTCGGTCCTTTTCATTTTTAGAGAGTCTGAAAAGGTACGTAAAGTTAACTCCGAAAGTCCTTTTTCGTCATCTAATCCCTTAAGTCCGAAAAAGTATAAAACAATACAGAAGGGATGAACTTTCGATAGTTTTAACGAGTCGAACAAAACAAGCGCTCGATCTTTTTGTGCAATAATCCCTCAGGTCCAAAAAGATTAAAATCTAGAGGAGGGATAGCACTTCCGGTCACTTTAACGAGCTGGAAGGCCAAAACTCGGCAATCTTTTCATATTTTACGAGTCAAATGAAAAGAGCTTAAAGAAGACTCGTCTTTTGAGGAACGAGTGATAAAATGGGTAGCAGCTGATTCCAGGTAAGGGTTGGAATTTTCCAAGCACGGCAGTGTCACAAGGATGGCTAGTGAAATCACTCTTCGCAGATGTTCCTCAAAATGGGTAAACAATCATATGGAGCTGAATGATCGACCAATGGAAAAGTGGAGGTGACGGTGCAAACACGACCAAGGCTTTAATGGCTGATAATGTTACATTCACGGTGGTTATTTACCGGAGGATAGTTCATTTTTTAACGAGCTTAAACACGGGTTGAAACACTTGCTCGATCTTATGTTTATCTTTTAACGAGCATGAACTATGCGCTAAAATTGCTCGATCTCATGGTCTAGTTTTGATTCTTACCATAAATAGCTTTGCCTTTTCAAAGATAGTACTGTACCCTTAATTGCTGCATCAAATTAGTTAGAAATGAATAACATTTGCTTGAAAATGAGATTAAAACACTAATATTTCACTTTGAACTACGTAAAAAGCAATAAAAAAGCGTTTTTACCTCTCATTTTACCATTTCATTTGAACTTGGTTTGTTGGAGCTTTGGAGGTGCCTCTTCCCCCTTGATTTTCATCAGCTGATTTCGGGAGATTCTGTGGACGATATTTGGTGCCGTCTGGACCAGGTAGGAGCTAAACCTGAGCTCTTTCATTTCATGGTTTCCTTTCTGCATTCTGTGCTTCTTTCCTCGCTTTTCTAAGCCCCTGGGGTTTGATGTGGTCGCTCTGCCATCAGCGCACCTTGGGCACTCGAAACCTGCGCTGAATGTCAAGCAGTATGAAGGCAGTTTGACCTTCAACGCAGGTGGAACACTGTGCAGGTGCGCTGGGCGTAGAAAAGGATTTTGTTGCACAGTTTTTGATGAAAATTTTTGCCTGTTTCTCATCAAAAACAGGATCTAACTCCTCTCATTTTTGTTTTTGCAGAGATATTGGAGCAAAATGACCCTTACATGGCAAGAACGAGAACATGAAGAAGAGGACATGATTGCCCTACATGATCCTGTTATAGTGAGTGCGCTGCGGAACTGTGGTTTGATGAAGTTCTTCCGCATCTCTAGCATGAGACAGCAGATCAACCTTTTGCAGTATTTGCTCGATTCTTGGGATCCTATCAACCAAGTTTTCCAGATTAGGGGCAAATCCATCCCCTTGACTGTAGTAGATATTTACTTCTTGACTGGCTTGTCACGGCGGGGTGCCCCCATTTCTTTGTCAGGTTCGGCCCGAGGGAGTGACTCTGTGAGAGATTATGTCTTCCAGTATTGCAGGGAAGGATCTCAGCTGAGTAAAGACGGCAAGATCATCATCCGAGACGTTGCTGACAGGTCCCTCAGGTCTATCTTGTTCACTTTCGGTAGGATGGTCGGGAGTGAATCTCTTCATGTAGCCAACAGGTCCTATATGCAGCATTCCTTGGAGTGTCTCCAACCGAAAATATTCAACTGGTGTGATGCAGTACTTCTGGTGATGAAAAGCCAGTTGACCAAGATAAAGGATGGGAAGTTGAAGAACTTTGGGTTTGGTTCTATTTTGACCGCCTTTGCCTTGGAGAAAATACCACTGATGCAGCCGCAGTACATTGCACTCGACATACCTTCTCCTACTGAACCACGCATGCAGAGATGGGTTGACCACATGTCTAGGCATGCTGGTCAGTCTCAGATTAGTTTTTCCGATACCTTCTTCAGGTGGTTCGATCGGTAGGATATGGCTTATGCCGAGTATCCATATGCTGGCATGGATTTCCAGGGTGATCTGGATTTAGTACTACCGGATGGCGAGTAGTGGGGCGCCATTGGTAAAATCTTTGACCATATCACTGTTTACTGTTTTTATTTATAATGTCCTTGTGCTTTATTCTATCAAGACTTTAATCAAACTCTTGTGTTCAGGCAGACGTTGGTCCTGTTCGTCCAGTAGTCCGTCTGAGAGTGCCGGCCGCTGCCCCAGCAGGAGAGACTGCCAGGAGGGTTATTCTTCGTGACCTTGATGTGGCTGAGACCCTCACAGCCGTGCAGGAGCAGGTTGAGAGCCTTACTCTCGGTATTCCAGATGTGAGGATCGACGAGTTACCTTTACAGTTGCAGTGGCATACTACTGGTGTGCCTAGACGATGGACTCGTCTCTTACGCATGATCGCACAGGCTGTGACGTGCTATCACGAGCATCATTAGACTAGGGTGCCCCCTAGCATTTTGAGTTTTTGGGTCATGTGACCAATTTTGTCTTGGCTACAGAACATTATATGTAAACCATAAACAGTTATATATATATTTTGATTTTCGGGTTTTATTCTGGTTGAGTTATATGATCCACATGTAAAACATTGATGATGTGTTTCTTTTTACAAATGTCGCAAATGTCTATCTAACACATAGTTTGCTAATGAGTCGGTTAATGTGTTTAAGTTTCTGGAAATATGTTGGTATTGAATAAAATCAAATTGTCTTTCCAAAATCTTAACTCTTAGGAACATGCGATAAATAGCTGGATTTCGGACGGAATATATACCATTGAGTTGTAGTATTACGAGTTGTGAGTCTAGCCTGACGATTAGTCGGCGTATACCATGGGTGATGGCATCAGAGAGAAGTTCTATCAACGCGCTATACTCAGCGATATTATTCATTGATTGACCGATGCATACACCTCTAAAACTTACTAACTCGCCGCTTAGATCAAAAATGGCCCAGGCTGCGGAGGACAGGTTCTGCGAACTATGACTCGCTCTGTCGGCATATCCAACACATGTCTCCAAAATGTTTGACATCTGCAATAAATGTAAAAAGGTGGATTACTCAACCAAAATGAACACTTTAGCGAAAACAAAATACAACAAAAGCATATTGGTTACTATTTAAGCATAGTAACGCTTGAGGTACAACCCATTACGGGTTGCGCCAGTGGAATTCCGTCATAATCCATTAACTCGTAGGCTCCTTTAGCTAACACTCGTTTAACAATATAGGGGCCCATCCATAAAGAATTAAATTTACCTGCTCCCAATTTATCGGATTCTTGGTCGTAAAGCAAGACCAAGTCACCTTCTGAGAAGACACGGGGTTTGACATTTTTGTCGAACTGCACCTTGACTCGTTTCTTATGGGCTTCGTTAGCCAAAGTGGCATCATGACGGGTTTCATCCAATTGGATTAATTCCAAGAAACGATCCTCTTCTTCTGAAGTTCCGGGGAGGAGATCAATTGCGAGTTTAAGAGACGAGATTTCACACTGGACTGATAAGACTGCTTCCAGGCCATATACCAGTTGGAAGGGTGTGAACCCGGTTGCATTCCTTCCCGATGTTCGGTAAGCCCACAAGGCTGAGTACAGGATTAGGTGCCACCTTCTTTTGTGAACTCCGATAATCCTTTGCAAGATACGCTTCAGGACCTTGTTGATCTCTTCAACTTGTCCGTTGGCTTGTGGATAATACGGAGTAGAGCTGTCGTGAGACAATCCTAGCTTGGCAGCTAATTCAAGCATCATGTGATTGCGAAAATGCGATCCATGATCTGTGACTATAGCCTGTGGTACGCCGAATCTGGCGACTACATGATTGAAAAAGAAAAGGGCAGTTGTTTCACCAGTGTTATCTAATGTAGGCATCGCCTCGGCCCATTTGGTAAAATAGTCAACTGCGACTATGATATACCCATGCCCCCCGGTCGAGGTGGGGTTACATGTCATGAAATCGATGCCCCATTTGGCGAACGGCCCAACAGCAACTATTGGCTATAGAGGTGCGGGTGGTCTTCTGGTTTTGCTATCAAAAATTTGACAAGCATGGCAACTTCTGACTGTGGTTATGCAATCCTTGAACATGGTTGGCCAGAAGTATCCTGCTCGTAAGATTTTTTGTGATGTATCATAACCAGATTGATGCCCCCTACAAGCTCCTGAATGACACTCATTCAGAGCTTTCTCGGCCTCCTCATGGGTGAGGCACCTTCTCAGAACTGTATCGACACCACGACGGTAAAGTGTATCACTGACGATCATGTAGTCTTTTGCTTGGTATCGTATACGTTTCTGTTTGAGTGAGAGGTGTTAGGCCTAAACTTTTGGGTTTGGAGATAAATTATTATATCTCCATACCACTCATTGCTTGTGGATATAAGAAACAAATTTTCGTCCACGATTGATTCTTCGGATGTTTCATCGTTGGACGACGATGGGAGATCGCATAATAATTCTGCAAAAACTAGAGCTTTCTTTGATTTGGATTTTACGAATTCCAAATCAAACTCTTGAAGGATTGCTATCCATTTTGAATATTTTCCCCCCAACAACTGTCGCGACAATATATAAGTTATGGGGTTGCAATCAGACAGAATGGTAGTTTTCTGAAAGAGGACATAGTGTTGAAACCTTTGTATCGCTTGAACAGCTGCAAGTGCTAGTTTTTCAACATAAGAATATTTACTTTCTGTATCATTTAAGTTTTTACTTAAATAATATATAGGGTGTTCAATTCCATCGACTTCTTGAACTAAAACCATTGCGATGGTCGTATCTGCTGCAGCCAAATACAGGTTAAAATCTCTTTGATAATCGGGGGCGTACATTAATGATGCTTTCATTAATGATTCTCTTAAAGAATCAAAGGAAGCTTGTGCTACCTGATCCCAGACGAAGGGTACCTCCTTTTTCAAAAGACGTGTATAACCTTTAGCAAGTTCGACGTAATTTGGAATGAACCTCCTCAGAAAGTTTGCTTTCCCTTGGAGTTTCTGAATCTGAAGCAAATTTGAAGGTGGAGGCAAATTTATGATTGCCTGTACCTTGCACGGGTCGAGAAGAATCCCATCCTTGGAGACTACAAAGCCAAGTAAACGACCAAAACTGACACAAAATACACATTTGTGTGGATTGAGTCATATCTTGTAGTGTCGGCAACGTAGAAATATCGCTCTTAAATGCTGCGGATGATCTTGATGTCATGGAAGGCATAATTCATTGCCCTCTGAAATGTCGCCCCTGTGTTCTTTAAACCAAAGGGTAATTTTCGATATGCGAATGTGCCCCACGAACAAATGAATGCAGTTTTTGACTGGTCTTGTGGGCGGATATTTATTTGATTATACCCGGAAAATCCATCCATGAATGAAAAGATTTCGCATCCGGCGCATTCATCAATTATCTGGTCGATGAAGGGTGTAGGGTAGTTGTCTTTTGGACAAGCTTGATTTACATCCCTATAATCGACACACACTCTAATCGTCCCTTGTTTCTTCATAACAGGGACAATATTCGATACCCAATCGGTTAGAGGAACCGGGTAGATGAAACCAGCATGGAGAAGCTTTTCAACTTCTGCTTTAATGGCAGCGGCTTTCTTGGGGTGCACCTGCCTGAGTCGTTGTCATACCGGTTTGACATCTGGATACATCTTAATTTCGTGTTCAACGATACTCGAGTCGATGCCTGGCATTTCACTGTATGCCCAAGCAAAGACATCTCTGAATTCGCGAAAAAGAGCGTTATATATTTCCAGTTCTAAAGGAGAACAACATTTTCCAACATAAATATTCTCTACAACATTTGTTTTAGTCGAGATATTTATGGCTATAGTCTCTTCAATGTTGGATAAGTTTCGCTCGGAATCCACCGTATTTACAGTATTTGAAAGGAATTCAAAAACTGAAGGATGATAAAGGTCATCTCGAGTATCTTCTTCATAATCCGGAAGAAGGGAACGATGGTGGCAATCATTCCATGGTGCCCCTTCAATCAACATTGATTGTACAATTCCTTCGTCGGTTCCATGCACTCGCGACCAAGGATATAAAGGGGTACCATATTCTCTAGACCTATCTACCCAAACGCTTGATGAGCGTTGATTCGAGTTTGCCCCCCATGCTAGAAACATTGATTGCTATAATACTTCTATTGGGCTTGGGGGCATAACCATTGCATGATCCATGATGATATCGTCTTCTGAGGTCTTCATGGAAGATATCATATTGCAGGTTCCTATCGACGCTACTTCTGCCAAGTTGATTGGAGGTGGAAGAGCGAAAGTTCCCATTAGTATAGGATCTTTTAGTAGGCCTACTCTGATATTTTGAAGCGAATGGGGGCTTCCATGGATCATGGGAATGCTTCCTGTAACTTGTGAACCATTGGGGAAGAAGTTTTGTTGGTCGACGATCGTAATCCCTCCTTGAAAGGGGAATGCAATCTTTCTAAAATAGGTCGACACAATAACTGCCATGGCATAGATCCACGGTCTTCCTAGCAGGATGTTGTAATCAAGATTCCCATCGATGACTTCAACATCTATTTCTACTGTTTTTCCCCCTAGTTCAACCTTCAAGTTATTTAGGATACCATATGGGGTATATGACCTTCCGTCGAATGCTTTTAATGTTTTCGAAGATCGCGACAAGGTAGGAGATCCTAAAGTTTTCCAGCAACTCATCAACATAATACATGTAGATTCCCCCTCATCAATAATTGTTCGATGAACAGTTTTGTTGAGGGCTTTCACTTGAATAAGGAAAGCTAGTTGTGCTAGTAACTGAGGATCGTATCCTTTATGGTCAAAGGATACAAGATTGGAATCCTTAGGATCAACCCCACCAATGGCTGATAACAAAGCCTGCCTTTGGGATGGGCAATTTTGTAGTACCTCAAGAGTCGACATAGCGGATGGCGATTGGGCCAAATCTTCCACTATGTTATAATGCTGCGCTGCTCTAGCGCGGGGATTAAACGTCGACTTGTGTACTACTCCCTTTGGCGGTTTTATTGTTAATTCAGGAATGATGGGTGGTACAACTTCTGTCGAAGTTGTTGTCGAACTACTTGGTTGATCTTTACCCTTTTCGTTCGACAGCTACGAATTCCCGTAATCTTTGTTCCTTGTCGAAATCAAGGCACCATTTTGCTGCTTTGAAATTGACAACATTAGCACTTGCGACGGGGAAGCATTTCCACTATCAACCAGATTCGTTCCTGGATTCGGAAACGGATCAGTTAACACAGCTGAGGTTTTCGAACCCTTAAAGAACCTTTTAAGCTCAGCTTTGTATGGACAATGTGCAGTCCAGTGATCCTCTTCGCATATATGACACCCTGAAGGGGGTTTCCTATTTCCAGGAGGGTTTGAAGAAGGTTTTTCAGGAGATGATTCCTCCTGTTTCTTCTTCTTCCCTTTGCTTTGCTTCTTCTTGCTTCCTGGTTGTTTGGTTTCTTTCCCTTTATCTGTCGATACGGCATTTATTTCCGAAGCAAGAATTTCATCTTTTGCATTTTGATCTGAAATCTTACGGGCTTTCTTGGAGGCAGCCTTTGTCGATTTCGCGTTTGTCATGCCAATCACGCCATCGTCTGCGTGAGAGTCATTGTTTGATTTAGGAGGAGGAGGAATTGAGAATTCCGGTCTAGGGGCGTCAGGTATTTTGTCGTAGAGCGTGCCAGACTGAGTGTAGACCAAGTCTAGATATTGTGCACGAGCGATAACTTGCTCTTCCGTTACGACTCCCCCCTTTGCCACATCTTCCGTTATGGCAGGAAGTAACGACTTGATAAACCATTCAGCTAATAGCTGATCGGGAATGTACGTTTTTACCATCCTACGACGGCGTCGCCACTCATGTATATGATCAGATATGTGAGTGGCCATTGTCTGTTTGAAGTTGGTTAAGATTTCTGTTCCCGTTTCATACCTTATCGGTAACTGAAAATGGGTTAAGAAAGTCGTGGCTAAGGTACTGAAATTGTCGAACGAAGCTCTAGGCAATTCAATATACCATTTTGCCGCTGGACCCGTTAACGTCCTCTGAAAAAGGCGAACCCTTATCGAATCATCGTTCAGGGTGTTTGATGAACACCATAGATGAAATGTCATCACGTGATTCGATGGGTCTTCACCTGGATTTCCATTAAATTTAGGAATATCTGATGGAAGTTTATGAGGAATCAGTGGCCACCAAGGGGTGTAAGCAATTGGATCGTTTGTTAACCGGTGTAAATCGGGTAACTCTAAAGTTGCCACGAATGGTAACTTTTGATTCAGGTTAGGTGAAGCATACCCAGGGTACGATGGAATTGCCTGAGCAGTTGGCCTTTGCATACCAGCATAATGTAGTTGATGCTAGTATGACTAATACGGTTAGTGGACATGACCATTGTAAAGTGGTTGATTTTGACCATTTTGAATGTACGGCTATCCACTGTTCGCAAAGATCTGCTGCTCAGAACCTTGGTACACTTGTTGGAATTGTGGTTGTTGATATTGCACCAGCCACGGTTGTGAAGCCATGTTCTGTTGCGCTATACTAACCGTTGGACCAAGGTGTGGGGTAATTGTACCCGTTTGGACCTGTGTCGCCACACCAGTCGGCGATTGTGGTTGAGTCACAGGGTCAAGGGGATGTTGCATTACAACCTGAGAAATCTGAGGTTGACATACAACAGGCAACGTTTGAACTTGCGACACTGCCACAATAGCTGGTGTAGTCGGGATGTTCGACATAGGTACACATTGTTGCATAGAATACACAACCCTTGGTTGTTGGGGTAGTATAGGTACCCAACCACTTGATGTAACTTCAGTATAACCTTAATACTGTTGTGAACTCCCATATGGATATCCTCCTAGAGGGGCTAATGAAAAGGCATACTGCCCCCCATACGGTGGCAATCCGGAGCTCAAAGGGATTATCTGCCCTTGGGGACTGAATTGCCCAAATTGACTTCCAAATGGATCAATTTGGCGAGTCTCAACATAATAGTTGCCGGATATTATTTCGGAGGAACAAACAGGAATGGACCATACTGTCGAAATAGCCCCTGGATGGACTCCTTCTAGCGGTTGTGAGCTAGTCGGGACAGATGGTACGCTGGCAAACATTGTCGGAGTGACGGCAGGGAGTTCTCCTATCGCTGTGTCAGTCGACACAGTCCTAGATGTTGACGGTTGTTCAGACATTTTGAGTCTATCAAAAAGATTACCTAGCGATTCTACAGGAACTTCCACTGGTGGTAGACTAACTTCTGATGTCGAGGGAAACAGAGTGACCCTGACTCCAAAATTTGTTGGAGTACTTGCTTGCGGATCTTCTACAATTTCCTCTATCGCAATCAAACCAGGTGGAAGGGGGAGACCGTCAGGTCCGTAAAATATTTCTGGTGCCGAAGAAGGGGTTGAATCAACAGCGACAGATGCTTAAGGAGCAAGACTCTCTGAACCGGTTACAGATGGAACTGGTTCAGTAACACAAGTGTTTGCTCTCAGACTAGGATCAGTATCACTGTCCCTCTGTGGCTGTTGAACTTCTTCTGTAGAGGCAAGTTTTCCAGAAATGTTTGGAGTAACCGGAATCTCAGATGTTGTTGGAACACTTGTTCTAACTTTGATAGGAGATTTCGAACCGGTTAAACGAGTCCGCTTTGTCCGTACTGTGTTCGATTCCGAAGACAAAGACGGCTGACTCGTAAGCCTCCGCGAACGACGAGGTTTCAATTGACTTTCTTCCACGATTGCGGATTACTCGATCAACCAAAATACAAAATGGGGAAAAATGTTTCCGAATTTAATGAATTTTAGACGCTTTAGACACAACTTGCTTTTTCAATTTTAAAGAGTCGAGAAAAAGCAAAAGATGACTAGTCGCTTTCGATGTTTTAACGAGCCCAAAGTGACAAATGCTCGGATGGACTTTTTCTGTTATAGAGTCTGAAAAAGGCCAAAAGGAACTGCTCTGAAGTTCTAGGTAGAGGGTGTGCCAAACTTTTCGCAAAACCGCAGAATACTTTTTAAGGTACGGGCGGTCAATCTTCCCGAATGTTGTGTTCAGTGCATTGCGATCAGTAGGGCGCCCGACACGGCTTCCTATGGATAAAGGTTTTATGCCTATAGGGGTCTCCCAATATATACTCGACGGTACGTGGGAGCACAATCCGTACTGGCGCTTATCGTCTCTCAGGAGGAATCACCCAACCATCAGCGAGATCGACAGTCACCAGGTTTTACGACGCCGGAACATGTCTCTAGACTAGACCTCTATGTTGTGCGTTAAGTTACAAAGTGTTGTTAAGTTCATTCAATTTATTTTAGGTTGATCTTTCTTAGAAGTTTGCCTTTTTGGATCACCACGAGATATATGATACAATTCCTAAATGCAGTCTAAAGATGATAAGAAAGCATTTATCTCTTTTCAACAATGAAAATCCTAGCTACAAGGGGAAAAGAAAGACACAATCTTTTCTCAAAGAGCAAAGAGCACACTGTAAATGCACTTTTCCTAAATCAAAGCATGCAAACTATCAATATGAAAATGCACAAATGCATGTATTTGTTTTCACTTTCTTAATATTGATGCCTAAAAAGAAATCTGTTGTACAAATTTTGAATTCGATTTCAAGTGAAAACACAAACAAGTTTCTTTTTTAACTCAAAAAGACGATTACGACACTTTATGATTTTGAAGTAAACGCTTGTTTCGACACTAGAAATTCATAAATTCAAACCAAAAGACAAAAGTAAAAGCGCAATCAACTGTAAACAACAATAAACTTACTCCTAAGATCAAAACGACACTTACGATAGGTCTAGATCTAAGGGCGACAGTATGACTGGTTTACTTTTGTAATGGGAAACTGCAAATGATGTAACAAATACATAAAAACAAATACAGTTTCTTTATACAACTGAGGCGGAATTGAGGCAAAGAAAAGGGGTTTCAGATAGGTACATGCACTGATAACAGGCTGCAAAACAGAGATAAAACTGAGCAAAAGGAAGCAGGGAACCACAGCTACACAAGGCAAAGGCTGATCAACGCACCCCCAGCACAGAGAAACTGAACTTCAGCGCAGGTAGCCCTCTCGGGACCTGCTTTGAAATGCAGAACCTCTTCACAGAGCCTGCGCTGAAGCAGAAACGAGAATTGTCTCTGGGTTCTCAGTCACGGTTTGCAGTTTAATCTACAATTTTTGGTCGGATAAAAGCTATCAATTAGGTACAATTAGGAGGATGATTTAAAGGAGGACTAAGATCTATCACAAAGGGCTGTTAGGGCACTTGTGGATCAGCTGTTCAGATCATAAAAACAGGCCCAGTGAATGGACTAGAGTAGCAGATCTCTACTTTGCATTTGTAAATGGCAAATGCAGTTCGATTCGGCACTTCTGAGTTTATGAGAAGAACAAAAATAGAAACACAAATAAACTAACTAGATACGCTCCCCAGTGGAGTCGCCAATTTGTTTTTGGGAAAAGTATCCATTCAGAATGCCCCTATCCCACTCTAAGGTGTGATAGTGCCTTAGAAACAAACAAGGAAAACTACTTGATTATTTCTTCTTTATGAAATGTAAATGAGGAGAAAGGATGTGACTAACATGTGTCTTCCGCTAGTTTGTCGATCCAATCGCTCCTCTCTTCGATAGCTCCCAGCTCTCTGCTCCCTTACCGGCCCAGCTTCACCGAATTCCTGCAAGATCACAAGAGAAAGAGACTACACGAAGATATAGATATACATTCATAAAAAGCTCAAGATCAGATTAAGCTAAACATGTAAGTATAACAAAACATCATTGATACACAGCATGTAGGAGAAACTCAAATAGTTTATTGATAGAATAAGAAAGTCCAAGAGGAGATACAACCAAGTGAGTTCCGATCCAGCATCTACCTCCCAGCAAAGGAATCCCTTCCTCTCCTCCAACAAAGCATAAATCACCCAATGTACTAATCTCAATCTCAAACCAACAGCAATTATCTGCAAAGTACAAAATTCCAGCCTCTCGATCTCTGGGATGAGGGATCCATATATAGATGTAAGCAGAGAGGATGAGTCAGCTTATGTTTTTACTTGTGGCTTCTCTCTGTCAGTTCTTGCTTCCACTTGGAGGTCGAGAGCCTCTTACTCATCACTAGTCGAATTCATTGAGGCAAGTGTCATTGGAGAAGATTCTGGAAGCTTCCATGGTCTTTCCACCTCGTTGAATGAGCTTGCCATTTGTCATTTCCCGCTCAGCGCACCTGGGTAGTGTATCCAAGTGCGTTGCAACGCACCTAGCCAGTGCATTTGGGTGCTTTGCAACGCAGGCCGCTAGTGGAGCTTCTGAATTGATCCTGAATTGACTGTTTCTGAGTGGTTTTTGGTGGAGAACTTCTGGGAGAAGCTGTCATTGGTTGACCTTGTTCCTTTAGGAGCTGTAACAACATCTTTAGGGACTTTGGATCCCTTGAATTATGGACATTTCATGCTTATAGCTGTAAGGCACAAAAATGTCTATAACAAATGGGCACAATGTTAGCCTCTTCATTATCCCCCTCCCATTCAACCTCCATGCCATAGGCATGTATTAGCTCCTTTATTTCCCTTACAAATTCCTCACCCTCATTTTTCCTTCTTTCTTCATCCATCAATTGTTCCTATTATTCTTCCTCAAACTGCTTATGTCCTACTTCTACTTCTTCCTTCCTTCTTAATTCATCTTGTTCTTGCATGTCTTCTTTTTATTACCTTTCCTGCTTCTCTTTGTGTATTCATTCCTCATCTTGTCTCTTTTCTTCTTCCTATTACTTCTTCTTTAATTCTTCTTATTTCTTTGTCCTCTTCTCTGCTGCGATGAATACACTCAGAATAATGAGATATACTTTGAACTTTCAGATCCACTCTGTTAAAGGATTATGCACAACTTTACTCTTGTACTTAGCAAAGGTTTCTGGAGTGATAACTTCTTGTTGATTCCCTTCCTAGACTGTAAATTTCTCTTGAACTGCACTAGAAGGGCCTACTTCACTGCCTGGTGCATGCAGTCAAGAAACATTATAACAATTCTTTATATTTTGTTCCTCTTTTTGGTAATAAGACTCATAAGCCCAGAAAAAAATGTAACTTGGAACAATGTCTTTTACATACTCCCTTGGGATCATACATGTAAAATCTCATCTCATCGAACTTAAAGCTAGTAAGTTACTCAGTTTATGATCCAACATAGTAAGTTACTTAAAGCTAGTAAGTTACTCAGTTAATCTCTTAAGCTCATAGGAACCCACATGTAGAGGGAAGGAAGGTCAAGGTTCCTTCTTCCTCTTTTGCAGTAACTGAGATAGACTTATGCTAATATGATAAGCAGCCTCTTGCATGACCACCTTATCAATCAAATACTTTGGAAAAAGATGTGGAGGCTTTTGAGAACAAAACACTCTAAGGTGTGTGCCCTGAGGTGAGAGTCCTAGCCTTTTGGGACATGCAAGGATATTCTTCCTCAAAGATCATTTGACATAGAATCATGAAGGAGTTCTCAGTAAGTTTATCATATACCCCTCTGTAACTATACTCTGACAATACTTTGCAATACACATTGATAGGGAGCTCCCTCGAAGTCTACCTCCATTTTAGATTCAGAAATGCATGGAAAGAATAAATATTGTCCAATAAGTAGGAAGTCATGTAAAATTGTGGTTTCATTCCCTTAGGTGGTTCTTTCGCCTTGTTCAAATTAACTCTTAGTTGTTGGGATAATAGATGTGACCAATTGAATACTTTTCCTTTAGTGACAAGGGGGTAAAACATGAACATCCACCCTTCCACAAAGGATTCATTATATTTGCATCCATAAATATTGTAACACATATCCATAGAGTATTGGTATACTATTCTCAGAGACTTAGTCTTGTAAGTACTTCCAGGCTTCTGGTGAAACTTAGTTGGTTTCCACCACCATGACTCGATCACTTATGTGGTGTCCAAGTAACTCCAAGTTGCATAGAATTGAGAATCTAACTATTGCTTAGGTTTTGGAAAGTTGTAATATAAGTGAAAGTCATGTGAATGGTATGTGGAAAGTCTTTTCCCACTGACACTATCGAGCACCATGTTCTTAGTGTCTAAACCCTACAATATCCACGTGATGACATCAACTAGGAAGCATTAGATACCTATAGGAAACTTTATGGAACCTTGATCATTTGTTATTCTCATAGACTTCCTTATATTCCATATCTTTTTTGAAATCATTTGAATTTAATACATCTTTGATAGTGAGCCATGTGACAATAGATTATTTGTCAATGTAGCATTGACTTTCTGAAAAGAGAGGTAATCTTGTCGAGCTACTATCAATGGCATATTCTACTTCTTTTTGTGACCTCCTTAGATGATCCCTTCTATGGAAGCATGGTGCTATTAGCTAATGAGATTTTTATGTGTCTTGGATCTGCAGTACCTAGGGAACAATATTCACTCATGGCAACTACAATCTTAGTTTCCTGAGAGATCAACTAATCTAAACAATTCACAAGTAGAAGATAGTAATTAAGAAGAGGGTTTACATAATGTTTGAGAAAAAGTGAGGTAGAGTGACCTCACTAATTTCTGGAAATGCACACTATGCATCTTGTGAAATAGGGTTACTCATTTTATGATTGAAAGGGAGGCATATTGAGGACTCGATCTACACGATGCGCAGTTTCTATTGGAGAGAGGGCCCTAGACTACATAATGCATATTTTCAGAGGAAAAAGAGCTTCCTTGTTGATTTTTATTGATATGGATTTGATCATTATATTGTATTTGATCCATCTCAATGCATTTAGAGTGGAAAATGTGGAGGAATCAACTCACAAGACAAGTTTTATCAACAGGACCCAGTTTGGCAAAATTGGGTTTAAAACCTCCCAAGAGCATTTTGAGGCATCAAATGACGCTTTTTGGGTGTAAAAATTTGTTTCTTCAATGATGCACTTTTTCATGCTCTTCTACACACAAAGATATTTCCAACAATGTAATAAGCACATCAATTAGATTTTGTATGTGAAAGTTATGTCACTCAAAAGTTGACCTTTATATTTTCACCACTATGGTTCGAGAGAATGTCATGTCAGTCCCCATTATTCATGGAAAAGGGGATATGCATTTGATTGTGATGTTAAATACTCTAGAAAAGTCTATATTGTAACACTAGTTAAGAGTTAAGGTAGTCAACCTTAACCACTAGTAGGCTATCAGGTTGTGTTATAACTAAGCCATTAAGAGGAAGAGGCATTCCATTCTTTGTAGTGCATGAATTCCATAGTTGAGTAAAAGAATATAAGATGGATAGGAGGTAGAGCATGTAGAGAGGGTTTGTGCACTATAGTAGCCCATGAGGCACAAGTCATACTTCTTTGTAAACGAATCCATATTTCCCGACAGAGAAAGAGAGCGGAACGACCTCACCTTCCAGTTAGGTTTTCTCCCGAAAGGGTTTCCCAAAGCATATATTGTGTCTTATGTGTGTGTATGCGATATTTTATTTTTTCATTATCATTTTTTTGCATAATTTCCATCGCGTGAACGCACTAATTATAGTAAAATCTACAGATTTAGAAATTTAATAAAACTGTAATAGTGTAGAATTTCCTATCTGTAATATAATATTATCACATATGTTGGGAAAAAATGTCCACTCGAATATCCATGACAGATTATGGATCATATTGGTATCTTTTCAGGTTTCTTTGGGTATTTTTGTGGATATTTTCATGGGATATAGATCGGTGGGGCCCAAAATTTTAAAACCCTAATCATGGCCAATAAATCTGTAAATGACCCTCGTGATCCTGCAGAGGTGAGGTTTTCACAGCTAGAAAAACAAGTCACAAATATAAATTGCAATGTAAACCTCCTCATGGTGGCCCTGAGAAATAAGATTTAGATATTTGGAGAAAATGGGAGTTAAAATGCATAGGAAAAATCATAAGGCGAATCAGGAGATTGGGAAGAAATGGAGAACTAGTGGAAGAAAGAACCTGAAAAACATCAACACGGTTCGAGTGTTGTGAACCAATCACAATAGTTATTTGAAATGGAAGAAAAATTCAATATCAAGTTGTACCATGGAGAGATAAATGCTCTAAATGTGAATCATTGGTTGCAACAACTAGAAGTTTATTTTAGCATCCATAAAATTAGGGAAGGATAAAATATCTCATTTGCACAGCTGAAATTAGAGTTCCATGCACTGACATTATGGGAGAGCCACACAGAGACCCTGAGGTTGGAGGCAAAACCTCCAATGACTAAGTGGCAGGAATTGAAAACCATCATTAAGTCACATCTTTATCCCATTATATATGTAGAGGACCAATGGATCTAATGGCACTACTTTAGGAAAAAGTTGGGAAAAGGTATGTAGGAGTACACCAGGAATTTCAGAAAGATGGTTATAATGTTGGGTATCTCTCCAACGGACCCAAATGTAATCCTCAAGTATATGGGGGTCTTCACCACCATGTGCATGAGAAAGTGATATTCTTCAAGCACAAATCGGTGGATGCGGCTTCTGTATAGGCACATTACTTAGAGAACATAGGCCTCAAGAGATTGCAATTAAGTGGATTGATGCAAAAGGATCAACATGATGCTTCTAAGGAGGGAAAGAAGAAGAAAAAGGGGGGAAATGATAAAAATATGGTAGCCACAACACACTAGTGTAAATATTGTCTCAACCACTACAACATTGATGTCCACTCAAAGGAGAAATGTTGGAAGTTGCATCCAGATATAAACCCAAAGAACAAAAAGAAAGAGAATAAGAAGAATAATATCATGGCCACTAATTTGAGAAGCCAAGTTGAAAGTAGCTCAGATGTGGATGAGATATTGTATGTAAGTCAATGCAGATGGAGGTGAATCTTCTTAGCCTTCAACAAAAAGAAGACAAAGAAATGACCAAAATCTTCAAATAAAGATACAAGTCAAGAAGACAATGAGTGATGCTATGTTTGACCTAGGATCGTAGGAGATTCTCATTGCAACAGAATTGGTCCAGAAGTTGGGGCTGGAATTTTGTGATCAAGCAAACCCATATCCACTAGGATGGATAAATAAGGATACAAAGCTAAAGGTAACAAAAAAGTGGAAAATTAGATTTTTTATTAGTGTTGATTTCAATGATGAAGTTGATTTATATGTGGTTCCCCTTAATGTATGTGAAGTCATTTTTGGGAGTCCATACATGTACATGTGAGATGAAATATTCATCAGGAGATCCAACTAGTACTGACTCATTAAGGATGGAAAATTGTTCATCATCAACATGCATAAAGGAAAGTCAAAAAATTCAATGGTGAGTGCCAACCAAGCCAAGAAATGGATCAGTTCCAACAAGAAGTATATTTTATAATTTTTAAGAGAAATTCAATTTGCAGAGGAGTCAATAAGAGGGAAGGCATCCTTGGTGCGGTGTACTAAGAAATATAAAAAATAATTGGAGGAGTTGATATAGGCATACAAGGATGTGTTCTAAGAGCCTAAAGGGTTACCACCTAATAGAGAAGTGGATAATGAGATACAGTTATAACCAGACTCCCCATTGCCAAATATTAGATTGTGTAGGCAGTCTTTTATAGAAGCAAGTGAGGTGAAGAAACAATTGTAGCAAATACTAAAATAGGGTGTCATTCGACAGAGTATATCACCATGTGGGTCACCCATCATCATTGTGCCAAAGAAGGACGACACTGGGTAGATGTGTATATATTATAGGGCATTGATAAAAATCATGCTTAGGAACAGACACCCCCTACCCACGATAAATGATCTACTAGATTAGTTGAAACAAGAAGAATACTTCAGTAAGTTTGAATTGAAATCTAGATATCACTAGGTTCGAGTCAAAGAAGAAGATACCTAGAAGACCAACTTCAAAACTAGGAAAGGTTTGTATGAGTGGTTAGTCATGCCATTTTGCCTATGTAATGCACTAGCTATGTTTATGAGATTAATGAATAATGTACTACACCATTTTCTAGATTCATTTTTTATTTTCTATTGGAATGATATACTGGTATATAGTTCTACTTGGGAAGAGAACATTTAACATTTGACGCAGGTGTTGGAAACATTGAACAAGCACTAGCTATCAGTAAATATCAAGAAGTGTGAGTTTGCACAATAGTATTGGTGTATCTGGGGTATGTGATCAGTGGAGGAGAGCTAAAGGTATATCCTTCCAAGATGTAGGCCATCATGATATGGTTGACACCTAATACTTTTTATAAGCTCAGGAGTTTCATTAGGGTAGCACAGTACCTAAGGAAACTCATAGCCTCATTTTCAAGGGTAGAAGCACCACTCCACACCATAAAAGCAAGTGGCAAGAGTTTCCAGTGGGGAAAATATCAGCATAAGACTTTCAAAGACCTAAAGAGGAAGATCAGTCAAGCACCAGTACTAGCATTACCAAACTTGGAGTGACCCTTTGAAGTGGAGATAGATACGAGTGGGTATGCTGTGGGAGTTGTCTTGATACAGGGAGGAAGGCTTGTATGGTACCATTCTGAAGTATTTCATGGGGTAGTTCTTAACTACTCTACCTACGATAAGGACCTATATGCCATGGTGCAAGATGAGAAGAGTGGAAGAACTATCTTATGGGAAAGGAGATAGTAATCCACATAGATCACCAATTGTTACAGTACTTGTAGGCCTATAGTAAGTTATAACAAACCAGACATTACAAGTGGATGGATACTTTATAGAAGTTTCATTTTGTGGTCAAGTATAAGAAGGGAAGCAAAAACAAGGTGCTCGACATGCTTTCAAGGCCACCAACATCAAATATCACAACTTTGGGGACTCTTATACACATGGAGCCATTCATCCATGATGCATACAAAGAGGCATATTGAAAGGATGAGGACTTCAAGGAGGTGTATCAGTAGTTGCAGATTCAAATTCATGTGCATGATGGCAACAACATCGTTGACTACCATGTCTAGGATGGGTTACTTTACAGGTTTGATAAGCCATGTTTTCCTAAAGGTGAGTGATTGCAACTGGTTAGAGAGGCTAACACCTCCAAGGTTGTAGGGAATTTTGGTGTAGGGAAGACCATGGATAACCTGGAGAGGTATGTGTATTTGCCCAAAATGTAAGAGCAGGTAGATAGGTTCATAAGAGAATCCATGCTTGGTTGTACCAAAAAGCCTAGAAATAGGAAACAGGGTCTATATCATCCCTTACCTTTACCTACTTGTCCTTGGGAAATCATTTCCATGGACTTTGTGGGAGGTTTACCAACAAACAAGAAGGGACATGACAATCCATTTGTGGTAGTTGACAAGTTCAAGAAGATGTGTGTTCTGATGTTATGTAAAAAGACCATAAGAAGGAAAGAAGTAGCAAACTTGTTCTCTGGACACCTATGGGTGTAATTTGGGATAACAATATCCCAAAGGAGCATAATTTTGTAGAAGAATACAAGATTTATCAGTGAATTTTGGACTATATTGTGGGAGAAGATGGACACAAAGTTGAAGAGATCTATAACATTCCATCCACAGACAAATTGGAAAACATAAGTAGTCAACAAGACTTTGGTGCAACTTGTAAGGGGATACAAGCAAAAGCATCCGAAGATTTGGGAGGAAAATATGGTATATATAAAACATTCTTACCACAGAAAAATTAAAACTTCTACAAGGAAGTCCCCATTTGAAATTACTTGTTTTGGATATTTTCCACCTTCACCTTTAAATATTGCACATGGGAAGCAAGGAGGAGTAAGGGAAGATCTTATAGGAGATGCTTTGAGGGCTGAAAATTTTATAGAGAATAATGGGAAGATCCATCTACAGGTACAAAAAAAACTGTAGAAGTCACAAGAGAAGTATAAGGTCGAGCATAATCAACACATAATAGAGAAATCATTCAAGGTGGGAGACAAAGTATAACTACAGTTGAACAAGGAGAGGTTACAGGGGCCTGGTAATAAAATCAAGGCTCTAAGGTATGGTCCCTATGAGGTATTGGAAAAGTTTAGTGATAATTCCTATTGGCTTAGTTTTCCACCAGATATGAACATTTACTCTATTGTGAATGTAGATAATTTGAAACTCTATGAGCCTTCCATGCTAGATTATGAAGAAGAACATGTCCTACCTTCTGTGGAGGATTGGGCACTAGATGCTCATACAAATTTGACAGGAGATACAATTTCTCAAAATAGGTCCAAAACTACAAGATAGGGGCAACATGAAATTTGGCAAATTGGGTTGAAGGGACAGCTTCCAAGTAAAGCTAAATGGTACACTAGAGAGAAGGTGGAGGAAAAATTGCCTCACCTCATTCAATAGAATATTTCGGGGACCAAAATCCTCCCAAAATGTGAAGGTGTGATCAATATTGGATCAATATGCTATTTTTAATCCATATTGTTGCATTCGGAGTGGAAAAAGTGGAGGAATTAGCTCACGAGACCATTTTTATTGGTGGGACCTAGTGTGGCAAAACAGGGTCTGAAACATTTTGGGAGTGTTTTGAGGCATCAAACGAAGTTTTATGGGGTAAAAAAATTCTGGTTTAGTGCCATATCTTTTCCCCTATTCTACACACAATGATGTTTCCAATGATGCAAGAATCACGTCAATCAGAGTCTTTATGTGAGTTATGCCACTCAGAAGATGACCTTCCTATTTTCAC
The DNA here is from genome assembly GCA_031772625.1 of Pinus tabuliformis. Taxonomy (NCBI): domain Eukaryota; kingdom Viridiplantae; phylum Streptophyta; class Pinopsida; order Pinales; family Pinaceae; genus Pinus; species Pinus tabuliformis. Next base: position 682,741,627 of record CM062808.1, on the reverse strand, counting down.
CACCATGGTTTGAGAGGATGTTGCGGAAACCCAAATTATTCATGGAAAAGGGGATAGCCACGTGATTTTGATGTAAAATACTCTAGAAGATTCTATATTGTAACTGTGGTTAAGATTTGAGGTAGTCAAAAATTAACCACTAGTAGGCTATCATGTTGTGTTATAGTCGGACCACTAGGAGGAAGAGGCATTCCATTTTTTCAAGTGAATTTTTTCCATAGATGAGAAAAAATAGCCAAGAGGGATAGGAGGTAGAGCACACAAAGAGTATTTTTTCATTGTAGTAGCCCATGGACCACATGCCATACTTCTTTGTACCTCCAACCATATTTCCAGACAAAGAAAGAGAGCGGAGAGGCCTCACCTTCCAGCTGGGTTTTCTCTCGAAAGGGTTTTGCATATCATATCTTGTGTCTTATGTGTGCTTTTGCGATATTTTATTTTTTTATTCTATAATTTATGCATAACTTCCATTTGCATGCACACACTAATTACACTGCAATCTACTAATCTAGAAATTTAATAAAATTGTAACAGTGTAGAATTTCATATTTTTAATATAATATTATCATATTTGTTGTGACGAACTGTCCAGTAAAATATCCACGAAAATTTACATATTAGTGATTATGAAATGCACAATTGGGGATCCATTAGTTGCAAAGTGAACAGTTAAATATGGAAAGAGGGAGTTGTTGCTAGGAGGAATTGTGCAATGCGCAGTTCAAGAGGGAATGAAACTTTGAAAATTGCACAATTTTCTTCGACAGAAGGGAAAGCTTCATATTTGTTGAATAAGGAGGGGAAGGATGTGGATTAGCGTGAGATTCATACAATCAAGTTACTCACATCAATAAATCAAAATAATAAAAAGAAAAGGACATGCATGCATAAATACACCCAACAACAATAATTACTGGTATGCAAAAAGATGAGTGTGATGAAACACTTGACAAGAAGCTCAAAATGCTGAAATGATACTTGTAGAAGCTAATATTAATAGAAAAAACCCATTTTATAAAAAAATCAGTACAACATGACACTTGTGAAAGCAAACACAACAAAAATGAAAGAAAAAGTGGAAAAAAGTGACAGTTAAGAAACTTACCTAGAAAAGTAGCGCAAATGGAATCCAAAGCTCCTTATGCTCACTAGAATTAATAGAGATCGAAATATGAGTGTGAGAATGAGCCATATAATTCCTTTCTTATATAGGTGAGGACTCACATTGATCCGGATTTAAACAGGAACGCAATAAAACACCGAGATAACCATAAACATAGATATGCAGTAGAAATAATACTTCACTTCATTAATGTAAAATACTGAAATATGCTTACAAACAGTAATGGAAATAAAACCAGCTAGGGCGATGGTAGCTTATCTCTGAGAAGAGATGTGGTGGCTACATGCCTTTGAACTCCCTTACAATGAGGCTCGAAGGCCTGTTTATTGTTGAGAAACAATGGAAAACCCTTAACATTCCAAAACCTAACCCTAGAAGATGAAACGCCAAAATGTGGGCCCCGTTTGGGTAAATTGGTACATCAACTTCCCGGGGTCGTAACTTTGGCATACGATCTCCGTTTGACGCGTACAATAGCTCGTTAGAAAGATCTATCCAAGCACTACCACTTTGGGAGGGACCCATGTTGCCCTAGATTTCCAAAAAAATGTCGTTTAGGGCCTCAAAACGGCTTCAGAAGTTCAGGACCGGAAAAACTGCTAAAAATAGTAAGTTGTGCTACAATTAGGGAAACTGAAAATGCTGAGAGAAACAATGGTGGGGGTCCAGGTGGACTTGGCAGGTGGCCACCAAGATCCACCTGGATCATTCCTCCCCCCTTAGGAAGCAATGGTTTCCATTGCATTGAGTTCCTCCATGAGATGAGGAAACTTTTGCTGAACTTGGTCCCTGGTGAGCCACTTGCCCTAGTGAAGGAGTTGGCCTGCTTTGACAACTCGATACAGTTGGATATTCTGTTGGCGAGTGTTCTTGATCTGTATGTCCATGATCTGATTAGTTGCAGCCTGTTCCATGCAATCTGGATTTAATTCTATCGGTGTGAGCTATTCTACAATGTCGGATGTGTCTAGTAATGGTGGAAAGTATGGCTGAAGGCGGTCCACATTGAACATTGGGTGTAGGCCAAGGAATGGGGGAATGCTGAGCTCAAATGAATTGTCTCCCACAGCCTTAGTAATGGTGTAAGGACCATATCGGAGTGGTCTTAGTTTCTGATAGGCTCCAGTAAGGCGTTCCTTTTGCAAATGCAACCAGACTTTGTCGCCCACCTGAAACTTGTGTGGCACCCGATGTTGATCATGTCGCTGCTTGTACTTGGCATTTGATTTCTCCAGAATGTCATGGACCTGCTGGTGAATATGTTGGATGTGCTCAATGAAGCTGGTTGCCTTATCTGTTTTGTACTGGACATGAGCCAAATCTGTGTGAGTAGCTGCAAGTGGCATGGCCGCATCAATGGGGCATAGTGGCTAGAATCCCAAGCCCACCTGAAAAGGGCTGTGGCCAGTCGAGCTGTGAAGAGCTCGGTTGTAGCTGTGTTGAACATAGGGGAGGCTCTCATCCCATGTGCATGGATGCTTTGAGTTGTACATGTGCAGAATGTGTACAATCATCTGATTGACAACCTCTGTCTGGCCATCAGTTTGAGGATGGAAGGCTGTGGATTCAGTGATTTTGGTGTCCAGCATTGACCAGAGACTGGAACAAAATGTACTGAGGAACCGACTATCCCGATATGAGATGATAGACCGTGGGACCCCAAAGTGCACCCACACTCGTTCAAAGAAGAGTTTAGCAGTGGCTTCTGCTGTGATATTCTTCTTACAGGCCGCCATAATGGCCATCTTCGAGAACCTGTCAACAACCACAAAAACACAATCATTTCCATGCTTATTGGAAGGAAGGCCTGCCATGTAATCCATGGAGATGGATTCCCAAGGTCGACTAGGGGTAGGCAGCGAGGTATAGAGGCCTTGCTTCTTGATGGTTGGTTTGGCAATGGCACAGGCAGTACATGATTTGATGTACTTCCCGACATCTTGTCGAAGATTTGGCCAATAGAAATACTTTTGCAGTACTGCCACCGTTTTCTTGACCCCAAAATGCCCAGCAGCCCAATTGTAGTGTGCTTCCCAAATCATCTTGGCACGCTCGCTTGAAGGAACACAAAGGTGACCTAGGTGGCATAACAGGGCATCTTAGAGGAGAAAATCTAGAACCTGCCGACCCCCCAAGAGTGTCTGGTATGTGTGGCCAAATTCTAGGTCTCTTTTGTAGAGAAGTGGCCAATCAGAAGTCTCGTGCCCACAAGAGTTGAGCACAGTGGTTAACGCCATGATTGGTGGTCGACTGAGGCAATCTGCAACATTATTGGTGCTACCCTTCATATACTTGATATTCAAATGGAACTGTTGCAAATATGTAGACCACTTATGATGGCGATCATTCTGCAATTTCCCTTGGGTCTGTATGAATTGCAGGGGTCGGTGGTCTGTGTGGATGACCGTTTCCTTCCCCAAAATGTAATGCTTCCATTGTCGGCAGGCCTGCACAATTGAATACATCTCTTTATCATAAGTGGGATACTTCCACACTGTGTCTGAAAGTGTTTCAATGTGATATGCCAATGGATGCCCATGTTGAGTAAGGACTGCCCCAATAGCATAGTTAGAGGCATCTGTCTCGACCTCAAATGGTTGTTGTAAATCTGGTAATGCGAGCATTGGTGCCATGCAGAGGCGATATTTCAACTCTATGAATGCCTTCTATTGAGATTCAGACCAAAAGAATTTCGCTTTCGCTCCTCCCTTGGTGACTTGACTCAAGGGCCAAGTGATATTAGAAAACCCCAACACGAACCTGCGGTAGAATTTGGCAAGGCCTAGAAAGTTGCGGAGCTCTGTCAGAGTGGTCGGAGATGGCCAATCCCAGATGAATTGGATCTTGGCCGGATCCACATGCACCCCTTGTTCATCAATAATGTATCCTAGATACTGAACCTGGGTCATGCCAAAAGTGCATTTCTCCAAATTGGCACATAGCTTGTGTTGCCGCAGTGTTTGAAGAACCCGTTGGATGTGGTGGAGGTGCTCTTCCCAACTCTGGCTGAAGATTAGAATGTCATCCAAGTATACCACTACAAATGAGTTGGTGAATGGCCGCAAGATGTCATCCATTAGCCTTATGAAGGTTGTAGGAGCATTCGTCAATTCGAAAGGCATAACCAACCATTCGAAGAGGCCCTCCTTGGCTTTGAAGGCAGTCTTCCACACATCAGACGGTTCAATTGGTACCTGGTGATATCCTAACTTTAGATCGATCTTGCTGAAATATTTTGCCCCCTTTAGTTAGTCCAAGAGGTCATCAATCTGTGGGATCGGGTACCTATTGCGGACAGTGATCTTGTTCAGTGCCTGATAGTCAATATAGAGTCTCCAAGTCCCATTCTTCTTCTGTACCAACACGATCGGCTCCCATAAGGCGATGAAATCGGATGGACGTGACCTTTCTGCAGCAGCTCCTGAATCTTCCTCTTGATTTCATCGTTCTCTAAAACAAAGCGCTAATAAATTGGTCCATTGGGTAGCGGTGCAGCTGGGGTCAGATCGATGGAGTGCTTGACCTGACAGTGTAGAGGAACCCCTGCGGGGGAGGTGAAGATGTCCTCGTGCTCCTTCACGACCTTATCCATCTGTAGTTGTCGTGCGGAGGGGTCTTGTCTAGAGGTCATGGCCACCATCTTCTTCTTTCCTTGAGGGTGTATCATCATGAAAACAAATTTCCTAGTCTTGGCAATGAGCTTACTGCATTGTTTTGTAGTAATCAAAGAGATGGCGGTAGGCGGTGCTACCTCTGGTATCCTGTACAACTTATTCCCCAATGTAACAATAACAGCTCGGGGCCTTGATTCATACACAACATGTCGCTTCCACAAGTATGGTTGTCCTAATAAACATCACAAACTTCAAGGGGAGCAATGTCACACAATACCTCATCCGTGAAGGGCTTGATGTTGTACGGAAGGCGACACTGTTGGCTCACGCGAAGATCCCGTCCTTGGTGAAGCTACCCAATGGTGTATGCTTGTGGATGTGTTGTGGTCGGTAAGCCCAACCGCTTCACGACCTCTACCGAAATGAGGTTCTTTTGGCTCCCACTATCGACAATGAACTGTAGCAGTGAGCCCTTTACCCACATCTGGGAGTGGAAGAGACGCTCCTCCTCCTCTAGATCTTCGGTTCATTTTTCTAGATCTTGGCGGTAGCAACAGTGGCATTGGGAACCGCATCAATGATCTGCTTCCCTTTTTCACTCCCCTTGTCGGGTTCTGACTCAGAGTCGAAACATGCATCTGATTCTGGAACCTTTAGCTCAGCCACCAGTGACTGCTTGGCCCGACACTCACTGGTGTTGTGAGTGGAGCTCTTATGGAACTCACACCATTTTCCCGTGTCCTTTTTCGTCTTCATGGCACTGTTCTTTGCCTGCAGCTTTGGCGGGTTGTCTTGGGCTGCCACATCTTGGCTTTGTCCTTTGTTCTGTGTTTTAGGGGTACCTTTCCCTTACTTCAGATTCGCAGATCCAAAGTCTCGCTTCTTTTGTTTAAACTTCTGATCGACCTTGACGGCATATCGGTACACTGTGCCGAACGAGGAGATGTTCAGGAATTGTATTTCTTCCTGGATGTACTTGTGCAGGAAGCCACGGTATTTGAGTATCAAATGCTGCTCCGTATCCTTGATACCCAACTTTGTGCGAAGGGTATGGAAAAGATTGGTGAACTCTGGCACGTCTTGGTCCCTTCCCTACCGCAGCGTGGTCCATTTTATGTATTCATCCTCATAGCTTCCGACAAGGTAGTACTGCTCCTTGATGGCATCTCGGAATGAATTCCAAGTGGGTGCGGCTGAAAATAGTGAGCTAGTATTTTCATCCTTCTGCTCGCAGTAGGTTTCCCACCAGTCCTTGACGTGGGGGGCTGCTTTGAGAAGAGCGAAAACAATCTTTTGCCGACTTGAAAATTCATGAACAGAAAAATAACCCTCCAGCAGATTTAACCATTTATCTACGACATCTGCATCTATCTGACCCTCAAATATGGGGATTTCAAAATTAACTTGTAACTTAAAGGGTGTGGTGTTTCCAGAGTAGCTACTGGAAGCCGATGTGTCGCTTCTGGGTAGTCGCTAAAGGATTTGGGCAAAAATGTCCATCATGGTGTTCCATTGTCACTCGAGGGCTTCTTCGAGCAAGATTTTGATAGGATCTCCTGCCCCCTCATCTTTCTTCTCATCCGCCATAGGAGGCCGTCGCGATTTGTGAGGCTGGTCTCGCAAAGGTTTGACCAGTTCAAGCCTTAACTCCTTATATCCCGACCTCGTTGGGGACATGCAAAGAAAAACAGAGAAAAAGCAGATCGCTCTGGTACCACTGATCCAGATTTAAACAAGAACGCAATAAAACACAGAGATAACCATAAACATAGATATGCAGTGGAAATAATACTTCACTTCATTAATGTAAAATACTGAAATATGCTTACAAACAGTGATGGAAATAAACCAGCTAGGGCGATGGTAGCTTATCTTTGAGAAGAGATGTGGTGGCTACATGCCTCTGAACTCCCTTACAATGAGGCTTGAAGGCCTATTTATTGTTGAGAAACAATGGAAAGCCCTTAACATTCCAAAACCTAACCCTAGAAGATGAAACGCCAAATTGTGGGCCCCGTTTGTGTAAATTGGTACATCACCTTCCCGGGGTCGTAACTTTGGCATACGATCTCTGTTTGATGCGTACAATAGCCCGTTAGAAAGATCTATCCAAGAACTACCACTTTGCGAGGCAACATGGGTCCGCGGACCCATGTTGTCCCAGATTTCCCAAAAAACATCGTTTAGGGCCTCAAAACTGCTCCGGACCCGAAAAAACTGCTAAAAATAGTAAGTTGTGCTACAATTAAGGAAACTGGAAATGCTGAGAGAAACAATGGTGGGGGTCCACGTGGACTTGGGAGGTGGCCACCAAGATCCACCTGGATCACACATGATTAGGGTTAGGGTTTCAGACATACATGCCTAAAATCAAGGAGTTATTGTTAGTTAACTGACACATGTCTGAAGATCAAATTAGAAACATGTGCCACACTACTACATGGGGATGGACACTTCCTATTTTCTAGTAGTGTGCAGTTAGATAATTCTGGTAACTACATAGTTCATTAGATGAAGGGATTGTGGAGTTCACTGAGATAATGGACTGTGCAATTTTCTCTCTCTGTGGATTGCACAGTTTCTTGCCACATAGAGTTGCGCAATTTTCTTTCACAACTAATTGCACAGTTTCCTGACTCAAGGGATTGTGCAATTCACTCTGAAAAGGGGTTGTGCAATTGACTCTGACATAGGATTATGCAATTCCTCAAAGAAAGACAAGTAATTAGTGTTTATTAAGGAAATACTTAGCTTGTTTTTACAAGAGATGCCTTCTTTATCTTTAGAAGTTTTGCAGCTACTGTCAACAAGGACATAATATCATCAAGGATTTCTCAATAGTTGTTATATAGAAAGCATAATTAAGACATCATAAGCCTAACATGAGAGAATGAGTCATTACGAAACTTAGTAAAACAAGAAGAAAACTTTATGCACATTAAAACAATAGTTCTTATTATCGAAGGAAGGATCTAAAATCAAAACATGACAAAAATTTTGGAGGGGGGTTGTAGCAACTACAACACACCGCTAAATGTTTTAGCCTCCTAATTCATCCTTGTGCATGAGTGGGATTGTGAGTTGGATCTCAAAGTGATATCAAAATAGTAAAGTGGTAAGAAAAGGCTTACCATATTTGGAAATACTCTTGTCATTTTACCTAGTAATCCCTCCTACTTCCATTGCCTCTACCACGTTGATATTTTTGCCCCTTTCATTTCCATTATACTTTGTCTTCCCCTCATGTTTCCTTTAACATGCCATCTTCTTGTCTTATGAATTATCTCAACAGTCCAAAGTTTTTGGTATGTGAAAGCATGGAATCTCTTTTTCTCCATGCCACCCATTTCAAATGAATTGGAAAGACTAAATTCATTTGGTCTCCTCACTTACTCTCTTATATAATGGTGGTGATCTATTATGGTACTTCAATCCATCTCAAAATAATAATTTTCTTACCAATTCATCCCCTTATATGATAATTTTTTTAGTATTTATATGAAGTTTTCTTTTAAGTTGAATCTCGGAGTATCCACAGTAATATTCATACTTGTCAACATTTCAAATCCCAATAGGGATCCATCATCACGACAATTACTGAATGATGATAGAAGAAGAGCTCAGTGAGAAGATAAATAGTGTTAAGATATTTTGATTTCAAGGAGATGAGGTCGGCTTTAAAAAAAAAAATATTTTTGTTTTTATTTTTAATTAATTTTTTTTACTTTATTTATAATAATTATTAACCATGTTTTAAAGTTTTATTATAATCTTTATAATAAGTTGTGTTTTATTATTTTATTTTTATTAAAAGATCTTTTAATCAATAGTTTTTTATTTCTATTATTATTAATAGATTGTGTATAATGTTATTGTAATGAAGTTTTATTTTTAGTTGCCATTTCCTCTTCCTTGTTGGTTTCTTCTATATTTCCTTACCATTTTGATTGAGATTCCCCTTGTATTTTATTTATCCCTTTGTCTTTGTGGCTTATGCTTTATCTCGACAAACCAATTTTTTTGGTATGTTGAAGAATGAAATCTAATTTCATCCATTTGACTCATATCAACTAATTAGGAACCCCAAATTTGTTGGTCTCTTCACTTCTTCCTTGTGCACAAATTGGTCCGTGATTTTTGGATTCCTAAAAGTCTTAGAAAATTAAAGTGGTGACAAAATACTCTATTTATATGATGATTTTCTTATCTTCTTTACAAACTAATTTGTTATGTTGTCCTTTATCTACATTGTTGGTTACTTTTATCTTTGTTCAATTGATTCACCTGGTCTTCCCCTTGTGTTTAGTTTATGCCTTCATATTCTTGGCTTATAAATTATCTTGAAAAACCAAACCTTTTAATTTGTTGAAGGAAAGTGGATAATTTTCTCCATGCCACTCATCTCAAGGAAGTAGGAAACCTCAATTCGTATCGTATCCTTACTTTTTCCTTATGCATGGGAATGCCAGAAAATTGTGGATTCCAAATCATCATAGAAAAAAAAAATGGTGACCAAAACTTCTTCTTATTTGATATTTTTCTTATCCTACCAATTATTTTGTGATGACCTTGCCTTCATGTTATTGGTTGTTTCGTCTTTACCTTGTGTTTCACCCAGCCCATTATCTTCTTGCCTTATGATTTATCTTTACAAGGTCAATTTTTTGTAACATGGAAGTATGGAAACTCTTTTTCTCCATGCCATTAGTCTCAATGAAGTCGGAAACTTCAATTTCATTTGGTCTTTATCTCTTCTTCCTTTTGTATGGACATGTTTAAAAATATAAGCATCTAAGTTACCTATAAAAGGCGAAGTGGTGATTAAAATTTGACAATTTCCATATCATTTTACTTGGTGTTCCCTTTTGTTGTAGTTTCTTGTGATATACTAGTCACTTTCATATTTTTCATGTCATTTTTCTTGGTTATTTCGTAGTTTTTTGTTTAGCCTTTGGTCTTCTTTCCTTGCAACTTCTCTTTGCAACACATTTTTCTTGGTATTTGGAAGAATCAATGCTTGTTTTCTCAATGCCACCCATATCAAGGAAGTATGAAACTTGAAATTCATTCAGTTTCCTCATTTCTTTGTTATCCATGGATGGGATTGCATGTTTTCCCTAAAAAATTAAAGAGATGACCAAAGCCTCTCCTTATTTAATAATTTTGTTATATAATATATTCCTTGCATTGTTTCTTCATATGTTATGAAGGTCACTTTTACATTTACCTTAATATTTTTCTTGGTATTCCTCTTGTGTTTCATTTAGTAATTTTTCTTCTTGACTTATGACTTCTCTTAGAAACCTAAAAGTTTTGGTGTATGGAAGGATGGTCTCATATTTTTATATCAATGAATTGGGGAATCCCAAATTTGTTTAGTATCTGCATCTTTTATTTTTTCATAGGTTTGGGATTTCAGTTCATCTCAAACAAAGTGATGAATAAAAATTCTTGTTATTTGAAAATTTATTGTATTTTTACCAAGAATTCCCTTGTGTTATTATTTCCTTTGCCTAGTTGGTCAATTTTTTCTTCACCATACTATTGTGCATGGTATTCCCTTTGTGTTTCATTTTTATTGTTGCCTTGTTAACTTGTGACTTATCACAAGAAACCAATTTTTTTTTATGTGAAAGGATGAAAACTCATTTCTTCCCTATCACTTATCTCAAGGTGAGAAACCTGAATCTTTTCATCTCCCCACTTGTTAATTTTTCATAGCTAGTTTTTTGAATTTAGCACAAAAGAGGAAACTCCTGGCTAACGAGGCTATAAGACACAACGACATATATAGTTGGAGCTCAAAGACAAATGGTGAAGGCACGTGACATGTAATCCTGGAAGTGTCACTGTGGAAGAAAATTAAAAGGTTTAAAGGAGAGAGTGCTAGGATGACTAGGCTTCGAGATAGCCTGGTGCATAGTTGGCACAGGTGGCAGTGTTGTAGACAAATAACAAAAGCACATGAGAAATGTCACCCCATAAGAATTTTCAATATTGTAAAGAGATAAGTTGTGGGCTAAAGCACAAGAACCATGATTTATTTGTATGCGGAGCTTGTGACCGAGGGTGCGGAATAAATTACAAAAGAAAATAAGCGTTTGGGGCTTAAAGAGCAAAGGGCTCGACAAAGTTATAATTGGCATTGTTTATATAAATGTGTGTTGGGCTATAGTTAAAGCTTTGTATCAATGCATGAATGAGTTGGAAGCAAATACAACGACATGGAAATATTAAGAGGAAGATTTAGTAGTTATGCTAAACTTGGAGATCAACCATATTTAGAAAGCTCTGCTAAATTCTAAAAAATTCTAGAATAAATAAAATTAGCAATTAAGCACATTTTTTATTGCAGGAATAGATAATGAAAGTTAGAATACTTGAAGAGAATATGCATATTACTTATCTAAAGAAAAGACAAAAATAAATATTCATGCAAGCATAAAAGTGCAAGATGACTAAAGTTAAAAGAACTAAAAATATTAGTCCAAATTCTTTATCAGTAGAATCAATTGAGCAAGATTGTGTGTATTGTGCTAGTTGAGTTGGATTGATGTTGGTGGCGTGGATGGTGGTTTTATTAGTAATAATATATTGTTGAAGGTGTTTATGGTGAGTTTTTTATTAAAGGAAGTGACCTTCATGATTTGAGTATGAAAATTGTATGAAATATGAATCATTGAGGTCAGGTAATTGGTAGCTTCTAGATTAGGGGTTGTAGCTCCTTTCAGTAGTTGTTGGTAAAATTCAGGGTTTGTATCTCCTTTCAGTGGTAGCTGATAAACTTAGGGGTTGTAGCTCATTTCAGTTCTATCTAGTAAATTAAGGAGTAGTAGCTTCCTTCTGTTTGTAGCCAAAGACATTTGTAAAAGAAAGTAGTAGCTTTCCTTTGTGAAGAAATTAAAGAAAAGTTTTAAAGAATTTTTATGTTCTCTTTGTGCTATTTACACTTATTCTTGCAATGCTTATTTGAAATAATTTCTAAAGTATTCATTGGTGTCCTAGTATTTTGTAAAAGTGAAAGAAATTTTTAAAATTCCATACTAATTCACCTCCCCTCTCAATACTGACCTAGTTTCTAACAGGAAGAAAACGAGAAGTGTTTTCTAGGGAAGCTTGATGAGAGCTAATTGTGGCATGAAAGGTTGGGATACTTGAATATTGAAAATATTGTGAAACTCAACAAAAAATAAGCCATATGGGACTCGCCAAAAATTATTGAGCCAAGAAATATAATTTGCAAATCATGCCAAATTGGAAATAAAGTTTGAGCACCCTTTAAAACCAAAGAAAATTCATCCACCAAGCCTCTACAACTAGTTCATATAGATTTATGTGGGCCCTCAAGACCTGAGGCTCCATGTAATGAGCCATACTTCATATTAGTTATTAATGACTACACCAGGCTTAAGTGGGTTGCATTTTTAAGGGAAACGTGAGAAGCATTTTAAAATTTAAAAATTTTCAAAGCACTAGATGAGAACCAAATTAGTTGATAATTAAAGTGTCTAGGGTCAGATATGTGTGAGGAGTTTTACTTCAAATGAGTTTGATAACTTCTATGAAAAAAATGGAATAAAAAAATTCACAATTACAAACACCCGACAACAAAATGGCATGGTTGAAAGGAAAAATATATCAGTGCAAAAAATAGAAAGAACAATGATGGATGAAATAAATATTCCAAATACTTTTTGGGGTGAATTTGTTCACACAACAGTCCATATTTTAAGCAATGAACATCTTAAGCCAAACAATGACAATACTCCTTAAGAATTGTTGCATGGAAAACCAATGTTAATAAAGTGCTTTGAAGTTTTTCGCAGTAAGTGTTACATAAAAAATAATGATGAAAATTTGGGTAAGTTTGATGATAGAGTTGAAGAAGGGTTATTTTTAGGATATTCACCTAAGAGTAGAGGATACCTATGCTATGATAAAAGTTTGTTCAAAATAGTTGAAATATTGATGTAAAAGTTGATAAGGAGTTACCTCTCAAAAGAAAGCAACCAAGATTTATCAGTCTGCTTGATTAGAATAATAATGAAGAGGAAGTATAATAGCTTGAAGAATCAAGAGAAGAAGAAGAACAAGAAGAATTTTCTCCTCCAAAACCTCCTTCAATGTATGTGCAAAATAATGACCCTGAAAGTCAAATTATTGGTAATTAGGAAGTAGGAGTTTAAACTAAAAGGACACTAGTAGGCACTCCTAGTCAAGCATAGACTCCCATGCTATACATGAATGAACATAAAAAAAATTCTCAAGAAAGTCAAGACAAACATTGGATAAGTTCCATGAATGAGGAATTAGATACCATTGAAAAGAATCATACATTGGAATTGGTTCCAAGGCCAATAAACAAAAATGCTATAGGTACAAAATGGGTCTTTAAGAACAAGTTAAATGAGGATGGACAAGTTGTTACAAATAAAGCCATATTAGTGTGAAAAGGTTTTGCTCAAGTTGAAGGAATAGATTTTGAAGAAATTTTCTCTCCTGTAGCAAAATTAGAGACAATTAGAATTTTTCTAGAATATGTTTGTCATAAGGATTTCAAAGTATATCATATGGATGTGAAATCAATGTTCTAGATTCGAGAACCTGAAGAAGAGGTTTATACAAAATAGCCTAAATATTTTTAGTTGTCAGAATATCCTGAGAATGTATGCAGAATGAAAAATGAATTTCATGGACTAACGAAAGCACCAAGGGCATGGTATTCTAGATTAAACAAATATCTACAACATCAAGGCTTCATAGGAGGGACAACTGACAATAATTTGTATATGAAATCTAAATATGAAAAACTTCTAGCCATTATTATTTATGTCAATGACATAGTATTTGGTAGTAATGTTGATTCCTTAAGTCAAAAGTTTACAACTAAAATGAAAGTTGAATTTTAGATGTCTATGCTCAGAGAACTATCATTCCTCTTGGTTTAGAAATTACACAATCAGAAAAAAACATGTTCATTTCCCAAGGAAAGTATCTCAAATAAATGTTGAATAAGTTTGAAATGGAATAATGTTGACCTATTAGTACCCCTATGTTCACTAGATGTAACCTCAACAAAGATTATGAGTCACCAAAGGTAAATAAAATATTGTTCGGGTCAATGATTGGAAGCATATTGTATCTAATATTCTTTAGGCCAAACATAATTCAAGTTGTTGGTTTTGTAGAAAGATACCAATCATCTCCCGTGCAAAGCCATTTGTTAGCTACAAAGAGAATATTTAGGTATCTAAAAGGCACAATGGATTATGGATTGTGGTATATAAAGGGTGAGAACTTCTTATTGACTACACACATAGATGTTTATTAGACTAGTAGTGTATATTATAGAAAGAGCACAAGTGGCAGTGCTTTCTTTCTAGGAAATTCCTTGGTGTCATAGTTGAGAAAAAAAAGCCTTCTATCTCACTTTCTATCATTGAAGATGAGTACATATCAACTACAACTTGTTGCACTCATATTTTGTAGATGAAGATGACAATACAAGACATGAAGGTAACTTATGATGAACCCATTCCCATCACGTGTGGTAACACAAGTTCTATTAATATCTCCCAGAAATATGTTCTTCACTCTAAAACCATTCATATACCCTTAAAGTGTCATTTTCTTAGAGAACATGGGGTTGATCAAATTGTGATGTTGGAATACATCTCAACAAAGGAAAATTCATTGATATATTCACCAAGATTCTTGCCCAAGAACTTTTTGAGTATTTAAGGAAAAATTTTGGAGTGGTGTCTCCCTCTTCTCTTCATTAGCTTTCTTTACAAACAAGAAGGAAGTTATCCAAATATGTTCAAGATAGTGGTATGTTATGAGGTCAAAAAAAGAAAAGAGATTGAGCTTGGGGGGCCTTTAATATTAGTAGGAGTAGTACAACCTTAGGGGGATTAGAGTGCAAATCCAAGGATAGTGTAATGGAAATTTAGCACTAATATCAATTGACTTAATTTAGTGCCCCATGTAAGTCCAAGGGGAACAATTATCAACAACATATATTAAAATCACTAGATTGCTATATCCTCTAGGGGGAGGAGTATCAAAGGGGGAATACCTAATCCCTTTGTCATTGAGGTTGAAGGGGGAGAGTAAGAAAACATTGAAGATGAGATGAAATGTGTTTAGATATATTGAAGATAGAGAGTAATTAAAGGGGAAAGTAATCAACCATTGGATCTTCAAAAGGAAAGGGGGAGAATAAGAAAATAATAGTAAGTGGTGGTGTTTCTCCTCAATAGAAAATGGGGGAGAATAAGAAAAATGTAGTAGTTTATTTATCCTGACAAAGGGAGTATTTCCATCTGGTGGTGCAGCCATTAATGACCAACAATGTTTAGTGGTGTTGCTGTGAATTCCAAAGGGGGAGATTGTTGAGCACATTGCTAGTTGTTTTCTATGATGTCATGTGCAATTCATTGATGTCAAGTAATGTCAAGTTCAAGGATATTTTTCTTAATTGTTCATGCACGAGGATTCTACTATTATTGATTTCTTGGTTTTCTCTACTAACAATGTGCTAAGCCTATGATGCCTTGGTTTAATTGTTGAGTAGATCATTTTAAAGGAATTGTGTCTATAGGTGACTTACTCAAAAGCACATGAAAAGTGGTTGGTTGGATAGTTCTCTACTAGAGCTTTATAATATTATATGGCACTTATGCTAACTCCCAAGTATTTAGGAGATCTCAGGGTTTGAAGTATGTTAATTTAAGTAGGGTTCCAAAGGCTCATGGTTCTAGCATGGGCCCCTTACTGAATCGATGGATCTTCGGTGGAAGGAAAATAATATTAGGAGGGATAATGCAAAAATTGATAAGCATTGGAGTAGTAAGGCACTAATCCTAGCCTTGATGATAAGGAGTTAGGCTAAAGCACCCATGTGTTTATCGAATCGCTTGGTCCATTTGACGTGCAAACAAAAACAATGAGCAACAAGTGGAAAATGGTGAGTCAACAAGACCCCTAGTCACAAGGTGATTAGCCTAAGTACCCAAGGGCTTATCAAACTACTAAGACCAATGATGTGCATACACATGAACATAGTAGTGAGATGACAGGTGGCACAGTGTGATAATATAGGTGGAACCTACACATGGTAGATGGAATTGTCTTTTTGGGTATCGAAGTGGGCCTTTTTTGAGTGACGTGGTAATGACGTGGAAAGACACATGGTATAAATTGATGAGGCAGTGATGTGGCAGGTACATGTTAGTAGAGGACATCTGGCATGCTCTAATTTGGGCACGTGGATATGACCTGGAAACTTGGGATGCCTTGAGATTTTCCCTAAGGACTAATTTTGTAAGCCTCATAGTGTTAAAATATTTTGTTGTTTTCATGTGATTTCATATAGTGGAGCCATTGACCACCACCCACGACCCATCAAAAATGGGAAAAGCAATGTCAACTCCAAGAAGCATAGTGGAAAGCAGTGAATCATAAGATATTGGAATCTGGTTCGTTAAGTACAACACCATATTATGAAAATTTCATTTATTAGACCCTTAGCAGAGGGAAAACAAGACACAAATTTCGGGTGGCGAGTGGTTGACAATGAGAAATAAAGCAGTAGTCATAGCCCTCGGTTATAGGAGCTAGTATATGAGTGCGTAAGGACCTATTAGCCTTTAGAATTTAAAGAAGTAATAGGTTTAAACAACAGATGATGAGAGACAAGTGATGTTCTAGTGAATGACCAACCCTCTGTCATGACTATCTATTACTTTGAGCTAAGAACCGAGTGCCCAGGGGCCTATCGGGGTATCGATTATCAGGTTGGAGTGTTATGGTAAAGGGAGTTACCAAGTATAATGCCTAGATCTTGAAATCCAATACCTCGTGTGCTCGGTCACTAGTGCATGGTCATGCATAATGGATCATATAAGTGTTAAGTTTTTTAAGTTCAAGATTTCAACACCTTGTGATTATAATGGGAAAGTGTCACTAGGAAGGGTTGGAAGGGGTTACTAGAACTATTTAAACTTCCACTCATTTGAGAGATGATAGATGAAAAATCCAATGGATCCAAATTAAAGGTAATGCCCAAAGTCAAAATATGCCCAAAAATATGAGCTATTAGCAAAAATCAAACAACGAGAGAACTTGAAGAAACTTGAATTCTGATGATTGTGAAGGAAAAAAGATGGCATAAGAAAAACAACATTGTGGAATTATGTGAGAGGGAGCGAAGCAGTATAAAATATATATAAGATATAGTTCCTGATTAGGCTATAAAAAATGAAAGAGAGAGAGAGAGAGAGAGAGAGAGAGAGAGAGAGAGAGAGAGAGAGAGAGAGAGAGACAATTGGCATGAGAGGAGTAAGCAATAGTTGAAGCTAATGAATGTCATAAATATGAAGTAGATAAGAAAAAAAGTGTGCAAAGAAGCGTTGGGCATATGTTGTAACTGGATATTGGGAGAAATCAAAAGTTCTTATGCATAAGAAAATTGTAGAGAATCATAGGTAGAGAGGGTGTTGTAATAAAAAATCAGAGAAGTTGGGAAAAATGAATATTAGAATTTTTTATCACAGATTGATTTATCCTTCAGGTAGGTTCTTGAAAATATTAGCATGTTAGGACCTGCAATAGTAGGATTTGTTGTTTCTAGCAAGTAATGAATGTTTTTAACTGGCTAAATAATCGTTTAAAATTTACAGAATATTAATTCATCACTCCTCTCAGTATTATTCTAATTTTCGATACTTTGAGCCAAGTTCTATAGTTGATGGTCAACCTTAATGATATGATCTTATGCAGGAATGAAACACAACATATATATAAACATGAACCCAAAGATGCAACAGAAATAAAACTTCATTTAATTAACATCAACGAACTGGAATATGCTTACATGAAGAATGGAAAAAAACTAGCTCGAGTGATGGTAGCTTATCTCTGAGAAGAGATGTAGCAGTTACATGCCTCTGAATTGTGTTAAAATAGGGCTCAAGGAAATTTTTATTATTGAACAATAAAGGGAAACCTAACCCTAGGAGATGGAATGCGAAGAGTTTGTGGGGCCCATTGGGGTTAGTTGGGAAACCAAATCCCTGGGTTCGTAACTTGGCCATATGATCTTTGTTTGGCGAGTACGATACCTCGTTAGAAACATCTCTCTGAGTAAGATAGGATTTTTGGCAATTTTGCTATGGGATTGTGGCGGACCTTAAAAAAACATCGTTTAGGGGGTCAAAATAGCATTGGAAGTTCAGGACCCGAAAAACTTCTAAAAATTGTAAACGCTGCTATAATCAAGGAAACTGATGAAACTAACTGGGGATCTAGGTGGAAAAGGAAGGTGGCCACCAATATCCACTTGGATTAGTCCTCCCTCCTCAGGAAGAAATGTTCCCCATTTCTTACAAAGCCTCCATGAGGTGAATAAATTTCTGTTGAACCTGGTCCCTGGTGAGACACTCACCCTGGTGAAGGAGTTTCCTTGCTTTAAAAACTTGATATAGATGTATCCTATATTTGCGAGTGTTCTTGATCTTTGTGTCCATGATCCTATCAGTTTTGGCATGTTTGACACAACTTGGGTTGAGATTTGTTGATGTCAACTGCTCAACAATGTTAGATGTGTCCAACAATTGGGGAAAGTATGGCCGCAACAAATCCACATTGAATATTGGGTGCAGGCCAAGGAACGTTGGAATTTTGAGCTCAAAAGAATTGTCCCCTACAACTTTTTTGATGGTGTAAGGCCCATATCAGAGTAGGCAAAGCTTGCAGTGGGGCCTAATGAGGTGCTCTTTCTACAAATGTAACCAAATTTTGTCGCTGACCTAGAACTTGTGCGACACCCGATG
Source organism: Pinus tabuliformis (assembly GCA_031772625.1). Classification (NCBI taxonomy): domain Eukaryota; kingdom Viridiplantae; phylum Streptophyta; class Pinopsida; order Pinales; family Pinaceae; genus Pinus; species Pinus tabuliformis. The sequence continues at coordinate 682,723,052 of CM062808.1, read as the reverse complement.
TTGATCATGACACTACTTGTACTTCGCATTTTCTCTGTCCAATATTTCATGGACCTACTGGTGGATGTGATGAATGTTCTCAATGAAGTTTTTAGCTGTGTCAGCTTCGAACTAGACATGAGCTGACTCTGCCTGAGTAGTTGCAAATGGTATGGCAACCTCAATGGCACATACTAGCTGGAATCCCAGACCCACCTAAAAGGGGTTGTGGCTAGTTGACCTGTGGAGATCTGTGTTGTAGATTTTTTGGACATAGGGGAGGCTCTCATCCCATGTGCTTGGGTGCTTTGAGTTGTAAATGCGTAGGATGTGCACGATCATCCTATTGAAGACATCTATTTGGCCATCCGTTTGGGGGTGAAACGTCGTAGACTTAGTGAGCTTGGTATCCAACAATGAATAGAAGCTTGACTAGATGCACTTAGGAATTGGTTGTCCCGATCAGAGATAATGGGCTATGGGATCCCAAAGTGTACCCATACTCATTGAAAGAAGAGTTTGGCAGTGTCTTCTGCTGAGATACTTTTCTTGCAGATTTCCAGAATGTCCATCTTAGAGAATTTGTTGACAACCATGAAATACAGTCATTTCCATGCTTGGTAGAAGGAAGGCTTGACATGTAATCCATGGAGATGGATTCCTGGGGCCAACTAGGAGTAGGCAGAGGAGTATACAGGCCTTTCTTCTTGATTGTAGGTTTGGAAATAATGTAGGTAATGTAGGATCTGATGTACTTCCAAACATTTTGTTGAAGGTTTAGCTAATAAAAATACTTATGCAGTTTTGCCATTGTCTTTTCTACAAAAAAATGTCTAGCAACTTAACTGTAGTTCAACTCCTAAATCATCTTAACACACTCACTTGAAGGTACACGTATATGTCCTAGGTAGCATAATAGCGCATCCTAGACCTGAAAGTCTATAACCTTCTTACCTTCTAGGAGTATTTGGTATGTGGTGTTGAATTCTGGATCACTCTAGTAAAGATGTGGCCCTTTAAAAGTCTTGTGTCCACAAGATTCTAGCACAGTGGTTAGTGCCATGACCAGCAGTTGTATGAGGTAGTCTTCCACACATTGGAGGGTTCGATTAGTACCTAGTGATAACCATACTTCAGGTCAATCTTGTTGAAATATTTGTTCCCCTTGAGCTGGTCCAGAAGGTCATAAATTTGTGGGATTAGATACCTATTTTGGAAAATGATGTTATTCAGTGCTTGATAGTCAATAATAGTCTCCATGTCCCATCCTTATTTTGTACCAACATGATCAGGCTCCCATAGGGTGATGAACTTGGCCTAATGTTCTCTTTCTGCAATAGTTCTTGAATTTGCCTCTTGATTTCATCTTTCTTCAAAATAAAGCATTGATAGATCGATCCATTTGGTAGTGGTACACCTGAGGTCATATTGATGGAGTGCTTGACCTGACAGTGTAGGGCTGCCCCTATGGGTGAGGTGAATTTTTCCTTGTGCTCCTCCATAACCTTATCCATCTGTTGTTGTCATCCAAAGGAGCCTTGTCTAGAGGTCATGGATGTGGCCAAAATCTTCTTCTTACCCTGAGGGAGAATCATAAGAAAGATAAATTTCCCAGTCTGGGAAATGATCTTATTGCATTTCTTCACAGAGATCAAAGAGATGACGGTAGGCAGTGCTACCTCTGGAATCCTATATAATTATTTCCTAAAGTAATAATAACAGTGCGAGGACTAGACTCATACACAAAATTATGCTTCCAAAAGTATGGTTGGCCTAATAATACATCACAAACTTCAAGAGGAGAAACATCACACAGTATCTCAACTATGAAGGGCTTGATGCTATAAGGAAGGTGACACTGCTAGCTAACATGGAGATCTCATCCTTGGTGAAGCCACCTGATGGTGTACGATTGTGGATGTGGTGTGGTCAGTAGGGCCAACCACTTCATGACCTTTGCTAAAACGATGTTATTTCGGATTCCATTGTTGACAATGAACTATAGTGAAGAAACCTTCACCCACATCTGTGAGTAGAAGAGATCCTCCCCCTCCTTTGGATCTTTGGGTTTAATCTTATGGATCATGGTGGTGGAAATGGTGGCACTAGGCTCCGCATCAATAATATTCTTCCCTTTTTCATTTCCCTTTTCGGGTTATGACTCAGAGTTGGGACATGCATATGATTCAGAAGCCTTCATCTTGGCCAACAATGACTGCTTGGATTGACACTCACTTGTGTTGTTATTGAGGCTCTTATGAAACTTAGAGCATTTTCCTGTGTCCTTCTTTGTCTTCGTGATGTTGTTCTTTGCTTGCAGTTTTGTTTGATTTTCCTAGGTCACCGCAAATTGGCTTTGTCATTTTTTCTGCGGTTTGGGGGTGCCTTTCAATTGCTTCAAATTGTAGATCAAAAGTATCACTTCTTCTGTTTAAATTTCTGCTCGATCTTGAGAACGTATTTATAGGCGGTTCCAAACGAGGAGACGTCTAAGAACTCCATCTCATCCTAGATGTACTTGTGTAGAAAATCATGGTACTTGAGTACAAAATGCCACTTAGAATCCTAGATACCCAATTTTGTGCGAAGGGTATGAAAAATATTTGTGAACTCTGACACCTCTTCATCCCTTCCTTTCTACAACGTGGTCCACTTTATGTAGTTATCTATATAGCTCCTGACCAGGTAATATTGTTCCTTGATGGTGTCTCATAAAGAATTCCAAGTGGGTGTGGCTTAAAACAGCGAGGGTTCTCTCTTGTCCTTTTGTTCACAATAGGTTTCCCACTAGTCCTTAACATGGGGGGTGACTTCGAGGAGTGCAAAAGTAATCTTTTCCTGATTGGAAAAATCATGAATCGAAAAATATATTTCCAATAGATTTAACCATATATCTATGACATTTGAATCTATCTAGCATTCAAATGTGGGAATGTCAAAGTTAAATTGTACCTTAAAGGGAATGGTGCCTCCAGACTGGTGTAGAAAAACCTATAGATTCACAAGATCATGCAATTTACTAAAGCACAGGACAAGAATCTACTTCTACTTTCAACTAGCGGAAGCTAATAGATCAATGAAAACAATAAGAACAAGAAGAAGATAAATCAATGGCACATAACACAAGATATATATGGGGAAATTCATTGCTCAAAACCATGCTATCCGTATTGCATATATCAAAAATATGAATGAAGATACAAAGCTTGTTCTCACTAGAACAATTCTTCACAAGTATTCTCAACTCTCTTAGCTCACAAGCAAGCTCAAGCTAAATCCTTAGCCTATTCTACAGCTCTCCAAGCCCCTATTTCCTTACACAATTCCTATGGTTGAATATCCCATATTAATGGGAATCTAGTGCTTCCAAAACTACACAATCCAAACTAGGTCCAGTTCCTGATTGCATGCATATCTATAAAACTTGTTAAATCATAAAACATATAGTACATTGTCCCTGCACTCTAGTCTCAATTGGGTCTTTCTCTAAACTGACATGCATGAGTTTCTCATGAGGAAATCTTCAGTTAACTAGAGTAGCACTAGTGGATGCATTAGTGCACCAACTGATCATTAGTCCTCTATTAGTTTGAAAAACAATTTATAACTAATTTAACTGAACTTAAATCAATAAACTGAGCAATCTACCAAATTCCTAAGCTAATTAAGTTAATTAAACTTAATTTACTATTTACAAGTTGCTATGAGGATAAAATTTGATTTTAATTCTTAGTTTAATTCAAGGACAAATTAAACTAGAATTTCTTGTTGCCATTTCTCAACACTCCCTCTCAACAAGAAATGGATTATTAGCTGCCCTGATCCTATCTATGTGAAACTTGAATTTACATCTTGACAATGCCTTTGTCAAAATGTCAGCATATTGCTCCTCTATGGGAATGTACTCTAGCAACATAATCCACCTCAATACACAATATCTGAGATGATGATATCAGATATCAATATGCTTGGACGGATCATGAAAAACTAGATTTTCAGTGAGTTTGATACAAATTTGATTATCGCAGTAAATCATAGTTGGATCCACCTGTTGACCAAACAAACCAACCAGGATCTTCCTCATCTAGATGGCCTCACATGTTTCCTCACTCGTAGCCATATACTCTACCCCTGTCGAACTGAGGGAAACTGATATATGTTTCCTACTATACCCAGAAATTGTCGTTGACCCAATACTAGAGATCCCTCCTGGTGTTCTCTTCCTGTCAGACGGATTCCCTACCCAATATGCATTGGTGAAGCCTTGAAGCTTCACTCCCTCTGTCCATATGTACCATAATCTATACTGAGAAATGCCCCTGAGATATCTCAATACATGCTTTTCTGCCTTCCAATACAACTTGGTAGGCCAACCATCACTTGACTAAGCTGGTTAAATGCATAGCACATAAGTGGTCGTGTGTTCACCAAGTACATGAGTGGACCCACAAGATTCCTGTAAACAATAGCTTCTACTACTTCCCTTGAAGTAGCATCCTCCTTCCTCCAGTTACTTGCTAGAGGAGTCTCCATGGGTTTGCTGCTATCCATGTGGAATCTCTTGAGTATCTCATTGGCATACTTGCCCTGAGACACAAACAACTCCCCATCTCCCTACCATACCTCCATGCCAAGAAAGTAATGCATGAGACCCATGTCCTTCATCTCAAACTCTCTTGTAAGGTCCTCCTTGGAAAATTTGATCAACTGATCATCACCTGTCAGTATGAGATCATCAACATAAAGTACAATGCTCAACAACTTACATTCCACCATTATGTGGTATAGGTTTGCATCCGCTTCATTCTTTGTGAAGCCCAACCTAGTGAAGTAACTATCTATCATGGTTTTCCAAGCACAGGGTGCTTGCTTGCTTCCTATGCTAAGAAATGGGTGTTGCCACATTCTCCCGTATGTCATCCAACAATCTGTTAGCCTCTCTGATGCCCTTTCTTCCCTCTTTGGAAGACTCTACCTGAGTGGATGTATCCACTCTCGGATCCTCTGCATGTGTTGCTCCACATTAATATGAGGCTCCTCAACCTTAGGAGCTAAAAGCTCCTCATCTGCATGTAGCTCAAGCTCCCTCTCAAGAGAAACTTGCATGGCCTTCTCCTCATCAAATCTGATATCCCTGCTAACCACTGTCATCATGTTGGTTAGCAAGTACACCTGATAGTTGTGAGGTGTATCAGTGTACCCCACAAATATCCCCAACTCTGTTGTCGGCTCAAGCTTCTTCACTGCATATTTGGTCACATGGAAATATACCAATGACCCAAAAATACTGAAATGACCAATGTATGGCCTCTTACTGGAATAAGACTCTTTTGGTGTCTTCATCTCAAGTGTCTAATGTGGGCTACAGTTCTGAACATAAACCGTTGTGTTGCATGCCTCAACCCACGAGCGTAGTGGTAGGCCTTGATCATGCAACATTTCCCTCACTGCTCCTTCTATGCTTCTGTTCTTCCTCTTAACCACCCCATTCTGCAGAGGGTTATGGGGAATCATCAAATCCAGTTTAATCCCTTCCGCTACACAGAAGTTCTTAACATCGTTTGAGACATAATCACCATCGTTATCCCTCCATAGAGCTTTAACCTTCTTTCCCGTCTCTTTCTCCACCAATGCTTTAAACTCACAAAACTTTGTGAAAGTTTGATCATTTTTCTGCATGAAAAGTATCCAACATTTACGAGAATAGTCATTAATAAATATAACATAATACCTGTGTTTGACCGTGGATGTTGTCGAGAATGGTCCACACACATTTAAATGGACTCTCTCTAGAGTAGCCTCTACTCAACTGTCTCTATCGTGAAAGGAAGACTTGGTGTATTTTCCCAAAGTACACCCCTTGCATGTATCAAATTTCTCAAGCGTACCTTTGGGAAGACCGATAGAGATCTTCTTTAATATATTCAAAGCTCGAGGATGCAAGTGGCACAATCACCTATGCCACAACTCACCAACATCTCTGCTCTGCACCCTTTCTGCTTTTTTGCTCAAAGCAACACACTCCTCTACCTCCAACTTATAGAGATTCTTCACCTGAATCCCCATCTTCTTTACCTAACCCGTGGCTATGTGTTGAAGGAACGCCTTTCCTTTCAAGAAGATCACATCATAGCCTCTATCCCCAAGCATGGAAATGGATACCAAGTTCTTCTTCAGCCCAGGCATATGCATAACATTCTTCAAGGTGAGTGGAGCCCCATGCTCCCTCTGAAAAGTAATCATGCCCAATCCAGTAACACTATACTTCCTATCGTCACCCATCTCGATATGCATCTAGAGATCTTTCTCCTCCAGGTCACTGGATAACTCTTGTCTCCAATCATGTGGAATGAAGCTCCATTGGCTAAGCCCCATACACTTCCCATCATTGATGACACCATGCATGTAATGAGGGAAAAGTCCAATTCAAATTGAGAGGCCAAAGCCTCACCCGCCGCTCCTCCTAACGACTTCTTCTTCAACTTCTTGAGTGGACAATTTGTAGAAAAATGGCCTAGCTCATGACAATGAAAGCACTTAACTTTTGTCATGTATTTCATCTTACCTCCATGATAAGAATCCGGTTTGGAATGTGAAGCTTTCCCTTTCCCCTTCTTCGCCTTAATCACTAAGGCATAGTTCTCTTCATCATCAGTCTTTGATGAAGAGCCATCCCTGGTGTTCCTCTTGATCTCCTCCTACATCAAATCTGACCATAGTCGTTCCCAATCTAGTAGCTTCTCTCGACCATTGACAGAGTCCTGATAACTATGCCAACCTTTTGGGAATCCTAGAAAAGCAAGACTCACCATATCATCCTCAGTAACCGTGATTCCAACATTTCCAAGTTCATCACAACATTGAGTGAACTTGGTCAAGTATTTTGGAATAGTCTCTCCTTTCTCCATTTTCATTTTTCGAAGTTTGTCCTTCAGTGCGAGTTTCCTTTGGTCATTGTTGTTCTGATACAATTTCGCCAATGCTTTCCACATAGCATACAAAGTTTCCTTGCCATGGAGACTTGAGACAATGTGGTCTCGAACTCCCTCAAGGATTATCCACCTTGCCTTCACCACACACTTCTTCCATTCAGCCAAATTCTGTGTATCCAATGCTGCTGGCTTAGGAATTTCTTTATCAACAAATTCCTTCAAGCCATTATCCTCTAGCACAGCCTCCATTCTGTCCCTCCAAGCTATCAAATTTGAGCTACCTTCTAAGGCATACTTGAGCCAAAAACCGTAGAACGCCATCTGTCGATCCTAAAGTATGTATTGCAAATTCGAATCCCACCTGTAACCCAAAAACTCAAAACTTTGAAATCTCCTCTAGTATACTATTCTCAGCTTTAATACCATGTAGAAAAACCTGTAGATTCATAAGCTCATGCAATTTAGTAAAGCACAGGATAAGAATCTACTTCTACTTTCAAGCAGTGGAAGCCAATAGATCTATGAAAAAAATAAGAACAAGAAGAAAATAAATCAATGACACATAACACAAGATGTATCTGGGTAAATCCACTGCTCAAAACCTCGCTATTTGTATTACATATATCAGAAATATGAGTGAAGATACAAAGCTTGTTCTCACTAGAACAATTCTGCACAAGTATTCTCAACTCTCTTAGCTCACAAGCAAGCTCAAGCTAAATCCTTAGCCTATTCTACAGCTCTCCAAGCCCCTATTTCCTTACGCAATTGCTCTGGCTAAATAACCCATATTAATAGGAATCAAGTGCTTCCAAAACTACGCAATCCAAACTAGGTCTAGTTCCTGATTGCGTGCATGATCTACACAACTCAATAAATCAAACATCTGATAGTACAATGTCCCTGCACTCTAGTCTCAACTGGGTCTTTCTCTGAACTGACATGCATGAGTTTCTCATGAGGAAATCTTCAGTTAATTGGAGTAGCACTAGTGGATGTATTAGTGCACCAACTGACTGTTAGTCCTTTATTAGTTCCAAAGAAAATTAAAACTAATTTAACTGAACTTAACTTAGTAAACTAAGTGATCGAATTTCCAACTCAATTTAAACTCATACTCGACCCCTAAAACTTAGGGATAACATAAACATGACTACAGAAAGACTTCCAACTTGAAATTCCTAAGCTAATTAAGTTAATTAAGCTTAATTAACTATTTACAAGTTGTTATGAGAATAGAATTCAATTTTAATTTTCAGTTTAATTCAAGGACAAATTAAACTGGAATTTATTGTCACCATTTGTTAGCAAATGGTTGCTAGTTGAAGATGCGTCGCCTGTGGGTAGTCATTGAAGGATCTAGGCAAAGTTGTCCATCATCGTGTTCCTTTGTCACTCGAGGGCTTCTTCGAGCAATATTTTGAAAGGATATCCCGCTCCCTCTTCTGCTATGGGAGGTCGTTAAGGTTTGGAAGGCTGGTCTTGAAAAGGTTCAACCATTTTGAGCCCTTACTCCTTATACCCTAGCCTTGTTGGGAACATGCAAAGGAAAACAAAGAAAGAGAAAACCGCTATGATACCATGAATCCAGACCTATGCAGGAACGTAACATAAGACATATATAAACATGCACACAAAGATGTAGAAGAAATAAAACTTCATTTCATTAACATCAGAAAACTGAAATATGCTTACATAAAGAATGGAAATAAACTAGCTCAGGTAATGGTAGCTTATCTCTGAGAAGAGATGTGGCAGCTACATGCCTCTGAATTGTGTTACAATGAGGCTCAAGGGCATTTTTATTATTGAACAACAAAGGGAAACTCTAAACAACCATAAACCTAACCCTAGGAGATGGAACACCAAGAGTTTGTGGGCGTCGTTGGGGTTAGTTGGGCAGCTAACTTCTCGGGGTTGTAACTTGGCCAAATGATCTCTATTTGGTACGTATGATACCTCGCTATAAAGAACTCTCTGAGCACTACAGGATTTGTGGCAGGTTCTTGCCTACGGTTATGGGATTTTGGCAGGCCTCAAAAAATGTTGTTTAGGGGGTCAAAACAACTTCAGAAGTTCAGAACCCGAAAAACTGCTAAAAATAGTAAATGCTGCTGAAACTGACGAAGGGTCTAGGTGGAATAGGAAAATGACCACAGATATCCACCTAGATCACTTAAACCACCATTTAGTAGAATACTTTGTATTCTGCTACCAATTTGGTTTGTGGTTTACTTAAACCATAGATTCAAAGGTCACATTTAGCCATTAATTGTTATCCACATCTAGATTGTAGCTCCCTTCTTGGACTCACATAAACCTCTTCGGATTAAGAGAGAGAATGTTGAAAATCTAATCCATCACGGATTATTCACTTGTACAATATGAAGATTCAAGTGAATATGAACTATCCTTATGACTCTAAGAGACCTTGGAAGATGAATCCAAAGGTCAAGAACATTGTCTTTATATTTGAATCTTACTAATGAAATTCAGGCCTATCCTTCAATTCTACTTTGTGGTCTAATGAGAAGTTAGGGTTCCACCTATGGAAAGGGAACATTGCCCGTGGATCTTTACCTTAGGATTTCACTAATTCTAAGATCAACTAGATCATCAATTAAAAAAAACCAATTAAAAAATATGGAACTTTGAAAGATGTTGAAAAAACACAACTAAGTAGAAATGGGTGATTTGAGAGATGAGTATCAAATTTTGATAGAAAATTTAATCAAATTAAGGAAAAAAAAAAAGGTCATTTATTCTTTTTCATCATATACAATTACTTTGCTCTCATCATAATCATATAAGTAAAGAGATAAATTTTGGCTCCTATCATAATTATATAAGTGAAGAAGTACATTTTGTAGACCCTTTTTTTGGCAGCAAATATTAAACACCATACCATAAATAAACCAATGATGGACTTCCGTTTAATATGGTTCATTGAATATCACGTTATTCTCAGACAACCAATCAATTAGGAATGTACTTACATTGTATAGTGTCTAGCTCTCTTTGACTTCTAGGTTTAGGTTTGGGTAGTGTTCTCCTGACTAGATTGGCCGTCTTTCCCATCTAACCATTAATAATCTTTTTTTTTTTTTACAGAAAGATATGCACGAGAATTCTGCTGACATGAAAATGGCAAGTGGCCAGCTGAAGCTTAGTTGCAGTGGCATAGACATGAAAATGGCAAGTGGCCAGCTGAAGCATAATTGCAGTGGCATTCGAACAACAATTGTACACGCAATCCCCACAAACAAATCAACTGAGTTTCGATCGGTTATCATATTGCGTATGATATCTACTTGCGCATGCTGAGATTTTGCAATAAACAATTAAAAAGAAATAAAACGTCCTGGTTACGTAGCAACAAAGGCCATAGTCGTTTACCCTAACGTCAAAATCTGCAGAACACGTAGCTGAATTATCCAGCTTTCCGCTGGACTATGTGAACTCTCGCTGTTTTATTATAGTTTATACCTACTGTCCTGCCATTTATCGTAGTTTTATTCTTTGGGATTGCATAATATTCGATCATCAATGTACTCCTCTACCCGTGAGTACCCATGTGGGTGCAGCCTGGGGCCAAAAACGCAGCAGACGTGACTGCATCTTCAACGGAAACGTACTAATAAACCCTATTTACTTCGTTTGTCTCTTTCGGTGAGATAGCGTTAAGCTCCATTTGTTGTTTCATTGACAGTCACAGCTGTATGGTATATTAAGACTTCAAGGGTCCCTAACGGTACTGTGATCTGTACTATATTAACTGACGTGCTATAGCTACTAAATTAGCTCACATGTTAGAACGGGATTCTTCAAAGTAGTTTCACTGTTTTATTCTTATATTTGTATATAATTAACATTCATGGGAAGAGTTGGAGGGTGAGAGTCAGCTCTCACAGGTTTAGCTCTGTCAAGTTTGGCACTATTTGGAGCAGCATTTTACCATGAGTTAATTTTGGTGATAATATTTCATAGTTAGATAGAGTTAATTTTGGTGGCAGCATTTTATAATTGGATGAGTTAATTTTGGTGGCAACATTTCACAGGGTGACAAAATTAATTGTGATGGTAGCATTTCAAATTTAGGTATATTGTTTTTTCATTTAATATTGAAGCCGCCAAAGCCTTAGGTCTTATCGCCCTTTTTGTTAATGTTTATCTCACCATTGACTACCATCTTCAAGCCTAGGCCTCCCCATAAGATTTGATTTTGAAATTTGATGGAAACTAAACCCACCACAAACTAATTGTTGCACACCTTATGGATAATTTATACATCTATTTTCATTAGACAATAAATTTTGTCACATATCCTCTCCACATGCCTTTAAAAAAATGCTCATTACTAATTTGATATGCATAGTATTTATATGTTTTGGAATTGTTTGTATAATATAAATATCTTTATATACCAATCATTATTCCACATTATATGAAAGAGGTGATTCACAATGAGATATAAGTTTCAATGTAGTATATTTTTTCCAATTGGTTTGTGTAAGTTTTAATTTCTATCTAAATATTGGTTTTGTTTTAATTTTATAGGGAGTTAAGGGTGAGAGTCACTTGTGAGAATAAAAAATGTCTCATAAATTAGAAACAAAAAGTTCCAATTAGACATCCACAGAAACATGGCACTTGAGATCATTTAGGGCAGTGACTAAAACATTGAACTGATTTAGAGGTAAGTCCTTGATTCACAAGAAAATATTCTATGCATTAATTTAATATTTAAATATTTTATCCCACAGACAAGATAATCTTATACACTAATTTGATATCTAACTTGATACAAATTTTAAAATAAAATTAATATATATTAATAATATAAAGTCTTCAAATAAAATTATTATTTATTATTATTAATAATATATATGGATCATCAATATAATAAATACACGGAGAGAATGAATTAGGATAGTGATACAATGAACATTGTTATAATAGTTTAGTACATATAAATATTATTTTATTGATTTCATGTCTTAACTTTTTAAGTGAGTATATTTATAGGTAGTCTGGTACTAATGACCTCACTCTATCTTTTAAACTTTAAAAAAAAAAAAACTAATATCGGTTTACAGACTAGGGGCTCCTGAGTTATTTTAAAAAAGAAAGTAAGAACTTGTTACAGATAAAACCATACATATTTACAAAGTCTTCAAACAAAATGCATATTATCTCAAAATTCTGATTTCTGAACAGGAACCTACATGTGACATGAAACTATTGTCGAGCGAGTTGAGTACAGTGGGTCCATGCCATAGTCGTCTTTCCATGTGAATTTATTGCTTTTGCAATGGAATCCCGAGACTCAAGGCTAGATTTTGTACGTATTGTTACGTTTCTCAGTCGTGACAGCTCGTTGTTTTGCCTAATCAGCCCTCACATGGAGCTCAGATGTCGATTCATCTCGTATGACAGCCACACAAAACGGGGCCTAGAAAGTGAGCGTAATATGATCCGCAGGCTCGTTAAATAGAGGGAATGATTCCTTCTCCTATTGTCTATTCAACGTATGTCGACTCTGCTCTGCTGCCATCATGCCTCCCAAGCTCTGCGGTGCTGCATCGGTCCTTGCAGGTCTATTCTTGATAATACAAACATCATGTCTAGCTGCCTCTGTTAATGATGGCGGTCAGTTCAGGTCCCTAAGGGTCGTGGGCAACGTATTCTGCGATACTTGTTTTCAGCAACAATTCTCGGCCAACAGCTATTTCATATCAGGTGAGAGCACTCTCTTTTTGGGGGGGTTGGATTTGATCTAGAGGGATTTGAACTTTGTATTTTAGTACGATCATGGTCAATTAAACTATTTTGTATTTCATAGTTTATATAATATTTTTTTTGAGTTGGATTTGATACTGAGGGATTTGAATTTTGTATCTCAGTACCATCATAATCCATTAAACTACTTTGTATTTCCTAATTTACATAATATTTTATATTTCTTAGCACGACTATGAACAATTAAACTACCTAGACCTTTTATTTCAATAAATTAATCTAGCTGAATTTCAATTTTTTGGTTTTAGGAGTGTTTTGTTGATTTTATTTGGATTACTGGAATGGATGTGCAGGTGCTTTTGTAGCTCTGCAGTGCAGAATCAATAAGGAGCAGGAGCCTGACTTTAGCCTTGAAGCCCAGACTAATGAGTATGGAGAATTCAAGTTTGAACTTCCTCCATCTATCTTCCATTCACATGAACAAGTCCAGAGATGTTCAGCAACTTTGCTTAAGAATCCTCAAGGCTCCTGCAAAGTGGCTTCCATGGCCAAGTCCTCATCATTCTCTTTGAAATCCAAGCAAGGAAGTATTTATACATATTCTGCTGGCTCATTCACTTATAGGCCACCATCTCCTCCTCAGTTGTGCTCCAAGGATGTTTCTCAAACTCAGACTTTGTCCTCATTCAAGAAATCCGGTTTACCTAAATCTGGCCTCAAGGTTTCATCTGCATCAGGATCATCTTTTAAGCCATCACAGTTACCACCCCTGCTTACTCCACCACCTTCTCTTTTACCACCCTTGCTTCCTCCACCCCCCTCTCTTTTACCGCCCTTGCCCCCACTTCCTCCACTGCCATTTCCAGTAGCCTCTCCTCCTCCTCCTCCACCAGTGTTGCTTCCACCATCTTCACCCTTGCCAACAATTCCCCCATTTCCATTCCCACTTCCTCCATTTCTGACACCCTCTCCTCCTCCTCCAGTGTTACCTCCATCTACTCCCTTGCCAACGATTCCCCCATTTCCTTTCCCACTTCCTCCATTTCTGACACCCTCTCCTCCTCCTCCAATACTGCCCTTGCCCACGTTTCCCCCACTTCCCATCACCCTTCCTCCAATTCCATTCCTAACACCCCCTCCTCCTCCACTATTTAATTTACCACCGCTCCCTTTTCCTCTCCCTCCCAACCCATTTCAACCACCAGCACCCCTGATTCCACTTCCCCCCAACCCATTTCAACCACCAGCACCCCTGATTCCACTTCCCCCAAATCCATTGCTGCCACCACCCCTTATTCCACTTCCTCCAAATCCATTGCTGCCACCCCCTCTGATTCCGCTTCCCCCAAATCCATTGCTACCACCACCTCTGATTCCACTGGTTCCCAACCCACTTCAACCTCCCCCTCTGATTCCACTTCCTCCAAACCCATTCATCCCTCCTGCTCAACATACACTCCCTGCCACTCCATAACTCTGTTCTCTACTGCTTCAATTGCCCTGAAACCTACTTCTATTCCTCCTCCTCTCCACAGACATAAATACCTACCTCCTGCTTTGCCACTCTTTCCATTTCTACTCATGTCAGGCTCATGTATATTTTAAAGCCTTGAATCTATCAGGGCGCCTATCTCTGTCTTGTATCAGTTTTATATAAACAGTAAAAGCTTCATTTCTATTTATAAGATCCGTGACTTTGTCAGATAAAGCTCCAAAATTGAGCCGTTCTCTGCTGCTAAAGTAGAAGATCGGGTGATCGAAATCCTGTATACGTATTTGTTATGTGAAGGTAAATAGTAACTTTAATAAATATGGCGTTCGTTTGTTCTTAATGGGTTTGTATATATGAACCTTCCTTTCATGCTGTTGCTATACCACGGTTTAATGGAAAATATGCTTTCCAGGGCTTTTCATTCCCAAAAATAAAAAAAGGGCAAACCATGTGAAGTGGTTTCCATTCACTTCGTGTATACAAGGAATTGTTTTCCATAACCTATCTCTATATATATGCGAAGAAAATGGTAAAATAGTATTGAGAAGCTTATAGAAATTTAGATTATTAATTTATCAGGTCGGTTATACAATAAAGAATTCTCTTTAAAATCAAGAAAATGATAAAATAGTATTTAAAAATATGTTTTAAATTTTATGATGATGATTAAGGTTTACTAAGACTAATGTGGTTTATCTGATTTAAGAAAAGAGAATCTATGTGTTATTTTTCAAAATCTCATTTATGTTTCTATAATTAAAAAAAAGAGAGAAACGCTCTCCAAGATAATCTTTATAGTTGAACTAACTTAATAAATTAAGAAAATTAAAAGTATAACTGATAATAAAAAATTAAAAAAATAAAATATGTTTTACATTTTATTATAAAATAATAAAAATTCACCTTAAAATTAAGAAAATGATAAAATAATATTTAAACATATATTCTAAACCTAATAATTTTAAAAAAATACCAATTCATTAGGATAAAAAATAAATAAATTACCATAATTAAAAAATATTATAAAATTAAATAAATTACGATGATTAAAAAACATTATAAAAATATCACGTGATAAAGAATCCTCGCATTGCCATAAAATTGCAAGAATGTTGATTATTTTTCCTTCGGATTGATTATTATATTCAATTAACCTGTTTCGTGATAACCAACAAAATCGTGGTATCCAACCAAAGTATTATAGGGTAAAACAACAGTCCGTAGACTTCGAGGGAATTCACACATGATACGAACCAACACACAGGATTTATCACCAACCATACTAAACGCCAAAAGCGAATATAGGAAGACTACGATGGTCGAGAGCTTTTTATATTCATATTTTTTTAGGATTTTTAATTATTTACTATCATTTTTAGATTGGGAAATTTATTTTTTTAAATATTTTTTAATGGTGATATTTAAATTGGTCTTTTTGAGTTTTGGTGTTTGGAATCAGTCTCTTGAGTTTTGATATTACGAATTGATTTGAAAGTAGTTTAATTCGTGTATATATATATAAAAAAAAATTGATAGATATATTTATTTATGTATTTTTTTAAGGTGAATTTTCATTGCCAGGAAAAATAGTAGATTGTATGAGAGGATTGAGATTTGTTTTGTGAGTCTTTTATTGATGGGACCTGACTATGACACGAAAAAATTTCTATATAAAAAGGACAAAGATAACTACAAATAAAATGACACTACAAAAAGCCAAAGATAATTGGAGGCTTGTTCCGAGTTACATTGCTAACATCATAAAATACAACACATAAACATGGGATGGCTACTTTGAGGGATCCTAATCCAAAAGTGCAATTTGAATAGCCTACTTTGAGCTTTCATGGGTTATTCCTATCATTGGAGGTATACCAAGGTGTTGCTCTATTTTGTCTAGCCTTCGATCAACATTGCTCAGGTGTCGGTGGAGGCGATCCATTGAATGAACAATATCCCCTTGATGATCATATCCACCATTGTGCACCCCAATAGGAATTTCATCTACCAATAGAACTTAGTGGTTTCCATGTGTTGATTAAATATATCCCCCATATGCCCCATATCACGGATCCAATCAGCCCACTCTACTAAGACTTCTGTGTTTGAGAGCGGGGCTCTATGAATGGAAGCATCTCCCTCAATATAAGCTATTTCTTCCTAGATTGAATATGACATTAGGTCCCAGTAATATATGGAGAAGTCCTCCAAATAATGATGGATGCAAGTGTGCTCTCTTTGGGCCCGATCTCGATAATGTGTTCCTCCCCTCTTTTTGTGTGCCCTTTGTTGTGGCATTGGACCTTGTGACAACGTATTGACAACCTGACTTAAGGATTGGAAACAATAATTGAGTTTTAAACCACAAAGAATTTGCATTACCAAGTATTTCTCAAACTATTGCCTTGACTTTGGACTTGGCAACAATGTCTTGACAACCTGAATTAAGGATTAGAAACAACAAGTGAGTTTTAAACCATAGGGAATTCTCATTACCAAATATTTCTCAAACTATTGACCTCTCTCAACCAAATAAAAACTCAACAAAACTATGAGGTAAACCTACACAGGAAAGAACCCCTTTCTCCCCCACACCACTTTCTCCACACAATTTTCTCCCACCCTACAACAATGTTATCATATATTCCTCAAAACAACTCGAGTTGTTCAAAACCATCTAACCAAAATTGATGATTAGCAACACAATTGAGATGTTATCTTACGTTAATATTTATAATAAAATAAAATAATAATAAAATGTTAAACCATATTAATTTTTTAATATTTTATTAAAATATTATTTTTCACTAATTTAAAATTATTATTATAATCTAAAAATTTTAACTTTATTTCCAAAGTAATAATTTTATACAAAATGTTTTGATCTTTATACAAGAAATTTGTCCGAGGATAACACGGGTTCATTTTTTATGTTAGATCTGAAAACTTGTGCCACTATTGCGATAGTTTTCTTGATGAAGTCGACCACTTCTAGCACTGTGATAATGTTTTCGAAGAGATTTTAGGGTTAATCCTTTAATCCTTTTAAGGTGGTTACTTTAATTGTGTGACTCATTCAACACTGTTATTATAGGACATATTGTAATTAATAGTGACAGGGTTGATAACAGATACAAATATTATTTACTATAATTAATCTTGATGTCGATGGGTTTATGCTTAGGGGAAGTGGATCGTAGACATCGTAATCAACTTTACAAAATATGAGAAAGTGTCCACTCATCTTGTAATCAACTCAATTGGGCTCACTAACTTGAGAAAAAAATGTGAGAAAAAAGAGGAAATGTGCATAGGCATTATATGGGGTGTCTCTCACAAAATGCTTAAATGTAATCATAAAAGTTATAATCAATTTGACAAATGGATATGAAATATTATTTATAAATTATTTATTAAAAAAACACATTCTATATATATTTAATTGATTTAAAGTAAGACATCAATCTTATATAATTATTTATATTACAAGAAGTATAATTTTACATAATTATTATATGATATAGGAAAAGAAACAATATAAATTATTATTATATAATTAAATCAAATTTAATTTAAAAAAAATAAATAATGTATTTCTCTAAATAAAATAAAATATAAATTTGTAATTCATATATAAATTTATATTTATATTATTCTAACATTATAAATTATAAATTATGAATTACAAATTATAATTATAATTATAATTATAATTATATATATATATATATATCTATATATATATATATATATATATATATATATATATATATAATTAAATATAAATATAAATATAAGTTATCATTATAAAGGAGGAGGGGCTATATGTTTGCTGATGAAAAAGATAGAATTGACCTTTTCACGGGGACTAGGAAAGAAATTTAATAAACAAGCTAAAATATATTTATGCAAGAACACTACTATCTGTTACCAATTATTATTCATTGAGCACCTAATTGTGTGCATTCACCTCTTATAAACGCTTTCCCATTGTTGATACTTCAAACATTTTAATTGGTAAAAAAATTAATATATAGTTCTATATGAGCCCAGCTACCAATTATGGAGTTAACTTGGATGCAAATATCAAATTATAAATTGGGTGCTTACACTTCAAAAAGAAATACAATTTATTCTTAGTAATAGTTGAACAACTTTCATGAACAACAATTTCCCCTCAAACACACCCAACTATAACCTCAATGAGAATGTTCAAAATCCATGATTAATCTCTATCCAATATGGGAATGAAATCCAATTTCATATCAATTTTAGAAGTTTTAATGATAATTTAATATTATGGGATATTCAAATAGAGTTCACATATACTTTGATGAATCAAGGGGCCTTCACTCAATGAAACTCTAGCATATCACGTGCGTTCATGGCATACTGAACCCAATTCACCTTTCCAATTTAAAAAACCCCTACTTTTACTAGATATTGTAGTTGTCCATTTTTTCATAACATTTTTAATGCCCCTTTATATTTTTTCATTAACTTTGAGCTCCATTTTTTATACTCACAAATATAAAAACCCTTTATCCCCTACTATATGCTCAATATATTATGTCATTTTTTCCTCAATATATATCCTCCAATATGAATGCACGTGGTATGGTATTGCTCCCCCAGTGAAACCTCGTGCATTGAACACAAAACCATATCAATACATAGAAATGACAATTTCCACACAAGGGAATTTTTTTTTTCTATAACAGAGAATCAATTTTTTCTCCTTATTTTCAATATAAAATACATCTTAACGCTCAAATTTATCCTTAATTCCACATACACAAAACTATAATTCATCGAATTCCCCAAATACAGATAATAAAAATCATTATTCTAGCATATCCACTGTTGTAACTTATTTTGACACCCTTGAAAGTTACAAAAATTTTGAATTTTAGCTAGTCTACCTCCTGGCTAAATCCTTAGGCTTATATAAATTTTCTTTGGAAATCTGAATAAATAAGACAGGGAAGTTTGAGGTCATTTTTCAAGCATTAGAAGGACTTAGAGCTTCATCAGACCTTCTCCATTGGAAATTACTTTGAATTAGCTTTCCAACGATATATAGAACTCCCCAAATGGACTCTTGGATCAAAAGATAGAACAAGTTGAAGTTCACTCTTCAAAATCCAGAAAACAAAGGAAAAAGGCTAAGTGTTGAGTCCCGGATCTTGATGATTGGAGGTCCTATAGTATTAGAAATCGATGATCGGAGGTCCAAAGGGGCATCACATATCGCATTATCAGAGAAATGTTGCATTGAAGTGTTAAATAGGTAGGAAATAGGCCTCCAATGTTAAAGTCCAGGGAAACGTTGAAAGCAAATTTTAAAGGAAATTCATTGCAAAACATATCAAAGTTGGGCATTTTCTCTCTCCTACCAAAGGGACGCGTGGTAGCAAAAGATCGGATGTGATAAGAGACATGCGAAAGAGATTGATTAGATCTGATAAGGGACGTGTGGTAGTCAGCAATTAGTTTCGATAAAGGCCACATGGCAGCTGACATCATCATGGCATGGCCGTATGGTGAACACGTGGCAGGTTGATTTGACATTTTCAGGGTTCACAATGGGTCAAAAAAGGGTGACACATGTCACCACTCACAAGGTGACATGTGGCAGTGATGACATCACTTATCGGAGTTTGCAATTCAAAGGTTGAAGCATATCGACGTTTTGTAAGTTGCAACACTTTAAAAGTTTCGATCGTGAATTGCCTAGAAAAGGAGCTCCGATATGAGGGCTTAACCATGGTCACGTGAAGAGCCAAAGGACCAGGGCTAAATATGAAAGGTGATTGATGATCGCAAGTCCTAGAGGGTGCAACCAAATGCTACGTTATAAAATTACTGATTGCAAAGTCCCGATATTATAAAGGCCCAAGTGCATATTATGTGGCCCCATGTAGCTTAATATTTCTAAAGAATTGACCCCCTTTTCTGCTAGGTCCTGAAGTATTATTTTAAAGGACTATTATAATCCTATACTTTGAAGAATCGGCTCCCTTTTCTAGCCAAAGGGCTTAAGCACCAAAAAGGTTTTGGTCCTGGTTCTTGTGGCC
This sequence comes from Pinus tabuliformis, assembly GCA_031772625.1. Classification (NCBI taxonomy): domain Eukaryota; kingdom Viridiplantae; phylum Streptophyta; class Pinopsida; order Pinales; family Pinaceae; genus Pinus; species Pinus tabuliformis. The sequence goes on along the minus strand of CM062808.1, from coordinate 682,702,833 downwards.
CTGATAATATAGTTTCTACCTAAGGCCCGGGGCTAAGGCTCATAGATCAATGATCATCATTCATTTCAGACCCCCTATGTTTTCCAAAGTTTAACAAAGAGGGAGGGGGGGGGGGTCCAAAAAGTAGTTTTGATGAAACCATCTTCGTATATGTGGCAATTTGTGATGAATTTCGCACCCGCCCTAGACTTGAAACCACAAATCACCAAGGGGTCGCCTCGAAATTCACTTGTGGTTTTGACTTCTCAAAATTATGATGGATTGTTTGAAAATTAATCAAAGGGGCCTTGGCGTTCACAAAAATTTCTTCTGCTTTTCATGATTCTACATAGGATTTCATATTTGGTGTGAGGATAAGTCCCAGTGATAAACAATTCTTCAGTAAATTTTTATAAATAAAACATCTTAAGAATTCTTAGAAAATCCATTGTAGATCATTGATTTTAAGGTACAAAATCATTGGCAGTTAAGGGATAGAGGATAGTTGGCAGTTTCTAAAGAGACAACTATGAAACAACCCCAAATTTCTAAGCAAGAGAATCAATACCTAGAAGAGCTTTCGAGAAATAGTTTCTTGTTCCATATTTGAGAGAAAATCATCAACATAATTCCAAATCTCAAGCATAAAAATGAGCAATCAAAGAATCCATTTCCCAAAATAGAGGTTGGAGATTTTCCAGTAGTTCAAAATTTCCTGCAGACTATTAAGAATGAAAATATTGTCGTTCTAAAAGCTAACAAAGGAGGGGCTATGGTCATCCTTAACAAAGATGATTACCGTAAGAAGATGTTAGATCATCTTCACAATAGTGGCAGTTATAAAAAACTGCCCAAGGACCCTCTGAAGAAGATCTCTAGGATAGTGGCTCTCGCCATCAAGTCCAGTAGCTCGGTGGGTTCCCTGTGCCACAAACTCATTGAGAGTAGTCCCATCGCTCCTAGGATATATGGGGTGCCTAAGATTCACAAGGAAGGGCCCCCTCTGAGGCCTATCGTCAACACCATTGGTGGTCCGACCTACCTTCTAGCCAAGTTTCTTGCCCTTAAACTTAAGCCCTTGGTTGGCCGCACTGAGTCCTTCGTGAAGGACTCTGCATCCTTCATCATGGAGCTCAAGGGTATTAGGCTTAACCATGAGGATATTCTTTTCAGCTTTGATGTGGTCTCCTTATACACTTTCATCCCTATAAAGGAGGCCTTGGAAGTGATCTATCACCTAACAGATCCCGATATCGCTCATCTAATTGAGATATGTCTCACTTCCACTTTCTTCTGTTTTGAGGGTGAGTTCTTTGAACAGACCTGTGGTGTTGCCATGGGTTCCCCCCCTCTTCCCAATTGTTGCGAATCTTTTATGGAAGATTTCGAAGCCAAAGCTCTAGCCTCTGCTCGTCTCCTTCCCAAGCTTTGGAAAAGGTATGTAGATGACACTAATGTCATCTAGTCCCATGGCCTAGAGGAGTTGGATCACTTCTTCAATCACCTCAACGGTCAGTCCTCTGCTATTAAGTTCACCATGGAAAAAGAGGTCAATGGTTGCCTCCCTTTCCTGGATATTCTTATTTCTAAGAATAAGGACGGCTCTCTCTCCCACTCTGTGTTCCAAAAGAAAACGCATACTGAGCAGTATCTTCATGCCGATTCCCATCATTTCCTGGCTCAGAAGATGGGTGTTCTTAACACCCTCGCTACTCGTGCCCTTAGGATTTCGGATAATGAGAGCTCGGATAAGGAGAGATCCCATCTCCTTGATGTCCTTGTGGAGAATGGATACAGTAGGCGCCTTGGTCGGAAGGCTTTCCTTAAAGCCTCTAGAAATGCTTTAATTAAGAAAGCACCAAAGGAGCGCCGACTAGGTGTCCATCTTCCCTATGTCCAGGGAACCACAGACAAGATTGCTCAGATCCTTAGGAGGTTTGATATTCCCTCAACCTTCAGGCCCCTCAGCACTATTCATAATTCCCTCCTATCAGTGAAAGATCCTGTTGACCCTAAAGACATGAAGGGTGTGTATTTGATCCCTTGTTCTTGTGGGACACCCTATATCGGGGAAACCGGGCGCTCCATCCATCAGAGAATTTGCAACCATGCAGCTGACCTGAGACATGGGAGAACCAAGTCTTCAGCATTAGCAGAGCATGTGGATAAGCCCAAGCATCAAGTCTGTATAGAGGAGGCCAAGGTTGTTGCCAAAGTTGCTCAGTTCCATCATCATAAATTCAGGGAAGCTATTGAAATTGAAAGAAGGCCTAACAATCTCAACAGAGATGACAGCTAGAAGATCAGTAGATGTTGGATCCCTGCCCTTTCGTCTTAGTGTTTCTTCCCCTTCCCCCCCCGCCCCTTTATATTTTGCGCTTTCGTCTTCCCCCCTGGTGCCTTCCTTTCTTCCTTTTCCTCCTTGATCTTTGGTTTTCTATTGGATTTTTTCCAGTCCTTCGCCTTCTTTGTTTCTATGTCGCTCTTCCCGTTTGATTTTTTTTTTTTCCTAATTGATATTAGTAAATATAATCTTAACTAATATATATATATATATATATATATATATATATATATATATATATATATATATATATATATATATAATTAATTAATAATTTAAATAAATAAATGAATTATTTTTAAAAAACTAGCCATTAATTTGTTTTATGTATTTGTACCTAATTTAACTTAGTTCCATAAATAAAATAATAAATAATAATAATAATAATAATAATTAATAAATAATAATTAATGAATAATTTAATAAACAAATAAATTAACTCTTTATACTAACCTGGTATTTATTTATATAATTTTATTAATCCTAACCTTTTCTTATCAACCGAATATATATATATATATATATATATATATAAAAGTAATAATTTAAAGAAATAAATGATTTTTAAAAAAAACTAACCATTAATTTATTTTTACCTAATTTAACTTGGTTCCATAAATAAAATAATAAATAATAATAATAATATTAAATTAATATATGGAAATTTGACTTGGGTTCTAGAGTCAAAAATTAGCTATTAATCTTTTGTAGCCATTGGAGTCTCTGCTTAGACTATTTAACATGCTAGACTGGATCTGTTTCTTCAACTTGTCCTAACGATGAACCACACTAGTTGGTTCGAAACGCGTCGACAAAGGTCTTTCTATATGTGATTTACGCCGAAATTCTTCTTATAACTATCGAGAGATTGTTTTATTTTTAGTGTATTGATTTGGATTTTATTCGAGAAATATTGTAATAGTTTAGGAGATATTTATTCTATATATTGTTTCATTTATAATGTTCAAAGGGTTGGCTTTTGATGTCAAAACCTTCTCACTTTTGATCCAAATCGGATCCACAAAAGACTGTCAATAACCTTGACTGTATCGAGTTGAACAAATCCATGAAAATTCGAAAACAACGATAAAAAATTCCTTGAACTAGTGGCAATGGCTGCCAACGTAGAATGACGAGGACCTCGGTCAAAGTGCGCTAATCGAGGCCCATGGAGATTGCGCAGGAGGTCAAAGTAGCCCATGGGAGCCCTGGATCAGGAAAAGGAGGCGATTTTGATGCGTTATTAGTGCTTCTAATCGTGCATCGCTGGGTAAATAGGGCCAAAATGGAAGAGCCTTAAGCACTCATTCGCGTTGGGAGCTGGAGAACCCCGAGCGGAGAAACAAAAAGCGCTAAAGGACAAAGGTGGGACTCGCACTCTGGAAAACCAATGGTATTGATCGGGGTGCCCTTGAATGGTAAGAGGTTTTGGAGAAGAGTGGAGCGATCCCACTCAGCGGCCGATGCGTGGTAGTAGAGATGAGAGAAAAACCGTCGTTGATCGCGCGCTATCGGTCGAGCAAGTCAACCGTGCTCGACGTGCATATGACGTTGGATCTGGAGGAGCCCAAATTAGACGGCTGAGATTGCGCCCGATGGAGGAAGCGGAATCGATAGGGGATTAAGCCGAGTTCTAAAGAGATTTGGAGTCCGTTTGACCACCACGGTCGAGAAAGAACACATACACGACGTAACGAAAGAAACGAACTGACGAAGCATGCTGGCACCAGTTAGATGGAGACACGTGGCCACTTCTTGAGTGATTGTGATGATGCCAAACAAGGAATTCCAAGTGCAGCTGTAGAAGGTGAATCGTCACAGGCAGGAAAGGAACCAAGTAGGCATAGGGATCAAATGACTAAAGCCATGAAGAGAGATAGTCGGAAAAGAGGGTTAGAAGAAAAGTGTTAATTGGAAACCCGAATTGAGAGGAGTCCAAGCAACTAAGAGAGACAGTGAACACAGAGAGTAGTAAAGCCAATCAGAGGAGACAAAGGGCTGAGCTGACCACAAGTAGCATCGAGCACCAGAGACCTTGAAGATTCAAGCCTTCCCATAGAGGAATCTGTCCAAACTAAGCATCACATTTGGCTCTTTCGACTGTAGACCAAGGGTCACAGAGCTGGTAGGAAGAAAAGGAGTTTGTGAACTTTGAGTGGCTTGGGGAATCCAAGAACCACCCTGCCAAGCAAAATCTGCTTCGGTAGAACTCATATTGAGTCCCTGTATTGTAATTTCTCTGTTGTAAGACACAATAAAACAAGGCCACCACTGAAGCTGGACAAGAGACGTAGCCTTGGAGAATAGGGTGAACTCCTTATTAAAGATTCTTGTGTCTTTATGTTGCTTACTGTATTTCTCTGCTTTCTTTCCACTTATTTTCTGTGTATTGGAAATCTGATCGATCCGTTGTTTTAATAAAACAGAACACACACACCAGCACATGGGTCTGTAATACCTTTTCGTTTAATAAATCTTCAACTATGGTCACTCATAGGGTGATTATCAGATCAAGTGGTATCAGAGCTCTAGGCTGTAAGGTTAGACAAGCTTGTGTTGGTTTAGTTGTGAATGCTCACTAGATCAAAGCTCAAATTAGGAGAAGGAGAGTTGGTGGAAACTAATCCTGAAATTGGGAGAGTCTATTCTTGGAAGACAATGTCAGAAGAAGGTTCTATAGGGCTAGATCCTCAATTCATAGAAAGTTTCCTAGCTATAAAGTCTATGGTAGAAGAAATGTATAGGGACTTTAAAAAGCATAAGGATGAAGATTCATTAGACTGTAAGCAAGATAAAGAAGAAGATGAATCTCATTCCCATGACCACTCAAAAGTAAAGGGAAAAGAAGAAAGCTTTCTCACACCTCTTAATAGCCCTGTGCATAATAAGAAAGCATCTTTGATTAAATTAGATGTTAAATTTGATCTGCCTATATATGATGGAGAGATAAATGCTAAAAAGTTGGACAATTGGATTAGACAAATTGATGTGTATTGCAAAGTACAAAATATAGACTCAGACAAGAGTAAGATTCAGCTAGCAAGCCTATGCCTAGGAGGCACTGCCTTAGCTTGGTAGGAAGGAAGAACCCAAGATGATGTGAAGAAGCATGGTAAGAGCATCTCTGTCTAGAGTGAATTTGTTGCTGCAATAAAAAAGCACCTCTATCCATTGGCCTTCATGCAACAAGCCATGATGAGTTGGCAAACTCTTCGCCAATTGAAAGGGAAAAGTGTGCAAAGGTATACTCAAGAGTTCAGAAAGAGATCATTGATGTTGGGTATCTCACTAGACTCACCAGAAACTATTTTGAAGTACATTGGTGGTCTACACAGCTACAAGAGGCATACCATCCTCATGTTCAATCCCACTAGTATAGATGAGGTATCTATACAAGCTACTCATCTAGAAGCTAGTGGAAATCCAGAAATTGGGGGACCATCCCAACCCACTGTAAGCAAGAGCAAGGAGAAAAGAAAGCAGAAGTGGAAAGCAAGGAAGGCTAACACTACACAAAAAGGCAAAGCTTCATGCACTCACTGTAAAAAGGAGGGACATTATGATGAGCATTGTTGGATTCTGCATCCAGAGCTGAGACCTAAGAATTCCAAGGGCAAGAAGAAGAAAACTGCTGCAACCATTCATAAATATTTGGGGTCAGATTCAGGAGATGAAACAATCATTGCAGCCACAAATATAAAAGGTAAGATTTTTGAAGCATCTACTAGTAATTCTGTTCAATTTGTTATTGATGAAGAACATGAGAGAAAAATACATGAGCTTTTCCATATTTGAGTTGTTTCCAAAAATCAAAAGATTGATACTTTGTTTGATAGTGGCTCACAAGTAAATCTGATTTCTGAAGCAATTAACACATATTTCATTAAATTTGGAATTAAACAGTGAATCTAGAATTTCAAAATAACAAAAAATCTCTACTCTAGTGATGTCTTTGTAACAAAAAACTTCCAATTTTAATGAAATATGTGTTAATTGTAAAGAAATTGGGATTAGCAACTACACCTCATAAGAAGCCATACCCATTAGGATGGTTGAATGATAAAGCACAACTACAAGTGACTAGACAGTGCAAACTCAAGTTTTCTTTTGGGTCAGCATTTGTAGATGAGGCTGAGTTAGATGTAATTCCTTTGGATATATGTGGAATTGTTTCAGGAAGTCACTACTTGTATGATAGAAAAGCTATTTTCTATAGAGCTAAGAAAAAATATCTACTTTTTAAAGATGGAATCGAATACTTTGTAAGAGCTCATAAGCTCAAGAATAATTATACTCTCATAAACTCAGGACAGATGAAAAGAATGATAAATTCATGCAAACAGTTCTTACTGCTGGTTATAAAGGGAAAGACACCTGAAAAAAAAAATGTATTTGAGGGCTGTAATGCTGATCAACAAGCTGATATAGAAAAGATTGTTTCAGAGTATGATGTGTTATTTCAAGAACCTAAAGGTTTGCCACCCAAAAATGGAATAGTACATGATATTGTTTTGCAGCAAGATGTTCCTTTGCCTAACATTGGGATGTACATGTTATCTGCTTTAGAGAATGCTGAAATCAAGAAGTAGGTGCAAGAGTTGCTCGAGAAAGGGTTCATCAGGCCTAGCACATCACCATGTGGGTCACCAATCGTTTTGGTGAGAAACAAAGATGGCTCGTGGAGAATGTGCATTGACTACCGAGCACTGAATAAGATAATAATAAAAAATCTTTATCCTCTTCCTCGCATAGATGATATTTTAGATCAATTGAAGGAGGCTATTTATTTCACCAAGCTGGATTTGCATAGTGGATACCATCAGGTCAGAGTTGCAGAGCAAGATGCATGGAAGACTGCTTTCAAAATAAAGCAGGGATTGTATGAATGGCTGGTTATGCCTTTTGGCCTAACTAATGCTCTTGCTACTTTCATGAGATTAATGAATGATGTACTCAGACCTTTTCTTTATGATTTTTTTATTGTGTACATGGATGACATTTTGATTTTTAGTAAAAAGTGGGAAGAAAATTTAAAGCATGTTAAGAAGACATTAGATGTTTTGAGAAGAGAAAAACTTTATGTTGAATTCTCCAAATGTGAATTTGGCAAAACCTCTCTAAATTATTTAGGTCACATAGTAGGGGGAGGTGAACTGAAAATAGATCCCTCTAAAGTGGCAGTCATTGTAAACTGGCCTAAACCCAAGTCTACTACAGAAGTACGAAGCTTCTTAGAAGCAGCACAATATTGGAGGAAGTTCATTTCCAATTTTTCCTCAATTGTAGCTCCCTTACATGCTTTGACAGGATTTAAAAAGGTGTTTCAGTGGGGAGGCAAACAGCAGAAAGCCTTCGACACCTTGAAAGAAAAAATTAGTACAGCACTTGTACTAGCACTGCCAGATCTACAAATACCATTTGAGATCCAAACTGATGCCAGTGACTATGCCATGGGAGCAGTGTTGACACAACACGGTAAACCCATATGTTATCATTCCGAGACTTTTAATCCTGTAATAGTTAACTATCCTACATATGATAAAGAATTGTATGCATTAGTTCAGAGTGTGAAAAGGTGGAAACATTACTTAATGGGCAAAGAAACAGTAATACATATTGATCATTAGCCACTTCAATACCTACACTCTCAAATGAAGTTGAAACAATCAAGACATTACAAATGGATGGGTTTTCTACAACAGTTTCATTTAGTCATCAGATATAAAAAGGGCATACATAACAAGGTTGCAGATATGTTATCTAGGCCCATTATAAATGCATCTACCATACTTAAGCATAATTTTGTGTTGCATGAAAGCTACATAGAACAGTATGCTCAGGATATGGACTTTAAAGATGTATATGCAACTTTGAGTCAAGGCAAAAGAGTAGAATAATTGGACTATCATGTGAAGGACCAACTCTTATAGCATTGTGGGAAACTCTGCATTCCGCAAACTGAGAGAGTAAAGATAATTAGGGAAGCACACACTTCTTTGATATCAGGTCACTTTGGGGTAAGTAAAACAGTTGCACAGCTACAAAGGTTCTGCTATTGGCCAAAAATGAATGAAACAGTTTCTAGATATGTGAAGGGATGTGCTATGTGTGCTAAAAGCAAGCCCAGCAATAGAAAACTAGGCTTGTACACTCCATTCCCAGTTCCTTCTCACCCTTGGGAAAGCATTTCCATGGATTTTGTTGGAGGACTGCCCAAATCTAGGAAAGGTCATGATTATCTGTATGTTGTTGTGGATAGGTTCAACAAAATGTGTATTTTGATACCCTGTAGTAAACATATTACAGCTGAACAAACTGCAAAATTATTCTTTGAACATGTATGGGTTCATTTTGGATTACCCACTTCTGTTGTATCTGATTGAGACACCCGATTTGTGGGGAAGTTTTGGTCAAGTTTGTGGGAACTAATGGACACCAAGTTAAAGAAAAGCACAAATTTTCATTCACAAATAGATGGCCAGACAAAAGAAGTTAATAGGACGGTGATCCAGTTACCAAGAGGATATTGCAACAAACACCCTAAGCTTTGGGATGAACACTTGTGTTATGTGCAGCATGCTTACAATAGAGCCAAACACTCTTCTACCCAAAGATCTCCTTTTGAGACCTGCTTTGGTTTCATACCAAGTTCTCCCTTAGATTTTGTCTTTGGTAAAAGTGCGATGGTTGATAGACACAGTGATGTGGACAGGGCAACTAGGTTCATTGAACAGATCCAGGAGATCCACCAGGCAGTACAGGAACAACTGGAAAAGAGCCAGGCCAAGTACAAGGCTAGGCATGATAAGCATTGGATGGAGCATAGTTTTCAAGTTGGAGACCAAGTGTGGCTATATATCAGCAAGGACAGGATGTAAGGTGAAGGTAAAAAGCTAAAACCTATTAGGTATGGACCCTTTAGGATACTTGAGAAGATTGGTGAAAATTCTTTTCGCCTTGATCTGCTAGCTTACATGCACATTTACTCAGTCATGAACGCAGATTTCTTGAGGTTGTTTGAACCTTCAATGGTTGAGGACCCTGAAGAGCAGAGTCAATTACCTTCTGTTGATGACCTGCTACCTGAATATCTTAATGAGTTACGGGAAGACACAATGCTGGACAGGAAGGTAAGGACGATGCATAGTGGATAGGTGGAATACCTCAGGATTGGGCTTAAAGGTTCAAAGCTGAGCAGTGGAAAGTGGATTGAGATTGGGTAGGTGAGACAATAATTTCCTCACATAGCCGATGCTTGAAGAAAGCCAACTTTTGGTGGTCCAAAAGATTTTTCAGTAGGGAGGCTCTGATCCGAATCGGATCCACAAAAGACTGTCAAGAACCTTGACTGTATCGAGTTGAACAAATCCTTGAAAATTCCAAAACAGCGATAAAAAACACCTTGAACCAGTGGCAATGGCTGCCAACGTAGAACGACGAGGACCTCGGTCAAAGAACGCTGATCGAGGCCCATGGAGACTGCGCAGGAGGTCAAAGTAGCCCCTGGGAGCCCTGGATCAGGAAAAGGAGGTGATTTTGATGTGTGATTAGAACTCTTAATCACACATCGTTGGGCAAATAGGGCCAAAATGGAAGAGCCTTAAGCACTCGGTCGCATTGGGAGCTGGAGAACCACGGGCAGAGAAACAAAAAGCACTAAGGACAAAGGCGGGACCTACGCTCTGGAAAACCGGTGGTATTGATCGGGGCACCCTTGAATGGTAAGAGGTTTTGGAGGAGAGCGGAGAAATCCCGCTCAGTAACCGATGCGTGGCAGTGGAGGTGAGAGAAAAACCACTGTTGATCGTGCGCTATCGGTCAAGCAAGTCAACCGCGCTCGATGTGCGTATAACGTTGGATCTGGAGGAGCCCAGATTGGACGGCTAAGATTGTGCCCGATGGATGAAGCAGAATCGACAGGGAATTAAGCCAAGTTCTAAAGAGATTTGGAGTCCATTTGACCACCACGGTGGAGAAAGAACACATACATGACGTAACGAAAGAAACGAACCGATGAAGCATGCTGGAACCAGTTAGATGGAGACATGTGGCACTTCTTGAGTAATCGTGTTGACGCCGAACAGGGAATTCCAAGCGCAGCTACAGAAGGTGAATTGACACAGGCGGGAAAGGAACCGAACAGGCATAGGGATCGAATGACTAAATCCATGAACAGAGACAGTCAGAAAAGAGGGAGAGAAGAGAAGAGTTAATTGGAAACCCAAATTGAGATAAGTCCAAGTGACTAAGATAGATAGTGAACACAGAGAGTAGTAAATCCAAGTAGAGGAGATAGAGGGCTGAGCTGACCACAGGCAGCATTGAGCACCAGAGAGCTTGAAGATTCAAGCCTTCCCATAGAGGAATATGTCCGAATTGAGCATCACATTTGGCTCTTTCCAATGTAGACCAAGGGTCACAGAGCTGGTAGGAGGGAAAGGAGTCTGTGAACTCTAAGTGGCTTGGGGAATCCAGGAACCACCCTGCCAAGCAAAATCTGCTTTGGGAGAACTCATATTAAGTCCCTGTATTATAATTTCTCTACTGTAAGACACAACAAAACAAGGCCACCACTGAAGCAGGACCGAAGACGTAGCCCTGGAGAATAGGGTGAACTCCTTATTAAAAATTCTTGTGTCCTTGTGTTGCTTACTATATTTCTCTGCTGTCTTTCCACTTATTTTCTATGTATTAGCAATCTGATTGATCCGTTGTTTCAATAACACAGAACACACACACCAACACATGGGTCTATAATACCTTTTCATTTAATAAATCTTTAACTGAGGTCACTCATAGGGTGATTATCAGATCAACTTTGTAAACATTTTATTAAAAAAAATCCTAGTTGAAGTATTCTAGCTCCAACTCTTGATAGAAATTGCGTTTCCTATATGCTTTTGTAGTACTTTCATACCTTATTTTCTATGCATGTTCAAAGTAACATAGGAGATCTGGGTAAGAATAGATTGAGTGTCAATCTCTCTAAAATCCAATGCTAAGTTATAATCATTTAAAGATATTAATTAACCAGATTGTTTGTCTTGGTTAATTCCTGTTAATCTCTTAAATGTGTTTTGTTTAGCTATAGAAATATTCTATACACATCCATTATGTCTATTTGATTAAGTATTCAGTATGACTACTTAATTATCATGAATTCTCTTATATTCTTCTGTCAAATTATTTAAAAATCATGTTATTCTGTCAAATTGGATGTTGGCACTTTGACCAAGGATTCTATAAGAGAGGGATTTATTCATAAAAAAGGATTTGACAATCATTAGAAACCACCCAAAATAAATCATAAATTTGGCCATTTTGCTTCATAGGTTGTTGTCAAGTGACAATGAATAACGTTAAATAAAGCTTCATAACAATTGAGGGAGCTCCCTCTGGTTCAAGGGCTAGCTTGAACCTAAAGACTGGTCGAGTTGGTTTATCGACATAGTTTTTGCAGCCAAGAACTACCTACGAGAAACAAGTACAACATTTGGCATCATTGTCGAGGAATAGAGTGACGAAGAATTTTTTCCCTAGGTCACCATCACGATTAGATCTACTCTTTGATGGTGAACAAAGACTAAACAATTGATATTGGTTACATTTCTTTCACTTGATGACTGCACTTTGTTATATGGCAATTCTATTGGTTTTTGCATTTTCCTGGTTCAAAATGATAAGTGCATCTTTGGCTATGATAATAGCATGCAAATGTATGTTTTTGTTTTTCATAGAAATGGTAGCATTGAATAGCATATTTCTCTTCCTCTCTACTGTGATCAGAAAATTCAGAAGTGTACAGAAGATGCAACTTTCCAAGTTCACATGTAAGTATCTATTGCCTGTGGAGTTTGAGCTTTATATTGGGAATATGTTTCAAGTTTTTAGTTGCTGGAAAAGTGGTCTATTAGTAAATCCACTCCTCACTTGATTACATTGGAAATTTGATTACACCTGACAGTGTAGATTTTCAGCTCAGTTAGGTAAGAGGTATGTGGGATTGAAATAGTTATTTTCAAATTCAGTGCGTAGTAGATCGATGAGTTTACAATTTATTGATTAATGTAGTAGATCAACAATTGTTTCATCTTGTGTTTCAAGTTTGCAGTGTGAAGTCTAGTTTGTTTGAGTGCAAGGACTTGTAGGGGATTGAAAGAAGAAAATGTATTGTTGATGGACTAATTGACTCCATAGCCCAGTGAACTAGGCACGGTTGTGCTTATTTCCACTTATAGTGTTAGTTGTTTCACTTCAACACTTTTGAGTTTTCAGATTTTAGTGTCAAATAGTCTCTATATAAGTCCATGTTGTATGGTTTCAAATTTGCAGATTATAGGCTCATTAACTAACTCCATGCCAAATAGATTCAAGGCAACTAGTCTACTAGGTTCTCTATGTCCTACAAGGGGAAGTAGTCCCTAGTTGGAGATGATGTTGTAAATTATTTTGAAACCCTTTAAAGTTACAAATATTTTTAATTTTAGCGAGTCTACCTCTTTGCCAAATCCTCAGGCTTATATAAATTTTCTTTGGAAATATGAATAAATAAGACAGGGAATTTTGAGGTCATTTTCCAGCACCGAAAGGACTCGGAGCTTCATCGAACCTTCTCCATTGGAAAGTAATCTGAATTATACTTCCAACGGTAAATAGAACCCCCAAATAGACTCCTGGATCAAAATATAAAACAAGTTGAAGTTCACTCTTCAAAATCCACAAAACCAAGGAAAAAGGCTAGGTGTTGAGTCCTGAATCCCGATGATCGGAGGTCCCATAGTATCAAAAACTAGTGATGAAAGGTCCAAAGGGGCATCACATATCACATTATCAGATAAATTTTGTGTTGAAGTGTTAAATGGTGAAGAATTAGGCCTCCAATGTTAAAGTTCCAGGAAACACTGAAAGTAAATTATAAAGGAAATTCATTGCAAAACATAGCAAGGTTGGGCCTTTTCTTTCTCCTCCCAAAGGGACATGTGGCAAAAGAATATTGGATCTGAGAAGAGACACATTACAAATATTGATTGGATCCAATAAGGGACATGTGGCAGTTAGCGATTAGTTCGGATAAAGGCCACATGGTGGCTGACGTCATCATGACCTAGTCGTACGATAGACACATGGTAGGTGGATTCAACATTTTCAGGGTTCACAATGGGTCAGAAAAGGGTGACACACGTCACCACTCAAAAGGTGATAGGTGGCAGTGACATGGCAGTGATGACATCACTTATTAGAGTTCACAAGTCAGAGCTTGAATCATATGAACGTTTTGTAACTTGTGACATTTTAAATGTTTCGATTGTGAATTGTTAGGAAAAGGAGTTCTGATATGAGGGCTTACCTATGGTCATGTGAAGAGCCAAAGGACCAGGGCTAAACACGAAAGGTGATCGGTGATCACAAGTCCTGGAGGGTGCAACCAAGTGCTACATTATAAAATCGCTGATTGCAAAGTCCTGATATTATAAAGGCCCAAGCACATATTATGTGGTCCCATGTAGCTTAATATTTCTAAAGAATTGACCCCCTTTTCCACTAAGTCTCGAAGTATTATTTCAAAGGACTATTATAATGCTATACTTCAAAGAATCAACCCCCTTTTCTAGCCAAAGGGCTTAAGCCCCAAAAAGGTTTTGGTCCTGGGTCCCTTGGCCCTGATTATATAGTTTCTACCTAAGCCTTAGGGCTAAGGCTCATAGATCAATGACCATCATTCATTTCAGACCCCCCGTGTTTTCCAAAGTTTAAAAAACAGTGGGGTAGGGCGGGGGGGGGGGTTTCCAAAAAGTAGTTTTGATGGAACCATCTTCGTATATTTGGCAATTTGTGATGAATTTCGCACCCCAAAACTTGAAACCACATACCGCCAAGGGGTCCCCCTGAAATCCACTTATGGTTTTGACTTCTCAAAATTACAATGGATTGTTTCAAAATTAATCAAAGGGGTCCTGTTGTTCATAAATTTTCTTTTGTATTTTCATGATTCTACATAGGATTTCATATTTGGTGTGAGGGTTGTTAGGACTCCACTATGTACCATTTTTGCTATATATTTTGACATCACTTTACTCTTAAAACCATGAACCTCAATGTCTTTTTCATTCACTTTATCCCAAGGTATATAGAAACCTCTTCTTTATTATATGGTTAATCTGTCTTACATTTAATTCCACAATACTCTTATATTTTATCATTTATTGAAGTGCATTGTTGCTAACACAAGTCAAAGATCACAGATAAGTTATATGCCTTGTTGGGAACAAGCGGCCGTTACTGAAACAGCTGACTCCGTTGCTGAAACAGCTGACTCCGTTGCTGAAACAGCTGACTCCGTTGCTGAAACAGCTGACTCCGTTGCTGAAACAGCTGGCCCCGTTGCTGAAACAGCTAACTCAGTTGCTGAAACAGCCATCAAGCACGCAAATCCCGTTATGCGTAATTTGCGATTCTGGAAGAACTTTTTGAGGATAATAGCAGCAGCCCGAAGATACGGTTACCTGGATTATCTTGAAGATAGCACTTCTGTTGTCTCGGTTGTAACAGTATCTCTTTTTAAAAAGAACAGAATAGTCCTGTTTTGAACAGAATCGAGATATTCGCTCTCATGTAAATTGTAAATGATGTCTCCTCTTTAAAAAGAGGAGACATCATCATTAGAGGGGGATTGAATTGTAAGTCACAGAACAATATTGTGTGAGAACAGGAGCTAGTCTCCTTCTGCAATGTATCAGTTTCTTGATAGATGAATAAAGACTTCTTTTGAGCGTTCCAGTTTAATTCTTTCTCCTGGGGAATCTTGTGAGAAGGAAAGGGCCCGCCTTCCTCACAAGATTCACCCCTTTGGTTCCTGTAGTTGTTTATTTCTTTATGTGTTTGCACTTTCTTTAATTCTGTTGCTGAAACACTAGTTACATGGTTTGTGATACTCTGTTTCTTAGCACTACACGTATTGAATGCACGAGTGGATGATGTTGAGAGCATGTGCTAAAGATCCCTACATAAAGGGATAGGGTCTTGCTCCCATTGATTGCTTTCTTTTGCCTGCAGTGTGATTAGAAACAAGAGGACAAGTGCTGAAGGTTCCTGTTCCTAGGAATAGGGTCTTGACCTCTTGAGGATACTTCTTTTACAGTGTGATTAGTGCCAGGCAGCAGGTGCTGAAGTTCCCACCAGGGAATAGGGTCCTGTTCCTGCCATGGTTGAATGATTTCTTTCCTTATAAGATTGATTTTCCTTTGCTGTAACAGAGAAATCGTTTCTGCTATAATTTAATTAACTTCAGCTTTAATTAAGTAGAGTGTGAATTGATAGATTGATGAATTTAACAGATGTGTGTCTTTCTTTTACTACAACATTGATCTTGCTTTTGAAATTGAGCATATCCAGTGCGCTATTACCTTTGGAATAAAAAGACCTTCTCGGGTTGACAATTTATGTGGAGCTCGAATTGTGAAAACAATTAGAGCGACCAACATTTTGGCGCCGTTGCCGGGGAAGGTAATTATAGATTTCAAAAGCATTCATTTTTCTTACTTTTAATGTGCAGATTGTATGAGAGGACGAGGAAACCAGAAGAAAAATAACCGCACAGGTGGCAAGAGCTGGGGAGGACGAAAAACGTTTATTGACGAGATTGTATCGAAGGCTGAATCATCACAAAGATTAAGTTCTCAGAAATCAAAATTTCAGCGTTCTCCTCAGTCAGATTACAGAACAGAGGAAGTTGTGGGTCCTGAAAATACAGAAGAACCAGCAGCCAGCGCTGAAGAGTCAGAGGGAAGTATTAGCAGATCAGTAGAACACATTGAGGAAATAGTAGAAAGTGCTGGACGACCGGTAGAAAACATTGAAGAACCAATAGAGGATTCTGACGATCGAGAAAGCGCAGTAGGAGGGCCAACAATGGAAGATAATAATGATGCATTCCTCTTTGGAGGAGGACGTGCAGGTCCTGAAGAAGAAAGAAGGGATGAAAATTCCCTTTCTACCTTGGGATTTCCCATCAGTGATCTTCCTGCAGGAACAATGAAAAATATCCCATTATCTGCCCTACCTAACTTTCATGGTTTATCCACTGAGGATCCTGACGAATTTCTTTTTGAATTTGATATTTTATGCAGAAGTTATGATTATGTTACTAATGCTCAAAAGTTGAAACTGTTTCCAGCTACCTTAAAAGGGAATGCTTTAAGGTGGTTCATGAGCCTTGGAAGTCAGGTAATCACAACATGGGAGCAAATGAAACAAAAATTTCTGCTTAAATATCAAGACTACTGCCGGACGAGAGAGAAGAAAGATGAACTATTCAATATGGCACAAAAATCAGATGAAAGTCTGGAGGATTACATAGAAAGGCTGCAATACAACATACAGAGATCCGATCACCCGGATATAAGTAAGGAAATTCGTAAAACAATATTACTTAGAGGTTTAAGGGATGATTGTTTAAATATGTTAAATATGCTTGCTAAGGGAGATATATCTAAAGAATCATATGATGAGATTTGTGAACTTGCTAAAAGGTGCTCTAGGGGAGCTGCAAGAAACAGAGTAAGAGATTCCACCTATTCAAGGGTACAGAAATCAGCCAATGGAGGAGCAACAAGAGCAGAAATAGGTAATTTACTTGAAGAATTTAAAACCGAAATGCTAAGTTCCTTTGCTTCGCAGATTGACACTTTGCAGGTTAAGAAGAAGCAGGCTGAAGCAGAAGAAACTCTGGCTGTCTATTGCCCGAAATGTAGAGACAAACATCCACTAAGGGAGTGTCCAAGAGATAAAGTACCAGTTTGCACCCTTTGTGAGAAAGATCATGAGACAGAACAGTGTCCATCTCTACCAGGAATAAAAGCAGCGATGCAGCCAACGGAGGAAGAAGCTGAAGCAGTCTACCTGCTAACTCAAAGAAGACAATGGCAACCTAAAGGGCAAGGTACGAACTCTGGTATTGTCGTGGCGGAAAAAGTCGTTTGTGCGGACACAACTGACCTCCCTAGGAGTCTAAACTCTCTAGCGACAAACAAGACAAAATGGAGTGATCTTTCTCTAAATATACCTTTAAAAACATGAAAACTACAAGTGTTTAGGCTTACCTTATTCCAAAACGCGGTTGTTGTAGTCCGTCCTTGCCAATCCGGATGAGCTCCTCCTTCAAGTCAATTCCTGCAACCACAAACAATCAAACAATTACCAAGCACTTGCATTTCATATAATAAAACATATATTTAACATGCAGACCAAGGAACACATGAAATAACTCATTAACACAAGCTATTGAGAAAAATAAACCAGTTTGTATTAATAACGAAACAAAGAAACTCTTACAACCTGGCCTTGGTGTTGTGCAAGTTCCTCCCAGGGTCCATCAAGGGTTTTCCTCTACTTTGACAAAGCTCACCCACTTCCAAGTAGAATCAAGCAAAGACAATCTCTCCTTACAAGGTTCTAAATGGGAGTCCTAATTCCTGCAGCATTTACCCAAAGAAAATGTATAGCTCCAACCTCCCCTCCCTCTGGCTCAATGTCTTTATTTATAGTGCTGTAAAGAGGTTATTCAGGTCCACCATCAATGGGATAATCCCCCTCTTTGGGTGGGATAGCTCCCTTATTGATGGGATAAGTTCCCCCTTAATAGAGATACATGAACCAACTGGAGGCGCATCCAAATCATCAAACCGACCTCTAGAAAGTTCTAGAAGTAACCACAAGTAACTTTTTAAGATGAAACTCGCGCATTTTGCCTTTTACAGAAGGATGCACCTGTCCCTTAACATACAGAGCATCCAAGGATGCACCTTTTGTGAACATGGTCAGCGTCCCCGCAGGTGAGGCTAGAGAGAACCTGCGACCCCAGAGATAAACATATTTTTTACAAGACTTTCTCTCTTCTTTGAGTTTGAGATGGATAACAGAGGCATAAGACTTGCCTAAGAGGGTAGCATGACTGTTGATTTGAGCCATACTAACTGTAAGTGGTCATGGTGACATTTTTTAGTGTAACAGATTGCCCCCTAAAGTGCGAAGCCTGGAATAGATTTAGGGTTTTGTAATTCTAGGAAGGGTGAAGCGCTTTATCATTTCAAGGATTGTCTTGTGGATGGCCTGGTTGGAACCTGCAATTTTCAACACAAAATACATGGATAAGATTATATCATCACTGAGGTAGGCATTCCCATACTCAGATTCAAAACTTTAACTAATGGACTAACTATTCTGATACAGGAATGATCTTGCAGTACATCATTTTTATAGACTTTTGTAGACACAGTATGGACGCAACCATCTGTTTATGATTAGTCTACATAGATAATGAATACAAAACTCCTCGCAGCCTGGATGGTAGAAACTAGATCCAGGGTCTTCACTTCTACTTCCCGAATTGGTACGATTCTAGCCATGTGATTAAATGATTCGATGTCGAACATGTTAGAAACCACTTGATTACCAGTCGATGATGTAAACTGTTAACAAGCGTGAGAGAAACCACCAGTAATGTCAATGGTTCTCAAAGTACCAAGCACAACCCGTGAAATGTGAATAGATGTTTTGATGTCGAACACTTCACGGAATCCTTTGATCGAAAGTCAATGATGTAAACTGACGTCAAAGGCGAGAAACCTGCCATTGATGCATGCAGACTTCAAGGTGCTGTCGATTCTTAAGTCATCTTTCTAGATAATGTGTCGATGTCGATAGAAAGCGACCCGTTGCAGGCAAGCCCGCAACACGAAATCATTGTTCAAGTTGAAGAAATGTTGCTGTAAGGACTGACTCAGGGATGGTCAAATGGATGACAAGTATTTTGCAGATGAAAGTTTTTGCTTGCAGACCTCTTGAACACATAACGACACGACAGATGGCTTGGTGACGAATAACTCAAAGTTAATCCCTAAAACCCGGTTAAAGACTTTCAAAGTGGTTTGGTCAACTGTGAGGTAAAAGATTTCCCAACCCAGGTGAATGAAAAGTGTCGTGTTCAAGAGTGGTAATAAAGTTTCTTTTGAGATAAAAGGTAACAAATAGGCTCATTCTTCTCTCTTTCCCCCACCATTTCTGGCAAGTACCTCTTTATTTTTAACAAGCTTGAGGAGGATAACATATGCTTGATTATAAGCTCATCCTTCGGACGAGTCCAACCTAGTTTAAATTCGAACCCTAGGAAGGAGTGGTTCGTTCCTGTTTGTAATTGAACAGGTCCTTTACTGTAAAAGTTTAACGAGCCCAGTATAGGAGAAACTCGGCGTTTTTCAATTTTAGAGAGTCTGAAAAAACTAAAGGAGACTCCACGTTGAACTTTTTCGTATATTTGTGTCCCTCAAGCCCGAAAAAGTATAAAATAATACCTGGGGGAACCGCTTGATCTTGCGACCAAGGAGTACTTTCATAATAGTGTTGTTGACCTGAAAAGTAAAAAGCGATCAAGGACACGTCGTTTTATTTCCAATATCGAATTTGAAACGACAAAAATCCGGCAATCTTTTCGTGTTTTTACGGTCAGAAAAGGGCTATAAGAGGACCGTCTTTTAGTTCCGTTTTAACGAGTGTAAAAGAAACGCTCGGCAATCTTTTCATATTTTAGGAGTCAGAAAAGGGCTTAAAAGATGACTCTGAGGTTTCACTTTTTCGTAAGTTTTAACGAGTTCGAAAAAGGGATAAAAATGTACTCATGGTTTTCACTTTTTCGTAAGTTTTAATGAGTTCGAAAAAATGATAAAAATGTACTCATATGGCCAACTTTCAATTTAATTTACGAGCAGGAAAAGATGGAAAGAACTCGGCATTTTCATTTGTTTTACGAGAATGAAAGATAGCAAAATAATCTCGGTATTTTCATGAGTTTAACGAGTCTTGAAAATAACTGAAATTGACTCGAGATAGGTTTCATTTTTACAAAAGCTTGAAACAGATAAAAACTATGCTTCAAAGTAGTTTCATTTTTTCACAAGCTTGAAACAGAGAGAAAACTGTGCTTGATGCCCCCTAAGCATAACTGCTAGAGCGCATGCCCCCCAGCTTCATTTCATTCAATTGGTTGGATGAAATGAAGGTTCAAGTACGAGATCATTTGAAAGACTCGACCTAAAACTATAAGAAAATTATGCAAAAAACTGAAATAACTAACCTAAAAACTTAACATTTATAAGATCTCGTCAATCTCTCAACTTAAGTAGAGGAGGATTTGTTTCATTTTTTAACGAGCTTGACACAGGAAAAGAACTATGCTCGGATTCGGTTTCATGTTTACACAAGCTTGAAACGAAAAACTATGCTTGTTACAAGTTCACATGCCCCCGGCATAATGATGCAAATCAAGGTACATGCCCCCCAAGCTTCATTGCATTCAATGAGGTGGATGGAATGAAGCTTTACTTTCAAAATCTTGGAAAGACTCGTGGGAGTTGTTTCATTTTTTAATGAGCTTGACACAAGACAAGGAACTATGCTCATAACTACTTTCTACAATCTACCTAACAAAAAACTATACTCTAAAAAACCTTGATTCATTTTTTAACGAGCTTGACACGAGACAAGGAACTGTGCTCTAAAATCCTTGATTCATTTTTTAATGAGCTTGACACAAGACAAGGAACTATGCTCTAAAATCCTTGATTCATTTTTTAATGAGCTTGACACAAGACAAGGAACTATGCTCATGACTACTCTCTACAATCTACCTACTTAACCTACCCTTGTTTCATTTTTTAACGAGCTTGACACAAGACAAGGAACTATGCTCAAAAAGTTCGCATGCCCCCAGCATAATGATGCGAAATGAGGTACATGCCCCCCAGGCTTCATTGCATTCAACCGGCTGGATGAAATGAAGGTTTACTTTCAATATTTAACTTGAAAAGGGAGTTGTTTCATTTTTAAAGAGGTTGACACAAGAAAAGAACTATCCTCATACCTGATTCATTTTTTAACGAGGTTGACTCAGTAACAGGAACTTTCCTCAAACCTGATTCATTTTTTAATGAGGTTGACTCAGTAACAGGAACTGTCCTCAAACCCTACTTTCTACAATCTACCTACATATCCTAAAATCTAGCTGATTCATTTTTTAATGAGGTTGACTCAGTAAAAGAACTGTCCTCATGCTAGCCTGTTTCATTTTTTAACGAGGTTGGTATAGGAAAAAACTATCCTCGCCCCTGATTCATTTTTTAATGAGGTTGACACAGTAAAAGGAACTTTCCTCATGACTCCTTGTTTCATTTTTTAATGAGCTTGACACAAGACAAGGAACTATGCTCATAACTTCCAGTTTCATTTTTTAACGAGGATAGTTTTTTCTCGTATCAACCTCGTTAAAAAATGAAACAAGGAGTAGTGAGGATAGTTTGTGCGGAAAAGGTCGTTTGTGCGGACACAACTGACCTCCCTAGGAGTCTAAACTCTCTAGCGACAAACAAGACAAAATGGAGTGATCTTTCTCTAAATATACCTTTAAAAACATGAAAACTACAAGTGTTTAGGCTTACCTTATTCCAAAACGCGGTTGTTGTAGTCCGTCCTTGCCAATCCGGATGAGCTCCTCCTTCAAGTCAATTCCTGCAACCACAAACAATCAAACAATTACCAAGCACTTGCATTTCATATAATAAAACATATATTTAACATGCAGACCAAGGAACACATGAAATAACTCATTAACACAAGCTATTGAGAAAAATAAACCAGTTTGTATTAATAACGAAACAAAGAAACTCTTACAACCTGGCCTTGGTGTTGTGCAAGTTCCTCCCAGGGTCCATCAAGGGTTTTCCTCTACTTTGACAAAGCTCACCCACTTCCAAGTAGAATCAAGCAAAGACAATCTCTCCTTACAAGGTTCTAAATGGGAGTCCTAATTCCTGCAGCATTTACCCAAAGAAAATGTATAGCTCCAACCTCCCCTCCCTCTGGCTCAATGTCTTTATTTATAGTGCTGTAAAGAGGTTATTCAGGTCCACCATCAATGGGATAATCCCCCTCTTTGGGTGGGATAGCTCCCTTATTGATGGGATAAGTTCCCCCTTAATAGAGATACATGAACCAACTGGAGGCGCATCCAAATCATCAAACCGACCTCTAGAAAGTTCTAGAAGTAACCACAAGTAACTTTTTAAGATGAAACTCACGCATTTTGCCTTTTACAGAAGGACGCACCTGTCCCTTAACATACAGAGCGTCCAAGGACGCACCTTTTGTGAACATGGTCAGCGTCCCCGCAGGTGAGGCTAGAGAGAACCTGCGACCCCAGAGATAAACATATTTTTTACAAGACTTTCTCTCTTCTTTGAGTTTGAGATGGATAACAGAGGCATAAGACTTGCCTAAGAGGGTAGCATGACTGTTGATTTGAGCCATACTAACTGTAAGTGGTCATAGTGACATTTTTTAGTGTAACAGGTATGCCATTTAATCGTTGGAACAATTATTCTGCTTTTGGCCAAACAAGCTACCCCCCCTTCAACCAAATGCAATATCCACTTTTCAATCAAATGAATTTCCCACCCATGCAAATGCAAAACCCTCCCTTTGTTGACCCTTCAATGTGGACTCCTTGGCCTCCACAGCAACCACCTCCTTTCAATCCTTGGAACCCAAGTTGGAATAGTCAATCACTCCCGTACCCAAATCAAATGCCTCAATTCCAACAATCACTCTCTCTGCCATCAAATGCTCCACCAAACAACCAAATGAGACCCCAACTACCTGCGCAACCAAATCCTAACCCCAATAATAAAGCTGTGCAAGTCATTGATATTCAGAATCAGTCTATATTTCCTACTATACAATGTAATGATATTCATCTGAGATCTGGAAGAGTAGTAGAGCCTATTATAGATGACATAACTGATTCAGATAAAAATGAAACTGAGAAACAAAAAGAAGCTCAACCACCTCCTAACAAAAATGTTGAATTAACAGAACCTCCATTCCCCGAGCGTTTGGTTTTAACCAAAACAGCTGAAACACCTGCTTTTAATTTTATGGGGGAATTGCAAAATTTGTATATTAAAATTCCACTTTTACAAGCATTAAGAGATGTACCAATTTATGCCAAAACATTAAGGGATATTTGTGTTAAGAAACCTGGTAGGAAAACCAAGGATCCCCTTACAGTACATGTGATGGGAGACTTGTCTGCATTAATGTCCGGAAAAGCCCCTCCTGTAAAATATGGTGATCCTGGCCATCCTACTGTCACAGTTCAGATTGGTAAAGCAATGATTCCCCGAGTTTTGGTAGACTTAGGTGCAACAATTAATATAATGACTCTGGAAACTTCACAATTGTTACAGCTGAATAACACAATCAGAGATACACCCACCATCTTAGAGTTAGCTGACCGTTCCACAATTAAGCCAGAAGGGATTGTTGAAGACCTGCTCATTTCAGTTGAATCCTGGAAATATCCAGCTGATTTTGTTGTATTGCAAACTAAAACAAAGCTGGGGGGACATCCCTTAATTCTAGGAAGGCCATGGTTGGCCACAGCTGATGCATTTATTAGTTGCAGATCTGGTTCAATGACAATATCTAATGGTTATGAAACAAAACAATTAACTCTTTATCCTCACGCTACGCCAGTAGTCAATAATGAAGACTCTATATGGATGGATTATGATGATAATGCTGTTCAGCCGATTCTAACTATAGGACAAGCTTTAACTCTTAAAGACAATACAGAGGATGAAATAATCAATAATTTTATTTGTGAGCCTTCTTCTGTCATTGCTGAAACACACAATCAATTAACTGCAATTTTTGAAACTGATGTGCAAGAAAAGATTGAACCTGAAGATTCATCTCAAACTTTAACCACGACCTCATCTAAAAGCATAACAGTTGAAATTGAACCCGGTAAGACATTAAACATAAATCCTGATCTAACAGATGCTGAAACACAGCAGCTAATGAAGTTATTACACGAATATAAGGAGGCATTTGCCTGGGATTACACGGACATGAAAGGTATTTCTTCTGAATTATGTACTCACAGAATTTACATTAAAGAGGGATGCCGACCTGTTTGTCAACCCCAAAGACGAATGAATCCTAATTTACGAGAAATTGTTAAAGAAGAACTTCAAAAACTGCTTAACGCAGGATTTATATACCCCATATCTGACAGTGAATGGGTTTCTCCGTTAGTAATTGTTCCTAAGAAAAACGGGAAATGGAGGGTATGTGTTGACTATAGAGCTTTAAACAAAGCTACTCAAAAGGATCACTTTCCCTTACCTTTCATTGATCAGGTGTTGGACAGTCTTGCAGGGAAGAAATTCTTTTCTTTTCTAGATGGATTCAGTGGGTATAATCAGATAAAAATTGCACCCCAGGATCAAGACAAGACTACTTTCACCAGCCCCTGGGGAACTTTCGCCTATAGAGTTCTTCCATTTGGATTGTGCAATGCACCAGCAACTTTTCAAAGAGCTGTTATAGGAATATTTTCCGATATGCTGAATGATTGTATGGAAATATTTATGGATGATTTTACCCCCTATGGTGTGTCTTTTGAAGAGGCATTACAAAACCTTGAGAAAGTACTTAAAAGATGTATTCAAGCTCACCTCTCCTTAAGTACCGAAAAATGCCATATGATGATGAGTGAGGGAATAGTGCTTGGACATTTCATTTCATCTCAAGGTATTCAGGTAGATCCATCTAAAATATTAGTCATTCAGAATCTTACTGTTCCTAAAACTCAAACTGATGTGAGAAGTTTTCTAGGACATGCTGGTTATTATAGGAGATTTATTAAAGATTTCTCTAAAATAGCTTCTCCATTATTTGTATTGCTTATGAAAAATGCTGAATTCAAGTGGACTAATTCTTGTCAGAAAGCTTTTGAAGAGCTGAAGCATCAGCTGTCTACTGCTCCTATTTTGAGGGGGCCTGACTGGAATCTTCCGTTTCACATATCTTCTGATGCTTCAGACATTGCTATTGGAGCAGTTTTGGGACAAGAGGAAAATCATCTTCCTTATGCTATATACTTTATCAGTAAGAATATGACCTCTGCTGAGCTTAACTATACAGTTACCGAGAAAGAGTTCCTTGCAGTAATCTATGCCATTAATAAATTCCGACACTATATTACTGGTTATCCTACTTTTGTGCACACTGATCATTCAGCTATTAAATACTTAATGAACAAATCTGTCACAAATGCTAGAGTTACCAGATGGCTATTACTATTGCAGGAATTTGATATTACAATTGTAGATCGGCCTGGTAAAGAAAATGTGGTGGCTGATTTTCTTTCACGGTTAAAAACTGACAATGATATTCCAGTAGATGATAGTTTTCCTGACGAATATTTGTTTGCAGTTTCTGCTCATTCTCCATGGTATGCAGATATTGCTAATTACTTGGTTGCAGGAAAACTACCAGCACACCTGTCATATAGAGAAAAGAGAAGAATTGTTCAACAAAGTGCCAGGTACAGCTGGATAAGCGGATGTCTCTTCTATACTGGGCTTGATCAGGAGATCCGAAGATGCATTAGAGAAGATGAAGTGTATGACATATTGAAAGCTTGTCATGATGGCCCCTGTGGAGGCCATTTTGCTGATAAAAGAACAGCACATAAAATTCTGAGGATGGGTTACTATTGGCCCTCATTATTTAAGGATGCAAAGAAGTATGTAAGGGCTTGTGACAGCTGCCAGAGAATGGGTCAACCCAATCATAGAGACCAAATACCATTAAACCCCCAGGTAGTTTCTGAACCATTTGAAAGATGGGCCTTGGATTTCATAGGACCCATTAACCCTCCATCTAATCAAAGAACCTATATATTAGTCTGTACAGACTATATGACTAAGTGGGTGGAGGCCAAAGCACTTATTAGAGCCAATGAAGAGGCTGTACTAGCCTTCTTGTTTGAAGACATTTTCACTAGATTTGGAATTCCCAGAGAGCTAGTTACTGATGGAGGACCTCCATTCAATTCTCATGGTTTTAAATCTACCCTTCACAAATATCATATTCAACATAGAATGACTACACCATACCACCCCCAGGCCAATGGGCAGGTGGAAAGCACAAACAAAGTTTTAGAGGCCATTCTAACTAAAACAGTGAAGGACAACCGAAAGGATTGGTCGCAAAGGCTCCCTGAGGCATTATGGGCTTACAGGACTACTTGGAGAAACACTACAGGTTTTTCTCCCTATGAATTGGTTTATGGTAAAAATGCTATTTTTCCTGTGGAATTTGAAATTAAAACTTTAAAGACTGCTTTAGCTGTTAATCTTGATTTGAATGATGTGCAGACAGCTAGATTGCAGCAGCTTTTGGAGTTGGATGAAAAGAGATTAGATGCCATTCATCAAACAAACATGATTCAGCAACAAAGGATGAAGTGGCATGACAAAATTATCAAACACAAGCAGTTCCAAAAAGGTAATTGGGCCTTGTTGTATGACTCTCGGTTTGAAAATTTTCAGGGAAAGCTACGTACACGATGGCTTGGACCATATGAAGTAGATGATGTCTTTCCAAACGGAACGGTAAGGCTTGTAACAATTGATGATGCTAAAACACCTCTACTAGTCAATGGCCATAGGCTCCGTTTATATAAGCGCCCTGTTTCTAAAGAGGATTTCAAGACTGCTTGCATGACTGATATTCATTATCTTTTTCTAGGGGAGTCTTCTGCTCCTCACAGCACTTAATTTTCTGCACTATATTTTTAGTACTAGATTAGATTTAGCACTAATAATCCCTGTCAAGGATTGGCATATTACAATTGAATTTTGCAGATTCTGGAAAAGCAAAAAGGAGGACAGATTCATCATGAGAAGATCTGAAGCTTTAAATCAAGAAGCTTCTTCCCATCATTTTACCCTCTTTCCTAAAGCAATATCCCTCCATACCCACATTAATTCTATCATTCCCACCACTCCTGAAATATCCTCCTTCAGTCAGTATTTCCCACCCCTTACTGTTGAAATAATCCCTTATCATTCACGGACCTAACTCACTTATCCATTTTTCCGTTGCTGAAACACCTGTTTCAGCAACGTATCATTGACTTTTCCCGTTGCTGAAACACCTGTTTCAGCAACGTATCATTGATTTCTCCCGTTGCTGAAACACCTGTTTCAGCAACGTATCGTTCATTTTTCAGTTGCTTAAACACCAGTCTCAGCAACTGGTTATCATCAAAACAGTATCCCTCTTTGCTCTCACATAAGCTTTCTGGTTCTTCACGATATTACTTCAGATCCTTTTGGTGAAAACTATTCAGCATGTACCAGATTCAATTACACTCTGTTCTAAAAATCAACAAATTCTTCCATGTATATTAGAGCTATTTTGAAGCAACCGACACTTCGAATTATTAAATCAAAGGTAAAATGTAAGGTATAAGGTTTTAATGTAATTTGGTTAAATCATATTAAAGAGAGGATTTCATTTCATAATGATTGCATATCTTTACACGTCCAATCATTATTACACCATACGTAGGGGGGGGAATTCCGAAAATTGAGTAATTATTTCGCATGAACCAAGCAGCCGCCCGTCGTCATATCCATTTCTGCCGTCATTTAGACTACGCAGCCTCTGTTGCAACAACTAGTGCGATCAGGGTCTGAGTTTACTGTATTGGTGCCTCTGCGGAGAACTCAAAGCTATAGCCATGGGAGGGTCGGCCATTAGAAATGAGCCCGGCTCCATAAGTCTTCTTCAGCTGTTTCCTGAAGTTTATCAGATCTTCCAACAAGCGGGATGGACAGTATATTTTGAAAGGTTGGGGGAATTCAACCCGGAACAAGTATTAGAGTTTGCACAAAAACTTGAAGACAATTTCTCAGTGGTCCAAGGGGTTCGCATTTCAGTGACAGAGGATGACATAGTTCAGGTATCAGGGTTGCCAGCTGAGGGCATTCGCTGGTTTAGCAGGAAGCAGGTCGTTCTCAACGCACAGCAAGAATTTCTGCGTCCGGACGAGCAAGTGGAACCCAGAGGCCGCAGGGTTAGTCTGCACTCACTTCCTCAACCATGGCCATCAGTGGCAGAGTTCATCAAACACTACTTAACCTGTGAGGGGCGTTATCAGGTAGTGTACAATCATGATTTTGTTTTGCTGAATCACTTGAGGAATGGACGACTGATTAATATACCCTATTTTCTGCTTGGTTGTATTAAAAACATGTCTTATTATTGTAAATGAGCCAAATCTCCAATGTCATCCCTTACCCATCACCGTTTATGCCAGTTGCTGATACAGAGGGGTTTTGCGCAGCAAAATCTCCCTCTGCAAGCCCCACCAGAAATTCCCCAACTACCCGAAGTCCCTCTGCAAGCCCCACCAGAATTTCCCAATCACCGGTAATCCCTCTGCAAACACCGGAAATTCCCCAGCCGGCCGAAATTCCTCTGCAACCACCCGAAAATCCCCAGCATACACCGGAAATTCCCCAGCCGGCCGAAATTCCTCTGCAACCACCCGAAAATCCCCAGGATATTCCGAAAATTCCTCAGCAGGACCAAACGCCCCAACCATTTGAAAGTCCTCATGACATTCTAGAGATTCCTCATGAAGAATAACAGGAGGAAACCCCGCATTCCCCAGTCAACCCAACCCCGAGCTCGCCTCGGTTAGCAGAGCCAATGGCCTCTACTATTCCTGTCCCTAGTGACGATTCTCTAACACCCCCTTCTTCACCCGTTAAGAAAAAGAGGAAAACCTCAGCAGTCACAGGCTCCAGACGACGGACAAGGTCCACATCCCAAATTCTTACCCCTCCGGAAAACCCTGTCCCCAGAAAAAAGCCCTCCCTTTTAAAGAAAAGGAAGGGCAGCGATTTTGCTGCCTTCCTATCAAAAAGAAAGAGGACAAAGACTGTTGAGACAAAATCCACTTCCATTTTCCCTAACCCTGCCACTATTCTACTAAAATCTTTATTCCCATCCCAAACTTCCCAACCTATCTCGTCCGAAGGCACTGTCACACAAGAACCAGTGCCTCGGGATAATATGACATTGTTTATGGGTCAAGTAGTGACTGCTCCACAAGAACCAGTCACTTGCCCAGTGACTGAAACACAAGAACCAGTCACTGAAGCACAAGAATACACCAAGCAGGACAATAGTGGGAAATGCCCAGTGACTGCTCCACAAGAACCAGTCACTGAGACACAGGAATTTACCAAGCAGGATGATAGTGGGAAATGCCCAACGACTGAAACACAAGAACCAGTCACTGAGGCGCAGGAATCCATTTCTAGCCCGGTGGATGAAACACAAGAACCACCCACTGTGGCATCAGAACTAGTCACTGAGGAACAAGAATCCATGTCTAGCCCGGTGGATGAAACACAAGGACTACCCACTATGGTATCAGAACTAGTCACTGGAGAACAAGAATCCATGTCTAGCCCGGTGGATGAAACACAAGGACTACCCACTATGGTATCAGAACTAGTCACTGGAGAACAAGAATCCATTCCTGGCCCGGTGGATGAAACACAAGAACCACCCACTGTGGCGCAACAACTAGCTACCACTGTGCATCAACAAAATATTCCAACAGAAACAGTCAGCATACAAGGTCCACATACTATGACATCTCTACTGCAGGAAAATGAGTTCCTGAAGTCTGAATTAGAAGCTTACAGAGCTGAATTAGCCATGGCTCGAGAGGCTTTTGAAAAAGAACTCAATCTCCATACATTAGCACACGTAGCCTCAATGCAAAACAGGGAGCCATGCAGGGAATATATGTGCAAGGAGTGTGGCATCATTTATCAGAATGCAGGATATGAAGTAGTTGAAATTCCACTCCCTGAAACATTGATGACAGATGGAATACAAGAGGAATGCCCTACTGCTCCACAAGAACCAGTAGGACCCCCTATGATGCAAGAAGAAGAAGAAATCAAACCAGAGATATCTCATCCTTTGTGGACTGATGCAGCCATCCCGACAGAAGAAATACTGCCCCAGCACACTACTTCTGATGCAGCTATTCCGACAGAAGAAACAATGCCCCAACGCATTACCTCTGAGGCAGCCATACAGACAGAGGAACTAGTGTCCCAACCCACTACTTCTGCTAAAAAGACACAGACTTTGCCATGGGACCCATTGGAACAACTGAATAGATGGAAGAAGCAATATGCTGAAGAACAAGATATAGTATTACGACAGCATAAGTTGCAATGGCAGAGCTATGTATATACTAACTGGGATAGCTGGGAACAAATACTGCAAGAGCACAGGGAATATAAGAAGGAAGCCAGACAGTCTAAGGAACGGATAGCCTTGATGTTTTCATTGGTGCGGAAGATGATGGTTACACGTAAACCCTCTGTAAATTACTCTCTCTTTCTTACTGAATGACTAGTTTATTTTCAGTTAAAATCAATAGCAAATGGCAGACCACATGAATTAATGACTTCAGAGAAATTTGTTGAGACCTTTAAAGAGGCCCCTGAAAGTGACCAGCATCTGCTGTGCGAACTCTACCTTCATAATGAGGCCATCCCTGAAGAGAGGAGAGTTAATCTTATTCCAATTGCAGGCGATATACAAATTAGGGCATTTGCTTCATTTTTGTCTAATCAGCTCACTTGGCAGACTGCGTTCACTGCTAGCAGTCATAATGAGGAGAATAAACTCCTGTGGATTAGACCAGAGCCTGTAGGCCCGGCCATGTTTATAGCACAGTATTATGAATTCTTGCAGAAGCCAGGAATGAACGAGCACATACAGCAATTACAGGCTTCAATCCTTTTTAAGTGTCAAGAGCACATTAGAATGAAGGGTCCTGCTGCATTGAAGGCCAATGATATCTTTTGGCAGCAGTCATGTAAGGAAAGACAGGATTATCATCCTTTTAACCCTCTCAATCTTCAAGCTGCATTGTCCAGGGTTCCTAAGTATATTGATTGCATTCAACATTGTGGAGTAAACTGGATTGGGTATCATTTCCGTTTTCCAATCTTATGGCTGCCTTCAGAAAAATATCAATGTCATTATCAGTTGACTGACAGAGAGGAAGCCTCGGCATGGCAACAGTTGCAGACCAACAGCGGATTCCGAGCTCCTACAGACACCACCTTCTCCAGCTACTGCTTGAGTAATTTGCATTGCCAGTCCCAGTACTCAGACTCTGATTCGGACGAAGGGGTTGCCTGAGGACATGCAACATTTTTAGCTGGGGGGGATGTTAGGACTCCACTATGTACCATTTTTGCTATATATTTTGACATCACTTTACTCTTAAAACCATGAACCTCAATGTCTTTTTCATTCACTTTATCCCAAGGTATATAGAAACCTCTTCTTTATTATATGGTTAATCTGTCTTACATTTAATTCCACAATACTCTTATATTTTATCATTTATTGAAGTGCATTGTTGCTAACACAAGTCAAAGATCGCAGATAAGTTATATGCCTTGTTGGGAACAAGCGGCCGTTGCTGAAACAGCTGACTCCGTTGCTGAAACAGCTGACTCCGTTGCTGAAACAGCTGACTCCGTTGCTGAAACAGCTGACTCCGTTGCTGAAACAGCTGACTCCGTTGCTGAAACAGCTGGCCCCGTTGCTGAAACAGCTAACTCAGTTGCTGAAATAGCCATCAGGCACGCAAATCCTGTTATGCGTAATTTGCGATTCTGGAAGAACTTTTTGAGGATAATAGCAGCAGCCCGAAGATACGGTTACCTGGATTATCTTGAAGATAGCACTTCTGTTGTCTCGGTTGTAACAGTATCTCTTTTTAAAAAGAACAGAATAGTCCTGTTTTGAATAGAATCGAGATATTCGCTCTCATGTAAATTGTAAATGATGTCTCCTCTTTAAAAAGAGGAGACATCATCATTAGAGGGGGATTGAATTGTAAGTCACAGAACAATATTGTGTGAGAACAGGAGCTAGTCTCCTTCTGCAATGTATCAGTTTCTTGATAGATGAATAAAGACTTCTTTTGAGCGTTCCAGTTTAATTCTTTCTCCTGGGGAATCTTGTGAGAAGGAAAGGGCCCGCCTTCCTCACAAGATTCACCCCTTTGGTTCCTGTAGTTGTTTATTTCTTTATGTGTTTGCACTTTCTTTAATTCTGTTGCTGAAACACTAGTTACATGGTTTGTGATACTCTGTTTCTTAGCGCTACACGTATTGAATGCACGAGTGGATGATGTTGAGAGCATGTGCTGAAGATCCCTGCATAAAGGGATAGGGTCTTGCTCCCATTGATTGCTTTCTTTTGCCTGCAGTGTGATTAGAAACAAGAGGACAAGTGCTGAAGGTTCCTGTTCCTAGGAATAGGGTCTTGACCTCTTGAGGATACTTCTTTTACAGTGTGATTAGTGCCAGGCAGCAGGTGCTGAAGTTCCCACCAGGGAATAGGGTCCTGTTCCTGCCATGGTTGAATGATTTCTTTCCTTATAAGATTGATTTTCCTTTGCTGTAACAGAGAAATCGTTTCTGCTATAATTTAATTAACTTCAGCTTTAATTAAGTAGAGTGTGAATTGATAGATTGATGAATTTAACAGATGTGTGTCTTTCTTTTACTACAACATTGATCTTGCTTTTGAAATTGAGCATATCCAGTGCGCTATTACCTTTGGAATAAAAAGACCTTCTCGGGTTGACAATTTATGTGGAGCTCGAATTGTGAAAACAATTAGAGCGACCAACAAGGGTAAGTCCTAGTGATAAAGAATTATTTGGTAACTTTTTATGAAGAAAACATCTTAAAAATTCTTGGCAAATCCATTCCATATCGTTGAATTTAACGTACAGAATCATTGGTAGTTAAATGATAGAGGACATTTGGCAGTTTTTGAAGAGACAACTATGAAACAACCCCAAATTTCTAGGCAGGAGAATCAATATATGCAGAATTCTCGAGAAATAGTTTCTTGTTTCAATTTGAGAGAAAAGAATCGACATAATTCTAAATCTCAAGTAGAAAAAGGAGAAATCAAAGAATTCATTTTCCGAAATGGATGTTGAAGATTTTCCAACAGATCTAAATTTCCTGCAGACTAGAGATTGTTTTATTTTTAGTGTATTGTTTAGGATTTTATTCCATAAATATTGTAATAGTTTAGGAGAGATTTATTCTATATATTGTTTCATTTGTAATGTTCAAAGGGTTGGATTTTGATGCCAAAACCCTGTCACTTTGTAAAGATTTTATTACAAAAATCCTAATTGAAGTATTCTAGCTCTAGTTCTTGACATAAATTGTGTTTCATGTATGTTTTTCTAGTGCTTTCATACCTTATTTTATGCACATGTTCAAAGTAACATAGGAGATTTGGGTAAGAATAGATTGAGTGTCAATCTCTCTGAAATCCCTTGCAAAGTTATAATAATTTAAAGAGATTAATTAACTAGACTTTTTGTCTTGGTTAATTCCTCTACATCTGTTAATTGTTGTCTTTTGTCATCTCTTGAATGTGTTTTGTTTGGCTGTAGAAATATTCTATACGCATCCACTATGTCTAGTTGATTAAGTATTCAGTATGACTGCTTAATTATCATGAATTCTCTTATATTCTTCTGTCAAATTCTTTAAAAATCATGTTATTTTGTCAAATTGGATGTTGGCACTTTGACCAAGGACTCTGCAAGAGAGGGATTTATTCATAAAGAAATATTGGATAATAATTAGAAGCCACCCAAAATAAATCATAAATTTGGCCATTGTGCTTCATAAGATGTTGTCCAGTGACAGTGAACAATGTTAAACAAAGCCTCGTAATAATTGAGGGAGCCCCCTCTGGTTCAAGGGCGATGCAGGTGGATATTGGTGGCCACCCACCTATTCCACCCAGACCCTCTAGTTAGTTTCATTTGTGTCCTTAATTGTTGCAAATTTTACTATTTTTGGCATTTTTCGGGTCCTGAATTTTTGTATCCGTTTTGAGACCCTAAACAACATTTTTTGGGTAAAATTCCTTCAGTGATTTCTTCAGAAATCACATCAGAAATTGTATTCCTCAGAGAGATATTTCCAATGAGGTATCATATGCATCAAATAGAGATAATATGACCAAGCTATGACTGTGGGAAGTTGGCTGTTGAACTAATCCCAATGGGGCTCATAAACTCTTGGTGTTACATCTCCTCAGATTAGGGTTTTGGTTGATTAGGGTTTTCCCTTATTGTTCACTAATAAAAAGGCCCTTGAGCCTCATTGTAACTTAGTTTAGAGGCATGTAGTCATCACATCTCTTCTTAGAGATAAGCTACCATCGCCCGAACTATCTTATTTACATTCTGTTTGTAAGCATAGTTCAGTATTTTTCTACTAATGAAATGAAGTGTTTTTCTACTACATATTTGTGTTTATGATTCTATCTATAAGTTGTTACATTCCTGTTTAATTTTGGATCAGTGGTATCAGAGCGGTCTTCTCTTTCTCTATTTTTCTTTCCATGTCCCCAACGAGGTCAGGGTATAAGGAGTTAGGTCTCGATTTGGTTTAACCATTACAAGATTAGCCTCGTAAAACCTGATGACCTCCTATGGTAGAGAAAATAAAGATGAGGAGGTAGGAGATTGTTCCAAAATGTTGCTCGAAGAAGCCCGACGGGATGATGGATAACCTTTCCCAAATCCTTCAATGGCTACCCACAGGCGATTCATCTTCATCCAATAACCACTCTAGAGGTGCCACTCCTTTTAAGGTACAAGTTAACTTTGATATTCCCATGTTTGAAGGCCTGATAGATGTAGACGCCGTAGATAAATGGTTAAATACATTGGAAGGATATTTTCTAGTTCATGACTTTTCCAATCAAGAAAAGATTACGTTTTCACTTCTCAAAGCCACCCCACACATCAAGGATTGGTGGGATACCTACTGTGAACAAAAGGACGAGAGTGAACCCTCACTATTTTTAGTTGCACCCACTTGGAATTCTTTCCAAGACACCATCAAGGAAGAATATTACCTTGTTGGGAGCTATGAAGATAAATACATAAAGTGAACCACACTACGATAGGGAGGGGACCAAGATGTACTAGAGTTCACAAATAATTTCTATACCCTTTGCACGAAGTTGGTTATCAAGGATATTGAGCAGAATTTGGTGCTCAAGTACTGTGACTATCTACATAAGTACATCCAGGACAAGATGGAGTTCTTGGACATTTCCTTGCTCGTGACAAAATAACAGTACACTATAAAGATTGAGCAGAAGTTTAAATAGAAGAAGCAAGACTTTGGATCTGTGAATCTAAAGCAAGAAAAAGGCACCCCAAACCACAGGACAAGGGACCAAGGCAAGGCAAGGCTACCCAGGACAACCCGCTAAAGTCGCAAGCAAAGAACAACACCACGAAGACGAAGAAGGACATAGGAAAATGGTGTGAGTATAGATCCACTCACAATTCAAGTAAGTATCAGGCCAAGCAATCAACGGTGGCCAAGCTGAAGGCTTTCAAATCAGAAAAAGGTTCTAACTGTGAATCAAAACCTGATAAGGGGACTGAAAAAGGGAGGCAGATCATTGATACGGAGGCCAGTGCCATCATGGCCACCAAAAATATATAGAAAACTAAGCCTAAAGATCCAAAGGAGAGGTAACACCTCTTCCACTCACAAATGTGGGTGAAGGGTTCTCCTTTGTAGTTCATTGTCAATAGCAAGAACCAAAATAACCTCATTTTAGCAGAAGTCGTGAAGTGGTTGGGCCTAAACAATATATCACATCCACAGTTGTACATCATAGGGAGGCTTCACCAAGGACGAGATCTTCGCGTCGGCCAACAGTGTCGCCTTCCCTATAGTGTCAAACCCTTCATGGATGAGCTATTGTGTGACATTTCTCCTCTCGAAGTTTCTGATGTATTGTTAGGACAACCATACTTGTGGAAGTGACATGCTGTATATGAGTCTAGACCTTGCTCTGTGATTATTACTTTGACTAATAAGTTGTATAGGATACTGGAGGTAACCCCGCCTACTGCCATCTCTTTGATCACTACAAAGAAATGTAGTAAGATCATTTCCCAGACAAGGAAATTTGTTTTCCTTATGATTTGCCCCCAAGGCAAGAAGAAGGTTGTGGCCATGGCTTCTAGGCAGGGTTTCTCTGCACAACAGCAATGCATGGACAAGGTCGTGGAGGAGTACAGGGAAAGTTTTCCCGCACCCACAGGGGTACCTCTTCATTGCCAGGTCAAGCACTCCATCGATCTGACCCCGAACGCGCTGCTTCCCAATGGACCGATATATCGACACTATGTTCTTGAGAAAGATGAGATCAAGAAATAGACTCAGGAACTACTACAGAAAGGGCACATCAGACCAAGCTCATCACCCTATGGGAGCCTGATTGTATTGGTATAGAAGAAAGATGGGACTTGGAGGCTCTATATTGACTATCAGGTGTTGAACATGATCACTGTTTGGAATGGGTACCCAATCTCATGGATTGATGACCTTCTAGACCAGCTCAAGCGAGCCAAATATCTCAGCAAGATTGAATTGAAGTTAAGTTATCACTAGGTGCCTATTAAACCCTCCGATGTGTGGAAGACTTCCTTCTAATCCAAGGAGGGCCTTTACAAATGGTTAGTCATGTCATTCGGATTGACGAACACCCCTGCAACCTTCATGATACTGATGGATGACATCTTTTGGCCCTTCACCAATGCATTTGTAGTGGTGTATTTAGATGACATCTTGATATTCTGCTAGATTTGGGAAGAACACCTCCACCATATTCGACAGGTCCTTCAAACCCTTCAACAACACAAGTTGTTTGCTAACTTGAAGAAATGCACCTTTGGCCTTACCTAAGTTCAATATCTGGGGTACATCATTGATGATCAAGGTGTACATGTGGACCCATCTAAGATACAAGTCATTTGTGATTGGCCAATCCCAACCACTTTAACAGAGCTCTGCAACTTTTTGGATCTTGCCAATTTCTACTATAGGTTTGTGTTGGGGTTCTCTCATATCACTTGGCCTTTAAGTCAAGTCACCAAGGGTGGAGCGAAAGCAAAGTTCTTTTAGTCAGAAACCCAACAATGATTGTTCTACAAGTTGAATAATCGTCTCTGTTCTGCACCATTGCTCACATTACAAGACCTGCAAAAACCATTTAAGATTGAGGTAGATGCCTCCGACTATGCAATTGGTGTAGTTCTTACTCAACATGGGAATAAAATGGCTTAACACAGTGAGACACTTTTAGACATTGTTCGAAAGTACCCCACTTATGATAAAGAAATGTATTCCATTGTGTAGGCCCACTGTCAATGGAAGCATTACATTATGGGGAAGGAAATGATCATCCACATAGACCACTAGCCTCTACAATTCATATAGACACAAGGGAAGTTGTAGAACAATCGCCATAATAAATGGTCCACCTATCTACAATAGTTACATTTGAACATTAAGTATAAGAAGTGAAGCACCAATAATGTCACTGATTACCTCAACCGATCACCGATCATGGCACTAATCATTGTGCTCGACTCCTATGGAAACGAGACATTGGGGTGGCTACATCTTTACAAGAGCGATCCAAAATTCCACAGCATATAATAGACACTCCTGGAAGAGAAGAAAGTTCAAAATTTTCACCTTTAGGATGCACTATTATTCCACTTTGGACACATGTGTTCCTTCAAGTGAGCATGCCAAGATGATTTGGGAGGCACACTATAGTCAGGTCATTGGACATTTCGGAGTAATGAAAATAGTAGCAGTGTTATAGAAGTATTTTTATTGGTTGAAACTTCATCAGGATGTTGGGAAGTATATTAGATCCTGCACCGCTTGTGCCATTTCCAAACCAACCATCAAGAACTAAGGCTTGTATACTCCTCTACCTTCTCCTAGTCAGCCTTGGGAATCTGTCTCCATGGATTATATGTTAGGCCTTCCTTCTACTAAGTACGACAACAACTGTGTTTTCATGGTCACCGAAAACTTCTCTAAGATGGCCATCATGATGGCATGCAAGAAGAGTATCATAGCATAGGCCACTTTTAAGCTCTTCAGCGATTATGCCCCATTAATGTGGCCATACCATTTGTAGCCACTCAGGTAGATTCAGCTCACGTGTAGTCTGAAGCTAAAAAATGCTAATAGCTTCATTGAGCGCATTCAACACATCTGCCAATAGGTCCATGATATATTGGATATATCCAATGCTAAGTACAACCAGCACCATGATCAACATTGAGTGTTGCACAAGTTCCAGGTGGGAAACAAAGGTTGGCACCATTTTCAGAAAGAGAGCATTGTTGAACCCCACCGCAAGCTTTGCCCTCTCCGATATGGGCCATACACCCTCACTAAGGCCTCTGATGATAATGCCTTCGAGCTCAACATCCCACTGTTCCTTGGTCTGCACACAGTGTTAAATGTAGATCACCTTCAGCCATACTTCCCACCATTTTTGGACACATCTGACATTGCAGAATAGCTCACACTAACAAATCTCAACTCAGATTGCATGGAATAGGCCACAACTAATCAGATCATGGACACATAGATCAAGAACACTCGTCAATAGAGGATATAGCTATATCGAGCTGTCAAACCAGGCCAAATCCATCACCAGGGCAAGTGGTTCACTAGGGATTTCCTCACCTCATGGAGGCTCTGCACATAATGGGGACCATTGCTTCCTAAGGGGGAAGGGAATCAAATTCCTTTTCCATGTTGAATCTCCAAAAATCTTGATGACTTAGAAGCTCTAATGATCCTACATCTGATTTGAACTTAAACATGAATGCAAAAACTTACAGATATAATCATAAATAAACAGATGTAGCAAAAAAAACTTCATTTCATTAATAGAAAAAGTCTGAACTATGCTTACAAACATAATGGAAATAAGATAGCTTGGGCGATGGTAGCTTATTTTGAGAAGAGATGTGGCGGATACATGCCTCTGAACTGAGTTACAATGAGGCTCAAGGGCCTTTTTATTATTTAACAATAATGGAAAACCCTAAATAACCAAAACCCTAAACCGAGGAGATGTAACACCAAGAGTTTATGGGGCCCCGTTCGGATTAGGTGGGTAGCCAACTTCCCAGGGTCGTAACTTGGTCATATTATGTTGGTTTGATGTGTATGCTACCTCATTGGGAAGATATCTCTGATGAATACGACTGATGATGTGATTTCAATAGCAATCACCAAAGGAATTTTTCCAAAAAAATGTTGTTTAGGGTGTCAAAATGGCTCCGGATGTTCAGGACCCGAAAAACTGCCAAAAATAGTAAATTGTGCTACAATTAAGGAAATAGATGAAACTAACTAGGGGGTCTAGGTGGAATAGGTGGGTGGCCACTAATATCCACCTAGATCAAAAGGCCAACATGAACCTAAAGGCTAGTCAAGTTGGTTTCTCGACGTAGTTTTTGCAGCCAAGAACTACCTACGAGAAACAAGTACACCATGCACAAAGAAAATATAAACATAAAATGGGTTCATTAACTTTCATTCCAACAGTTTTTTCCTTACAATCTATACTCAAGATATATGTTTTAATACACACACTCTCGTTCAACCTCTGGCTTGGTCTTCATTGAATTGGCCATCCTCATCATGCTCGTAGGCTTACAAGAATAAATAACATTTAATTTTAAACAAAGCAACATTTTATAAAAGCCTAAAATCACTCCACAATTTCTCTAAATCTACCATAATTTATCCCTTAAATCTCTCATGTCTCAAAAGGAAGATTCTCACCCTAAAATATTATCTACTTTGTTTTATCTCTATCCATAGTTGTTAAAGAAATAAAGAAATTAAAATTATTTACAACAAGGAAATCAAACTCCTTTTCCATTTTGAATCTCCAAAAAATCTTGATGACTTGGAATCTTTAATGATCTTACATTAGACTCCTAAGGTAGAAAAATTTAATGGTCTCCTGACCATGAGTTTTGTTTATGTCCTCTTAGATCCCTTACATAGACATTTTGTTGATCATCAACTTTGTCATGTTCTTGTACTCCTCCTACTACATCTTGAATTTTACTATAATTTTTCTTTTTCCTTCCTTGCTACAAACCAATAGTTTTCACCATGTTGCCTCTCAATATTTCCAGCCAAAATATACAACTATCCAAGCATACTTTCAACCTTATTCTACGCTTGTAAAGTTTCTCTCTGAACTCTTTGTCTCACTTCAATCTGCTGATCAAGCTCTGTGTCCATGCTGCTAGCAAACTCTTCCTCTTTTGACTTTGTTGCATCCTCATTCACAACATTTTTTGCAAATTGTTCACCCTCAGTTTTTGTTTCACTTGCATTATTTTGAAAACTAATAATCGTTTCTGTTGCACTTGCATGCACACAATCAATATGAAAACCAAAATTTGTCTCTGCTTTTGGCTCATCATTCCTTATGA
The DNA here is from genome assembly GCA_031772625.1 of Pinus tabuliformis. NCBI lineage: Eukaryota > Viridiplantae > Streptophyta > Pinopsida > Pinales > Pinaceae > Pinus > Pinus tabuliformis. The sequence continues at coordinate 682,662,151 of CM062808.1, read as the reverse complement.
GCATCCTATCCAAGTATTTTTCCTCCTCTCCGCTGAGAACAAAATTTGAACTTTGTTCTCCTCTATATTCCTATTTCTTCACAACAATTTCAAAATATTGTCCATCATCTACAATTTTCATTGTCCATCATCTGCAATTTTTACTATCCATCATATGTAATAACACTAACAACCATAAACAAATCATCAGAAAAAACATAAGGATTTTTAGCCTCATTTGATGTTTCAAACATAAAATCTCCATCAAAATCATAACCATCCTCTACAAGAATTTCTCCTTGCTCAGGTTCACTCCTATAATCTTCCTCCTCACACTCAACAGCTTTGAGTTCTTCCTTCAACTTGTGTCTCAAGTTATGTCTCTTATTCTTGGCACATAGTCTTTCAAACAAGCCATTTAACCCTTTTCTTTAGGTTCCACCCATACGTTTGGCCCTCCTCATTCTGTTGTAGCAACTCTGTAAGAAAATTCAATTGTTCTTTTATCTCAATGAGTTCCCTATCATATTATTCAGCACTCGTTTTCCTTATGCCAACTGCTTTGGCATCTTTTTGGATTCCCTCTAAATCCTTCAAATGATTATCCATAGTCATATTCATCTTCTCCTTTTTCTCCGTGCTTTCCACTACCAACTATGAAGTACAAATAACCTTTACAGTAACAGGTCTCCTTCCTACTACACATGCCTCACCAAGCTTCCCACTTGTACTTGGTATTTTGAAATTCTTGGTTCCCTCCTCTAGAGCCCCTTTCAAGCACTCCTTTCTATTCAAGTTTCTATAGTCACTCTTCTTCCTCTATCATGGACTTACTGACAATCAAAATTCCTTTGCCATAATTCTCATATCATTGTTTCTAACAACTCTTTCCTTGTTGCTATTTGCAAACATATTTGAGAAAATTCTCCTGCTTTGATACCACTTTGATGCAAGAACACTACTACCTATCACCAATTACCATTCATTGATCTCTCAATTGTGTGCATTCAACTCTCATAAATGCTTTCCCATTGTTGATACTGCAATCATTTTAACTGGTGAACAAACTAATATAAAGTCTCATTTGACTCTAGCTACTAATTATGGAGTTAGATTTGATGCAAAGATCAAATTATAAATTAGGTGCTTACACTTCAAAAGGAAATACAATTTATTCTTAGCAATAGATGAACACTTCTCCTCAACAACAATTTCCCCTCAAATACAAACAAATACAACCTCAACACAGAAATTCACAATCCATGATTAATCTCTGTCCAAGGTGGGAATGAAATCCAATTTCATATTAATTTTAGAAGCTTTAATGGAAAATTAATATTTTTGGATATTCAAATAGAATTTCACGTATGCTTCTTTGAACACACAATCAGATCAATACATAGAAATGGTAATTTCCACACAAGGGCGATTTTTTTTTCAATAGTAGAGAATCAATTTTTGCTCCTTATTTTCCATAACAAAATACATCTTATTAATAGATTAAAGCTCAAATTTATCATAAATTCCACATACAAAAATCTATAATTCATCGAATTCCCCAAATACAGGTAATAAAATTCACTATTTTATCATATGCACAGAGACAATATAAACATAAAATGGTTTCATTAGCTTTCAATCCAACAACACTACCCTTACAATCTATACTCAAAATCTAATTTTTAATACACACTCTCTCGTTCAACCTTTGGCTTGGTCTTCATTCAATTGGCCATCCTCATCATGCTCATAGGCATAAAAGAAAAAATAACATTTATTTTGGAACAAAGCATCCTTTTATAAAAGCATAAAATCACTCCATGATTTTCTAAATCTACCATAATTTATCCCCTAAATCTCTCATGTCTCAAAAGGAAGATTCTCAACCTAAAATCTTGTCTACTCTATTTTATCTCTTTCCATAGCTTATAAAGAAATTAAGAAATTAAATTATTTACAACAAGGGAATCAAATTCCTTTTACATGTTGAATCTCCAAAATTCTTGATGACTTGGAAGCTCTAATGCTCCTACATCACACATGTCCTTCTCTAGGAGCTAATGCTGACTAAATTTAGGAAAACACAAGGAATATCCATAATTGTTGTTTCTCGTGTAATTATGTAAAGCCTAATAAGGAAAATGACTCTAAAAGACTTGAATTTTGAATCCATTGCCAAAATATTAATAGAGCTCTTGAAACAATTCAAAAAATATGATCTTCATCATATTCCAAGACAACATAACCAATTGGAAAACTCCCTAGGTAATGACGATGCCTCATTAGCCATGGGTGAATAAAAGATAAAGAGTGGTTCTTCATCCTATCCTATACCATGATAATGACTATCAAGGAAAGGGGAAATCATGTTACAAGTTGGTGGTGCCAAATGGCATGTGTAAGATTTCAACCACATGCAAGTATTAAAGTTATAATGGGAGGGGAGGGGAGGGTTTAACCGCTCCTCAATTTGATGGTGTACGAAGGAAGGAAGGAGATATACATACTTAGGAGGATTTTCACATGGCATGCAGGAACACCATGGAAATAATAGTCTATGAGGTAATGGAATTCATAATCATTTTGATGAAGGAGGCTAAGAGAGATTGTAATTTGGTGTGTATATGTGGGAAATTTAACCCTAATTTCTTGAACTCTTCATGGTTCAGGGCTATAGGTATTCTATTTTGGGCCTTCAAGTAATATGTATTTACATTAATCATCTAAATTTGTAATGCTTTGATTCTATTAGCATTATCTATAAAATGTTTGTCAATACATGTGTATTGGCAAGGCATTGACATAATTCTATGCATAGGCTCAGTAGAAGTAACACTATTAAATGCATGCTATGACTCCCCAATATGGAATTCAACTAGTTAATGGAAATAATTGTCTAACTTCAAAACAAATTACTTCACCAGAATTAAGGCACAATCAAATAGTGTCTAATTTGACTACTATTATGGAGTTACTTGTCGAGAATCGACATTAATGCACATAAATAAGGACAAACTTTTTGGTCTCCTATAGAAAATTGGGGAAATCAGTCCAAAATTACATGAGTATTTTAGACATTATTCTTCTAGTAATGACATGACTACAACATAGTGAAATTTTTCTAACCTTAACGTAACAACATCCCCTAAGAAAGGGGCGTCCCTGCTAGATGATGGTGTGCCTCTGACTGATACTTGGTATATTAATTTACAATTGCTGCCAATATTTTTCTATATTTTGGTTTGTATATTCTTTATAAGAAAAATAGTCTAGATGTAAGAGCACTCAAAAGTTTTGGAACAATGTCAATTCTAGTGATAGATAAAGAGGAAATTAGCAAATGAAATTTGACTCTCTTATCATATAAAGGATGTAATGGATGCATTCACAATGAATATGTTTTGAAATATACAAAACAAAATTATCATTATTATTTAAAAAGTAATAACAACATAAATTATGATGCATAAGCTTTTAGAAAAAAAATTGTAAATTGAAAGTTATTAATTATAGTAAGAAGAAAACTAGAAGTTATATCTATATATGTGTGTGTGTGTGTGTGTAAGTTGGTTAAGGAAAACTTAAATGGTTTGGGATAATAGTGTTAATGGCATCTATTTTATTAAAACCTTTTTTTTAGCCTCATCTTAATGTAAATCTTTCGATTAACCCAATAATTATGCCCAACTACTAGATGATATGACCAAGATTGTGGGAGGCTCAGTAAAACCCATATGATCCTTGGGATGTTGTCACTATGATCATGTGATGGTTGGTTGAGGTTGGTTGAGCCTAGATGCCACATTGGAATTTTGTCACTAGGATTGTGCAAGGCCTCACTAAGGTGTTCAAAGATGTTGTCACAAAAATTATGTGAGACTAGATCAAATTTAGATGTCCTTTGAGATAGTTTTTATCCTTCATAGTTTATTCACACCCTCAACCCCTCCCTACAAAATTTGAATCTATTTCATGGAGATTAAACATAAAGAAAACCAGCTCCTTTACATTTCATGGATAAATTATGACTATAACAATAACATTTAAAATTAAATGGGATGATGATATGGATTTGAGTTTTCAAAAATGGCTCTACAACTATGTGGATTCGTATCCTATTCGCGGTAGCCTCCGATTTTCTACAGTTGGCTAAAAGAAGAAAAATAAGGAAATTTTTGAGATTTGCTATTTTGCTATGTGGATGAAAAACCAACATGTCTATTGGATGCTAGCTAGAAGCTTGCAAAATTCCAACTTTCCCATTGATTATACTTACTATCCCATCAATTATCATTTTGATGCACATTTCAAAATGTTGATGTTCCATAGGCCCAACAATTACATCACTAAAGTGGTATTGGGGGACTCCTACATAGTTTTGGAAACCACTAGGGAAATGGCATGTGGATGCAATCAACCCAATTTGATACCACATTTCATAGCAGTAAACCACCAAAGAGAAAAATAAGACCTCCCCCATAAAATTTTAGATAATTTGGGGAGAGGGATGTGACTTTCCTTCCGTAGATCTTGAGTAGGTCATTGGGAACTTTCTAGAACTTGGTAGATATTTAACCTCAAACTTCATTAAATTTTTTTCCTTTATGACTATCTGGGGGCAATGATGTGGAATATTCGTTTAGCTTTCTTCCTGACCTACTTTCATATCACTACAAGAAGTTGACAGTTGTCCTCTTCCATTCCATCATTCCACTCTCTTAACTCTCCTTCCACTATCATCTAGCCTTCTTGTGACCTCCTCCCCTATTTGTACAAAATCTAGTCTCCCTTCCCCTCCAAGTTTACCGTCTTCTACATCTCCTACATCGCTCCCTACTTCAAAGGCACATTGTAGCCCATCTTCAACCCTTATTTCACCTGCTAACAAAGTTCCCTTAAAAATTTAGATTCTTAGAGGCACCATGGGCATGAGGAGTAGACATTGTTACCAGCATAAATAAGACAAAATAATGTTTTTGGTGGGGAAGTACATCACTCTCTCTAGGATCCTATATTTGTCTCAAGAAAACCCTAATTGGGTGCTTCAACGGAAGTCCTACCAAGCTCTCAAGCTTAGGGATGTGGCTCTTAGATTCATGAAGGCCACATATTGGATACCTCCCTTCCTACCACTTTATTCGTCACGGTTGGCTCACCTTCATCTTTCAGATAGAGAAGGATTGCAATTCTATCATGGATTTTCCCTAGTCTTGGGGCAAAGCATGGCACACTCTTAAGCCATAGTTGGTCAATATGTTTCCCCTAAATTAGCCCATGGATTCCATTAGGGCTTTAGCTATTCTCCCAGGGTTTCCCCTTGTGATATAGGATGAATACATTCTTAAATATATTAGGAACAAAATTGGTATCTTCATTAGATTGGAGCAAGGATAGGAATCTAAGATTGACTGTCTCTTAGTCTGGATATAGGTCGAAGTTCACCCAGAGGAGGGTCCCCTAGCCAATATCAAAATTGAATTTCAAAAGTTAAAAAAACTCCAAAGGATTGATTACTAGAGGATTCCCTTCAAGTGTTTTTCGTGCCATGAAGTCAACCATCTCATGACTAATTTACATTGCAGGGCTTGTGCTTAGTTGCCCCCTTTCTAAAATCCCATTCTTCTCATAGTGGCTCATCTCTTTTTGAAGGTGTGATTCCATTAAGTGAAACTACCAATTGTGAAAACAATCCAACTTATCTATCCAGTTCTCCTACTGTGGATGATCACATATCATCTACTTCTAAGGTTGGGGGCTTCATGGTTTCTATAGGTATGGTTGTTCCCCCTGTTGGACCAAAGATCAGTGTAGCAACAAATCTACCATTTCAAAACTTTTATCAATAGACGGTTATGTAGTAATGGATCACAACTTATTAGTCACATATCAATGAATAGAATAGTGCATAAAGAATCCATAAAGACATCAAGAGGCCATCACATCAACATAAGGAGACACAAGCTTTTACATGGAAACCCATAAAGGAGAATATCGTATATTTTTTTCTTGTTATTATTTAATTCATTACAAAAATTTGCAGGCATTGACCTACTAGAGGTATCCACCCACAATATATGAAAGTTCCTATTTGTGTTAGGCTACAACCTGATTTAGGCACCATCCTCGAATATGTGCAAGAAACAAGTCACTTTAACCTACAACCTAATTGAGGCACCAACCTCAGAGATGATAAAGATTTGACTTTCTCTAGGCTCCAACCTTATTGAGGCACCAACCTGAGTGGAGGAACCCACCTCCTCCTGCAAATTCTTGTGAACCTCTTTTCAAAATATTTCAAACTAGATCCAGCTACTTTCCACTTAATATAAATTTTCAAACTAATAAATTTATTGTTGTCAATAACCTGTCAATCCCTGCCCATACTCTATTCTAACTTTCTCATCTATCTGGTCACATAAAATTTATCTTAGACCTTGTTTACGCTATATATTCAACATCAAGTATAACCTACTCATAATCTCCCAAAACATATAACAAAGATTCCAATCATAAAAAATACATCATCTAAATTATCATGCATCTAAGACTTTTCACCTTTGAAACTTGATCATCTTGCTTCTTCCAGAATTCAATTTGGACTTAGAATGACCCCAAAAGCCTCCAAAAATATTTTGAATCTATATAAAAACCATATAAAAATTAAACTTTCTAGAAAACAACTTATTTTGGGTGCATTCTATAAAAGGGAAATCTACAGCCACCAAAATTTTTTAATAGTTCAGCAAAATGGATAGAACCAGCATGCCAATAACCCATGTACAAAACATAATTCCATTCGAGTCTACCCAGACTCAAACCCATGACTTGGACTGTGAAAGCCATACATCACAACCAATTTACATGTTAACTATGTTGAGTTTGACGATGAGGCATTGTCATATAACTATACTTCAGGCCACTGAAACATAAATAAAAAAGTCTTACAAAATTCTTGCATAAGGGCTCAGGCAATCATGCTACAACATCAAACTTGACATGGAATCACAAAAAAATATGTTGTAGAATTCTCTCTTGAGAGCTCTACCAAACGTGCTACCAAGTCAAACTTAAATATCCACACAAATGATTGTTACAAAAGGCTTTCCCAAGGGCTCGACCAATCATGTTACCACATCGAACTTGCCATCAAGGCCACACAAAACTGTGTTATAGAATGCTCGTCCAAGGGCTCGGCCAATCATGCTACTACATCAAACTTGCCATGGAGGCCACACAAAATTGTGTTACAGAATGCTCACCTGAAAGCTTGACTACAAAACTAGGACAATCATGTTACCATATTAAACTTGCTATAGAATCACAAAAAATATTGTTATAGAATTATCACAAGAGGGCTCAAACAATCATGATACAACATCAAAATTTCCATAGAGGTCACACAAAAATGTGTTACAAAATTATTTCCCGAGGCTCAATCACACAATAAGGCCAAACATGCTACCAAGTCAAACATGCCATGGAATCATAAAGAATCTGTTATAGAATGCTCAGTCGAGGGCTTAACCTCACAACAGACCAATCATGTTACCATATCAAACTCGCCATAGAACCATATACATGTTTCATTTTATATTTCAGTGGATTCATGGTCTGTACGATTCCTACCATTGTAATATATATATATGCATGGGGTGGTCTCATGATTCAAAGGTTGACCTCAAGGTTGACTACTCCAACATTCAACTCGTCGTTTAAAACACGTCAGCGTGCATCTTAGGGATTGACCCTTTGACCAAGAAACCATGATCATATTACTTTACTTTGGAATTCACACTCAACCCCATACGAAATTACCTTTACCTTGCCATATGATATTGACTTGGGGCATGATGGACACTTGCATGATGACATTTGTATGACATCATCATGGGACATGGTAGCTCATGAGGGGTGCCACTTTTCACCTCTTTTTGAGTCTTTAACCAATCAAAACATGTCAAATATGTCTACTATGTGGAAATCATTTGTACTTCCATGTCACTCTGTTGACGCCATATTCTAACTTTGAGGGGATGCCGCATCATCCAACCAATTGATGCCACATGTCACTTTAGATTATTTTTCACATGACCACATCATGCATTAAAAAAATTTCATGTGTCATAGGTGACTATGTATAGGGGTCCATGTCATTAGCGAATCAAGTGTTTCCATGTCATGGGGGATTGTTCCGTGAGAGCCACATCATCATCCAATCAAGCACTGCCATATGCCATCCTTGGATTAGCCATTGTGCTTCAATTAACTTGTGTGCATCTTATCCTATCTCTGTCATTCAATCGAAGAAAGGTTCACACTCGTTAATCTCATTAAAGGTTGTGCAAGTTCTACTTAAATCTTTTGTTGACTTAGCCATTGAGTCATGTATCCACTTGAGAGTTACGTATTGTTTAACACATTGAAGTTTTGGGCATTTTTCCCTATAGTTTTGGGACCTCAACTAATGTTTCTTTTGAAATGGACATAACTTCTCATTTGGGAGGATTTTTTCAACATGGGATATATAGTTGGAAATATCTTAATGAGGAATGCACAACCATGCAATTTATAGGATCATTAGGGAATTATATCCTTGTCAAAAACTCAATAAACTTAAAGCTTCCTTTGACTTCACCTAATGAGGGTATGCAAGATATCCAATTGTCATATTTCTTTCCTTGACCTATGAATGCTAGTTTTGTTGTTGTAGACATCCCCTTTGACATGAATGCCACTTGTTGTCAATAGTGACAAAACTTTGTGCAACAATCTCTCTTTTTTTCATTTATGGCAACAACACCAGATATCAATGGTAATAATAAGCCAAGCCTTGACCTACATCAATGCTGAGGACTCTCCTTGTCTGAATACAAAGATGCCTCCTTTTTTTCCTTCCTTCTATCAATTCTTGTATTCTCTTATTCAATATATGTCATTATCAATATCTACATTCTCTCCCCTTTGACATCAGTGGCAAAGTGATATGGTTGTCTATGAAAATTTCCATAATCATGTGTGAAATTGATCTTGTAGAATCTTGTTGATTTTATCTTCTTTTGTTTGTTAATGTCTACACTCTCTACGTATTTTCCAAAACTTCACAAACTGTGGAGAAAATCCTCTAGATTCACAAGCTTATGTAATGTACTAAAGCACTGAGCAAGAATCTACTTCTACTTTCAACTAGCGGAAGCCAATAGATCAATGAAAGAAATAAGAGAAAGAAGAAGATAAATTAATGGCACATAACATAAGATGTATTTGGGGAAAGCCACTGCTCAAAACCCCACTATCAATATTACATATATCAAAAATATGAGTGAAGATACAAAGCTTGTTCTCACTAGAAACATTCTGCACAAGTATGCTCAACTCTCTCAGCTCACAAGCTAGCTCTTGGCCACCACTTAGCCAATTCTATAGCTGTCTAAGCTCCTAATCTCTTTCATAATTCATAGGATGAATAGCCCGTATTTAAAGGGAATTCATGCTTCTAAAATGTGCAATCCAAACATATGATCAATCTCTGATGCATGCATGATATTTACACTCTAGTAAATAATACCATTGATAGTACATTGTCGCTACACTCTAGACTCAACTGTGTCTTTCTTAGAATCGAGATGCATGTGTTTCTGATGAGGGAATCTTCAGTTAACTAGAGTGACACTTGTGGATGCACTAGTGCATCAACTAGCTATTAACTCTCTACTAGCTCCTCAAACATTTTGGAACTAATTTAATTGAACTTAACTCACTAAATTGAGTGATCTAATTTCCAACTCAATTTAAACTCATACTAGACCCATAAAACTTAGGGAGGACATATACATGACTACAGAAAGACTTCCAACTCAAAATTCCTAAGCTAATTAAGTTAATTAAACTTAATTAACTATTTACACGTTACTATGAGATTAGAATTTTATTTTAATTCTTAGTTTAATTCAAGGAAAAATTAGATTGGAATTTCGTTGCCATTTCTCAACACTCCCTCTCAACAAGAAAGGGATTATCATCTACCCTTATCCTATCTCTGTGAAACTCAAATTTAAATCTTGACAATGCCTTTGTCAAAATGTCAGCATCTTTCTCCTCCATAGGAATGTACTCTAACAACATAATCTGACTCAATACACAATCTCTGAGATGATGATATTGAATATCAATATGCTTGGACTGATCATGAAAAACTAGATTGCTAGAGAGTTTGATACAACTCTGATTATCATAGTAAATCATAGTTGGATCCATATACTAACCAAACAAACCAACCAGGATCTTCCTCATCCATATGGCCTCACATGCTGCTTGACTCACAACCATGTACTCTGCCTCTGCTGAAATGAGTGCAACTGATCTCTGTTTCCTACTATAACAAGAAACTACCACTGACCCAATGCTGAAGATCCATCTTGATATACTTTTTGAGTTGGATGGATTCCCTACCCAATCTACATCGGTGAAGCCTTGAAGCTTCACTCCCTCTGTCTATCTATACCATAATCCATACTGAGGGTTCCCCTGAAGTATCTCAACACATGCTTTGTCACCTTCCAATACAACTTGCTAGGCCTAACCATCGCTTGACTAAGCTGGTTAACTGCATAACACATATTTGGTTGTGTTTTCACCAAGTACATGAGTGAACCCATAATCTTGCTATAAATAGTAGCTTCCACTACTTCCCCTGAAGTAGCATCCTCCTTCCTCTAGTTACCTGCTAGAGGTTTCTCCATAGGTTTGTTGCTCTCCATGTGGAATCTCTTAAGTATCTCATTGGCATACTTGGCCCGAGACACAAAAAACTCCCTATATCCTAGCTATACCTCCATGCCAAGAAAGTAATGCATGAGCCCCATGTCCTTCTCTCAAAGTCTCTTGCAAGTTCCTCCTTGCAAGACTTGATCAACTAATCATCACCTGTGAGTATGAGATCATCAACATAAAGCACAATGATCAATGGTAAACCTTCCAGCACTATGTGGTACAGGTTCGCATCCGCTTCACTCTTCGTGAAGCCCAAGCCAATGAAGTAGTTGTCTGTATTGGTGTACCAAGCATGGGGTGCTTTCTTAAGTCCATGCAATTATCTCTTGAGCTGATACACATGCGACTCATGGTAAAAGGTTTCAAAACATTCACGATGATCTATGTACACCTCTTCCTCAATCATGCCATTAAGGAAGGATGTCTTCATATCCATCTGACTTATCTTCCAACCCATCTATGCTGATAATGCCAATATAGATCTGATTGACAAGTACCTTGCAACATGAGCAAAAGTCTCATCATAGTGAATCCCCTCTACCCGTGAAAAGCCACGGGCCACAAAGCTAGCCTTATGCTTCTCCACACTACCATCTGTAGCTTGATTTACCTTGTAAATCCAACATGAGATCACCACTGACTTGTCCTCTGGTCTCGAGACCACATCCCAAACACTGCTACGAACTATGGAGTCATACTCATCCACCATGGGATCAACCCAAACTGGTTGTTGCACTGCTTCCTTAAAGGAATATGGCTCTGTCACAACACATTCACCCATAAGATCCATGTATCTAGTGTATCTCTTAGGTGACCTCCTTTGCCTGCACTGAGAAGTGGGTGCTCCCACATTCTCCTGTGCATCATCCAACAATCTGTCAGCCTCTCTGGTGTGCTTTCTTCCCTCTCTGGAAGACTCTGCCTGAGTGGATGTCTCCACTCTCGGATCCTCTGCATGTGGCTTCTCCACATCAATCTAAGGCTCCTCAAACTTAGGATCTAAAAGCTCCTCATCTACATGTAGCGTAAGATCTTGCGAATGAATATCATCGTGTTGGTTGGAAAGTACACCTGATAGTTGTGAGGTGAACCAGTGTACCCCACAAATATCCCCAACTTTGCTTTTGGCTCAAGCTTCTTCTATGCATCTGTTAGGTCCCTATACTACTAGTCGAACCCCTTATTGTTATTAATGAAACCCTCTTATTATATTGTTGTGCCCATTTAGTCCCCATATTGTTATTATTGTTCCCCATAGAAGCCCACTATTGTTATTGTTGTTCCCTTACATTATTATTGTTATGCCAACTATGATTATATTATGACCCCGTAGACTCCTATATAAAGAAAGGAGGCCTTTTCATTTGTATCATCCAAGAATTGTTCATTTATGTAATGTAAAGGAGGTTGCCCCCTTAAAGAGGTTGAATTCTAAGGCATTTATCTTTATTTTCTATCTTTTTGTGAGCTGGTTTCATAACATTTGGTATCAGAGCTTTAGATTCTAGGGTTTCGCTGCTCCAAACAGGTCAACGTGGAATTTTCGCTATAACATTTTTTCTGTGACGTTTCAAAAGTAAAAACAAAGACCCATTTGAGAAAAAATCTCTCTTAACCTCGGGTCCTAATTTCAGATCTTGTCTCACTATATTTTCAAAGATATGATCTGAGGAAGTTAGGGTTTGTGTAATCTCCATAATTCCATCTCAAACAAGTCATAGTGGATTTTTCGCTATAATTGTTTCTCTACGAAGTTTCAGACTCTGAAATTAAAACCCACTAGAATTGAAAACTTGGTGAAGCACTCCCAAATTCCACATCTTTTCTCGCTAGAATTTTGGAGATACAATCCAGAAATTTTGGGTTTCTGCATACTCCCGAATTACATTCCAAACAGGTGACCTTGGGAAACTAGTCATAAGTTTCTCTCTGAGCATCAGATTGAAATTTCATAAAAAGTGACAAATACTAGATGAACTATAGTTTGGTGGGTATCAGTTTTAAAACCTAAGGTCAAAAAAGTGACACGTGGCACGTCGTACAAGTTCACTCTACTAAACCATTCTATAATTAGGTCATTGTGGGAGATTGGGCATAACTCTTTCTCCAAGAATCCAATTGTGATCTGACTTGTAGGGTTAGAAAGAGGACACAGAGGGATATAACATGCCAAAATTGTAGAACTTAAATATCTGAAATTACAGAGTTACAGTTGTTTCAAGATCGAGCTCCTAAAATAAAGAAAAAATGATATGATGAAGTTTGATGGCAAGGATCCAGTAAATTGGATAGTACAGATGGATAATATTTTGATCTACATGAGGTGCAACTTTTACAAAAGGTACATATTGCATCTTTATATTTAGAACCGAATCAATGTTTATGGTATAAAGGGCTTTGTTCTCGTAAAGTGCTTGTCACTTGGTCAATTTTCATGGAAGAAATGATATCACATTATGAGGATACAAGAGTAACACCTTCTTTAGCCAATTGATAAATATCAAACAAAAGGGTTCAATGGAAAAGCACATTGAGGAATTCCAAAAATTTAATATAACGGTAAATAATATTCGAGAGAAGCAAAGGATTGATGTCTTCATAGGGACTTTAAAGGATAACATTCAATAGGAGGTTCATCTTTGGGAACCTGATTCATTGGAGAAGGCATTCAAGTTGGCAAGAGAAATTGAAAGTGGAGTTATGGAAACAAGGAATCCTACCGCTCATAACTATAAATATGGAAGTGTTTTTTCTCCTAGCCTTCCACAACCTACAAGGTTTAAACCACAACAATTGGAAGAAAAAAGAGAAACATGGCTTTGTTACATTTGTGATAGAAAATACACTAAAGGTCATAAGTGTGTTGAGAAGAAATTATTTTACATAGATTGTGAAGAGGAGGAATAAAAGGATCAAGAAACATCAAAAGAAGAGGATATACACCAAGAACCAACCCTAGAGAAGGAAGAAATGAATCCGACCATATATTGTAAAGCATTGGCAAGAATTACCACTCCTCAATCTCTCAAGGTAGAAGGACATATCAAGAATAAAAAGGTTCAAGAAGTGAAAGATCACATCGAGCATCAAGAAATGAATCTAACCATATCTTGTAATGCATCTGACCATATCTTGTAATGCATTGGCAAGAATTACAACTCTTCAAACTATCAAGATAGAAGTACATATCAAGAAGAAAAAGGTAATAGTCTTGATTGATTCGGGAAGTACCCATAATTTTATTCATTGTAACATAGCCAAGCAATTGAGTTTCTTCCTTTATCTAGCACCAGAGTGTGAAGTGACGGAAGTGGAGGAACCATAAATTTCTTTGGAAAGTCCCATAATATGAAGCTATCGATGGGAAAATATGTATTGAATAGCCCAATTCTTTCCATTCCAATGGGTGGTGTTGATGTTGTACTAGGAGTCCAATGGATACAATCCCTGGGTACAATAGCTTTTAATGTTCAAGAATGTTTCATGAATTTTTTTCAGAAGGAAAGGAAGTTGAATTAAGGGGTATCACATGGAAACTAGGAAAGATAATCAACTCTAATGGAATGAAAAATCTTCTAAAGAAAGAACAACGAGGCATAATTGCACAATTATGTTCGCTAGAGGTTCCCACATTGAAATCATCTATTTCTCCAAATCTCCAAAAAGTCTTGGACAATCATTCCAAGGTATTTGAGACTCCTAAAGGCCTCCCACCTATTCATGATCATGATCATGCTATTCATTTGATTCCAGCAAATGTTCCTCCAAACATTAGACATTACCTAATGGGAATACATTTAAAGGTAAAAATGTATCATGGTAGTCTTAAATACTTTTTAGAGAAAATATTATCTTCAGAAGAATAGCAAAAATGGGTCACAAAGATGTTGGGGTATCACTTTGAAATCATCTACAAAAAAGGGGGGAAAATGTTTTTGCATATGCACTCTCAAGCAAGGATGAGGATGTGGAAGAATTGTTTTGTGCCAATTCTATTATCCAACTAGATTAGATAAACAAAGCAAAGAATGAATGGAATAATGACAAAGAATTGTGGGCACTCATTCAAAAGTGGCAGAAGATCTGAGTTCAAACAATATTACTAGAACTTGACGAAGAAGGAAAAATCATATTGGAAACTAAAGCAATCACAAAAACAAGAAATTGGAAACTACGAAATCAATCAATTTCAGAGTATCTCATCAAGTGGAAGAACTTACCCTCTGAATATTCCACATGGGAGGAAGATAATTTTATACAGAAGCATCCATAACTACTCAAACATTGAGGACAACACTTTTTGAAGGAGAGGGGCATGTTAGGTCCCTATACTACTAGTGTAACCCCTTATTGTTATTAGTGCAACCCCCTTATTATATCATTGTGCCCATGTAGTCCCCATACTGTTATTATTGTGCCCCATATAAGCTGAATATTGCTATTATTGTTCCATTACATTATCATTGTTATGTCAACTCTAACTATATTATGACCCCTTAGACTACTATATATAGAAAGAAGGTCTTGTAATTTGTATCATCCAGGAATTGTTCAATTGTGTAATGAAAAGGAGGTTGCCCCCTCGAAGAGGCTGAATTCTAATGCGTTTATCTTTATTTTCTATCTTTTTATGAGCTGGTTTCATAATAGTATCTTTAGTCTCATGGCAATATACCGATGACCCAAAAATCCCGAAGTGACCAAGATTTGGCCTCTTACTGGAATAAGCCTCCTTTGGTGTCTTCATCTCAAGTATCCGATGTGGGTTATAGTTCTAAACATAAAAAATTGTGCTGCATACCTCAACCACAAGTGTGGTGGTATGCCCTGATCATGCAACATTGGCCTTGCTGCCCCTACTATGGTTATGTTCTTTCTCTCGACCACGCCATTCTGCTGAGGGTTATGGGGTGCCGTCTACTCCCGTTTAATCCCTTCCATTGCACATAAGTTCTTAAACTCATGACATACTCACCACTATTATCACTCTGTAGAGATTTAACCTTCTTTCTCAACTCTCTCTCCACGAATGCTTTGAACTCACCAAACTTTGTGAAGGTTAGATCCTTTTTCTACATGAAAAATATCCAGCATTTACGAGAATAGTTATCAAAAAATATAACATAATACCTATGTTTCGCGATGGATTCTATCAAGAATGGTCGACACACATTTGAATGGACTCTCTCTATAATAGCCTCTGATCGACTGTCTCTATCATGAAAGGGATACTTGGTGTATTTTTCCAAAGTACACCCCTTGAATGTATCAACTTTCTCAAGCGTACCTTTGGGAAGACCAGTAAAGATCTGCTGCAATATCTTCAAATCCCCATGATGCAAGTGGCCCAATCACCTGTGCCACAACTCGCCAACGTCTTGGCTCTACACCCTTTCTGCTTTTGTGCTCAAAGAAGCACACTCCTCTACATCCATCTTATAGATATTCTTCACTCAAATCCCTATCTTCTTTACTTGACCCGTGGTTATGTATCGAAGTAACACCTTTGCTTTCGAGAAGATCACATCATAGCCTCTATCCTCAAGCATGGAAACATATACTAAGTTCTTCTTCAGCTCGAGCACATACACAAAATTTTCCAAGGTGAGTGGAGCCCCATGCTCCCTCTAAAAAGTAATCGTGCCCAATCCAGTAACACTATACTTCCCATTGTCACCCATATCGATATGCATCTAGAGGTCTTTCTCATCCAGGTCATTGAATAACTCTTTGTCGCCAATCATGTGGAATGAAGCTCCACTGTCTAAGTACCATACACTTCTCATTATTCATAACACCATGCATTCAATGAGGAAAAATTGAAATTCGAATTGAGAGGCTAAAGCCTCACCAGCCACTCCTCCAGAGGACTTCTTCTTTGACTTCTTGAGTGGACATTTTGTAGCAAAATGACCCAGCTCATGACAACAAAAGCACTTAACTTTCATCATGTCTTTCTTCTTACCTCCATGATAAGAATATAATTTTTAATGGGAAGATTTTACTTTTCCCTTCATCACCTTAATCGCTAAGGCACACTTATCTTCATCATCAGTATTTGATGAAGAGCCATCCCTGGTGTTCCTCCTGATCTCCTCTTGCATCAAATCTGACAACAATCATTCCTAATCTGGAAAATTTTCCCAACCATTAACAGAGTCCTGATAACTATGCCAGCTCTTTGGGAGTCCTAGAAGAGAAAGACTCACCATATCATCCTCGAAAACCATGATTCCAACAGTTCCAAGTTCATCACGACATTGAGTGAACTTGGTCAAGTATTTTGGAACCGTCTCGCCTTTCTCCATTTTGATTTTTCAAAGTGTTACACTAAAATTTGTCACCATGACTATTTGCAGTTAGTATGGCTCCATCAACTGTCATACTATCCTCCTTGGTAAGTCTCATACCTCTGCTCTCCATGTCAAACTCCAAGAAAGAGAGAAACTCTTTTAAAATCTATATATCTTTGGGTACGCAGTTTCTCTTAGCCTTACCTGCGTGTACGCACCCCAAGTTCACAATATTTGCGTACTTGTACGCTCCGTCTGTAAAGGGGAGGGTGCGTACTCCTGTAAAGGTCAAAAAGCGCAAGTTTCACTCCAAAAAAGTTACTTGTGGTCATTTCTAGAGCATTCTAGAAGCTTGTTTGACGTGTATGGAGCGCCTCCAGATGGTTCATGTATCCCTATCAAAGAGGAACTTATCCCATCAAGAGGGGAGCTATCCCATCCAAAGAGGGGCTTATCCCATTGATGGTGGACCTGAATAACTTCCTCTAGAGCACTATAAATACAGGCATTGAGCCAGAGGGAGGGGAGGTTAAAAGCTGAACATTCCTAAGGGTAGATGCTGCTGGAATTAGGACTCCCTTGTAAAGCTTGAGAGGAGAGATTCCCATCCTTTCCTAGCCTTATTTGAGAGTGGGTGAGCTGATCAAAGTAAAGGAAAACTCTTGCTGGACCCTAGGAGGGACCTGCACAACACCAAGGCTCAGGTTGTAATGGTTTCTTTTGTTTCCACTTAATACAAATGAACTCATTTTTCTCAACAAATTGTTATTCATGATTTGTTTCATATACTTCTTGGTCTGTATGATGGATATGTATTATTTTATGAGTTTATCAGGTTCTATTTAATCTTTTGGCTTGTTAGTGAATGCAGGTTTCGAAGAGAAGGAGGAGCTCATCCGGATCGGCGAGGCTGGACTACTACAAAGCGTTGGACTAAAGGTATGTTAAAATCACCTGATTACTTGTATTTTAAATGCATGTTTAGAGAAAGGTAGTGTTTACTTGTCTTGTTTGTCACTAGAAAGCCTTTGCTTCTAGGGAGGTCGGTTTTGTCCGCAATATCGACTCTTTTCGCATGACAAAATGGCGACTCCGCTGGGGAATCCATTGATGTGAATGTTTTTTCCTTTGTGTGAAACTTTGGTCTGAGAAAAGTCGTTTGTTTTCTGGTTTTTGGCTGTCTGACTGTGTTTTTGGGTGGGCTAGCTTAGGGTTAAATTAGATTTTAGTTTTTCTTAGTTTTGCTAGAAGTACGCAGCCTCTGCGTTGAGCACAGTGCGTACCTGTACGCACTGCAGCTTTGTGCACAGAGCGTACACGCACCTGTGCAAACAGGTTGCCTGCGTACCCTGTCAAAATTGAGAAAATTTCAATTTTCTCCTTTTTTGCCTTTTAGATTTTGTTTTTAATTTGTTTTTTCTGCCCAGATCCACTGGTTATCTGCCATCAATCTTCACCTAAGCTTGTTTCGTCAGTGTCGAGAGTTTTAGTGAAATTCATAGAGATTTTGCCCTAGGGTTTGATTTTTGCACTGGTCCTGTAGTGACTTTGGCTTTAGAAGTTGTGAAACCTTGGATCTCCCTGGTTTTGTTCAGTCTTCTTAGGAGTCGGGCCTGTCATAGAATCCACCCTTGTGAGAAACCTACCTTTGTGTTCTCTCTTTGCCAAATCTCGAAAAAGTTTGTTGATTGAACTTTGAATTTTATTCTTGAGAAAAAGAACAAAAGATTTTGATTTTTGTTTTTGACTGGTTTTTGGTTCTGCATTAACTAGTCCTTAGTTACATTTTGACTGAGTAAAACATCCTGGAATCATCTTTAGTAGGCTTTTGCCTCATTAGATTTACTTTTAGGTGCGTTTCTCTTAGATTTGCTTTTGAGTGAAATTGAGTTGATTTGATTGCCATAGCTTTTTTAACTTTGATTTCTGTTAAAATAAGATTTACATGCTTTTTTAATTAGGAAAAAATAAAAAAAATATCTTTTGAAGGAAAGTTTGCTTTGGTAGCATTTGAGTCTTTGAAAGGAAAAGGAATTTTCGTGAAGTAATTAGTGGTCATGTGTTGTATGTTTTGGAAAAGATAAGGAGTTTGTTTCTTTGATTTTCATTGCCAAGAAAGTTGTTTTTATATCAGTTTTGCATTCTCCAACTCTCTTAGCTAGGAAATTCATTGAAAAAGAAAATTAGTATAAATCATCCTAAGTGCATCTTTTTAGTGGATTTGAGTCGAGTCTACACACCATCAGTTTCACCTCCACTACCTTTTGTCTTAAAGAAAATCCATAAAATTAACGCTTAAAGTAAAATCAACTTAGTAACTTTTTATTTACTAGGGCTCTGAAACACCAATATAGATCAGGCTAGTGTCTTGGAGTAGGAGAGTAATTAACTCTCCAAGACAGTAAAACCAAACAAGTAGCTCATCTTGTGGTAGGATAAATCCAATTGTTTCATTTGTACTCTGGGAAAGCTCCTCTTAAAGGAGAATCACGAGACCGTGTCCGAACTAGTGAGGGGATCAATCCTCCTTCATTGGGAAAGACGCCAGATACGCACGTATTACAAATGGTAAACCTCAGATTATTGTCGAGGAGCCTGGGGTCACTTGTCGGTAAACCTTGGATTATTGTCAAGGAGCCGACAAGGGGATTGAGCTTGTTACTCTGCCCTTGCGTGCTATCGGGTCGTAGACTGTTCCCCCAGGTATATTTGTTGCTATTGGTAACCTTAGTGACCATTATCTTTAGGATTCTACCGAGGTGACGGTGGAGGGAAGATCCCACTGTACCTGGAGCAGACGTCAGCTAGACTCACTTGGATTTTCCGGGGGGTTCACTTCACTCGAGACGGTTAAAGTGGAGGAACTTGTGCCGGTCTATTCATTAAGCAGGTTGCCGGGGTAACTGTTCCGCCCACCACTTTTGTACTGAATTCGGCGATGTTGGGTTTCATCTCCAACTAGTGTTTTCGGTCCGGAAGGCTAGTGTTTGTGTATGGTTTGACGCCCTAGATTCTTTAGGCGTGTGATTCGAATTTGTTTGGTTCTTTAGAGACTTTAGGTGGTTTTATTTGAGATTTTACTTTGTTTGCTTGTGCAGTAGTTAAAAGTTTTTAACTGTGGCTGAATTACCGAGACAGTCCCGTAGACTTCGGGGCGAACCTCCTGAAGAGGTTCCGGGTCATTACGAAGGTTTGAAAGTCCTTGTAACTCCTAGTGGCAGTAAAGTAGGTTCACCTGAAGAAGGAGAGTCATCGTTGGTAGTCTATCCAGATTACCAAGGTCTAGAAACAGGTTATAATCCCGAAGCTGTTGCAGTTTCCGAGCTTGCTGGTAGTTTTTCATCTACTAGTGATATAGGCGAAGAACCTGAAATATCTGAACCTGTTACTCCAACTTCTAGTGCACCTGATTCACCTAGGGTAGAAAGAGTCATCACTGAAAATCTTCCTACTGGTTTGATAGCTATTGAAGAACTTGCTCCAGAAGAAGAATTTGGCGTCTCTATCCTTGAAGATCAACCTACTATTGATCTAAGGGAGCGTGAATCCATCTTTTACAGTCCTCCTAGAAGTACTACTTGGTACCTTTCGTTAACCAATTATTTGGACAACTCAGGGTTAAGTTTTTCTCCACCTCGTACTCCTTATCCACCTGGAGGTATTTATACTCCTGTAAATATGTCTGGTCAGTCGTCTGTGTTCACTCAATCTCCTGAATCTTTCTTGTACGGCGGTCCTTCTGTTCCCTCCAGGTATCAGTCACTTTCTAGTACTTTTGCGGGAGCATCTCCTCAACCATTGAACATGGGTTATTAGCTGGAAACAATGGTAATAAACCATTGGGTGTAGGAGACATTTACATGATGTCAGGTTCAGTTCCCGGTTCTCAACCTCAAGGTGGCCAATTACCGCCTGGGGGGCAGCCTCAATTAACGCCTGGGGGGCAACCTCAAGGTACACAAATTGCGTCTGGGGGGCAACCTCAAGGACAGTATGTACCCATAGTACAATACATTCCTCAAGGTCAACCCCAGCCTCAATATGTACCCCAAGGTCAACCTCAGTATCAATTTATAGCTCAAAGTCAACCCCAGTATCAGTACATACCTCAAGGGTATCTACCTCAAGGTCAGTACTCGATTCAAGGTTATCAACCACCTCAAGGTCAATCTTATGTTCAAGGTACGGGAAATGTACCTTTCAATTATCAATCCTACCCTCAATCCGGTTACGGATCTCAATATCCTCAACCTGTCATGGGTCAATACCCCGGAATGAACATAGTGTGGGATCCATCGCAAGTTCAACAGGTATTGCAGCCAAGCGTACAGTTGTCATCTCAAGCTGGACAACCCTTAGTTGCTGGTTCACCCCAGCAACTAGTCCAGTCTAATGTTCAAACTTCTGTACCTTCGGTAGTTACTCAGTCGCCCATTGCACCTAGCACTCCATCTCAAACGACTGCTGCAACTACCGCAACATCTGTTCCTTCCACCACACTTGCTTCTGGAGTATCGACAACCCCGGTTTCTACTGTCTCTGCAACTACTCCTCAGACATCTTTACCATTGTCTGGTTCTACGATTCAAACTACGGTTCAGATGCCTGTAGGAAAACCTGGTTTAAGTAAAGTTGTCAATAGTCAACCACAATTCGCTTATCAACCGTACCAGGGATAGTACCAATACGGGCTTGCTGTCCAACAACCGGTTTACCAGTATCAACCGTATCCTGGGTACACTTATCAACAACCTCAGCAACCCCAGTACGGTCCGGTTAATCCTGGTTTTCCAGAAGGATATAATATCCCGAATGCGATTCCCATTCCAAGTTATCTTGGATATCCTCCTCCTGGGACTGGTCTTGTGACCCAGAGTTTTAGGGATCCTAATCGGCAGTTACCGTTTATCGCAACTTTGGATTTACCAGACTTGTCGCGCCTAACGAACGATCCAATAAATTATCTTCCGTTCTGGCCGCCAATGCCAAATAAGTTGCCCAGTGATATAACCAAGTTCGAAGGTAAGTCTGGAGAGGATCCGTCAAATCATGTGATGACTTACCACCTCTGGTGTGCTTCAAATTCTATCTTGGATGATTCGATCTGCTTACGTCTTTTCCAGCGTACGCTCATTGGTCTCGTGGCCAAGTGGTACATTGAGTTACCACGGGCCTCTTTTTACAATTTTAGTCAGTTAGCTACCTCGTTCCTAACTCATCTTCAGTTGCCGGTCAGATATGATAATGGCACGGAGCTACTAACTTCACTAAAACAGTCGACGTCCACTTATATTTCCGATCATATACATGAATGGAGACGTCGAAGGCGATTAGTGAAAGTTTTTATCCCGGACCAAATCTTAGCTGAATGGTTTGTTAAATCATTATTACCGAAGATTACTGAAGACGTAGCTAAGGCCGGAGTAGTTACTGAGGAGCAAGTGATTGCTCAAGCGCAGTACCTTGACTTAGTTTACACTCAGTCAGGTACATTACACGAAAAGATCCCAGATCTTCCAAAGTCAAATCAAATCGCTGCTGCTCCTTCGGGATCTCATGCTGCTGATGGCATGATTGGTACGGTAAATACTAAAAGCAAGAAGAAATCTTCAAAGAATTCTTCGCCCATTATAACCTTACCAGATTCCCCGACAGGAGAATCTTCTCCTGAAATTTCCGCTGATATTCACGCTGTAGAGTCATCTACGGCTAAATCAAAAAACGGTGGGAAGAAGAAAGGTAAGAAGAAGGGTAAAGCAGACAAGTCTCTAAAGGAGAAAATAGAAAAGTTGGAAACCAATGACGAAAAGCGCAAACCTCGATATCCTTGTCTTATTTGTGAAGATGATCATTTTACAAGAGATTGCCCACATTGGGCCGAGGTTGTGAAAATCGTCAAAGGTTCCCCAACTCCTGCTATTTTGAAAGATCCATTTCCAAAGCAGGAGAGTAAGATGATAGGTTCTTCCTCAGGTGCCACTGAAGAACCCATATTGATGATGTCTCATGTAAGGATTGCGACTCGATTGCAAGATTATGGTAGTAAGAGTACTGTTGATGGATCGAAAGAAGCAGAATCTTCTCATTCAAATCCATCAACCTCAGCTCCCGGTTCCGATCCACTACAGATCGAGAAACCTAACCCTGACTTAGTAATCAAACCGCCCGCCAAGGGTGTACTTCGAAGGTCTGCTTTCAATCTACATGCGAGAGCGGCCCAGAATTACAACATTGTTGAGGATTTAGCTGTTTCACCCTCAGCAATGTCGGCTTTAGAAGTGCTGCAATCATGCCCAGCACAGCGAAAATTACTTTTGTCGGCTATAGGAGCTGTTGATGTTCAGGACCCGAACCTAATAATCTTTGATCTAGAAAATAGTACACCGCGTTTGCCTCATCAGATGGCTTTCCAGATCCCAGTGATAGTAAAAAACAAGCCTATTCATCGGACTGTAATTGATGAGGGAGCTTCCACGTGTATTATGTCGATACAGTGTTGGAGATCGCTTGGTTCTCCTTCACTAAATCAATCCCCGACAATTCTTAAGGCCTTTGATGGCCATGGGTTCCATCCGTTTGGCATTCTACAGGATTTACCTATAGGGGTTGAAGGAAAAACTGTTAGTCTAGATGTGGAGGTGGTTGATGCCCCTCTAGACTACAACCTTCTTTTGGGTCGAAGTTGGTCTTACGCTATGACAGCGGTTGTTTCATCGGTCTTCAGAGTAATAAAGTTTCTACATAATGGCAAGATCGTAACCATAGACCAGCTGGCTTATTTTTCATCCGACCCAGCCTCTTCAGAGAGTATCCAGCATGTCGGTAAAATGACTATCCCTTACAAGGATGTTGGCGTAGGATTAGTTAAAGATGCCGGTTTACTGGGAACTTTTCCTTTTCCTCCAATCAACACCGTGTCTTCATTCTCATCTATTCATATGATTACTTCAGACACCATTGTTTATGACGATCCTTGGATCGTTCCTTCTGAATCTGAGATAGACTCATTTGGTGATGCAATGGCTTTGAGTCCATATGAAATTGCCTATGAAGCCGTACAGTCGTTTTCCGACCCGAGTTCAACCAAAATCGACCAAATGAATGTGGTCCGTGAGGAATCCCTTTTCGCGTCAACCTCAGAGTTAATAACGTTTCCCGAAGTTGTGTCATCTGACGAACAGCTTTGTGAAGTCCTGTGCGTAGACGATTTACCATGGGAAGATCTCCATCATAGAACTTCGTTTTTACCTGAGGATGATCGTTTTGAAAATGATTTCTCATCAATCTTTACAGCTGAATATATCAAAGACACTCAGAGTCCAATGAAACATCCTGATTCAGAGCTGAACTTGGGAAACATTTCTCACACTATTCCCATTGACATTTCAGTGAAGCCCGGAATTGTTGAACACATTCATATAGGTGCCTCGTGTTCAGATGACGAAATTCAGACATACAAGGCCCTATTTCAAGAATTCCGCGACGTGTTTGCCTGGTCTTACGAGGAAATGCCAGGAATTGATCCCGCCATTGTTGTCCATGAGATCAAGACTTACCTGGACGCTAAACCCGTCCGGCAACGTCTGCGTCAGATTCACCCACGAAAAGAGGCTGTGATTAAAGCAAAAGTTGAGAAGCTGTTGAAAGCAGGTTTCATTTATCCGATCCCGTTAACGGATTGGGTATCGAATATTGTTCCGGTTAACAAAAAATAGGGAACAATAAGAATATGTATCGACTATAGCGATATCAATCGTGCTTGTCCCAAGGACAACTATGCAACACCCTATATCGATCAAATAATTGATGATTGTGCCGGCAGTGAAATATTTTCTTTTATGGACGGTTTTTCCGGTTACAACCAAATCAATATTCTACCTGCCGATCAACCAAAAACGACTTTCATTTGTCCATGGGGGACATTTTCTTATTGCAAATTACCTTTTGGGCTTAAGAATGCCGGAGACACTTTTCAAAGGGCGATGTCTTATGCATTTCATGACATCAAGCACATTGTGCAACCGTATCTCGATGATTTGCCCGCTCACTCCTTACATCGAGCTGATCACCTTGTCCATTTACGAGCAATTTTTATGAGGTGTCGGCATTATCGTATATGGTTGAACCCACACAAATGTGTCTTCTGTATTGAAGTGGGACGATTGCTGGGATTTGTAGTTTCAAAAGCTGGCATTCGCGTCGATCCCTCGAAGGTAGAAGCTATCATCAAATTGCCTCCTCCTTCGAGTCTGCGCCAACTCCAAAGTTTACAGGGGAAAGCAAACTTTTTACGCCGATTCATTCCGAACTACGCCGAGATTACCAAGGGTTTTACCCAGTTGTTGAAACAAAATGCTCAATTTTCTTGGGATGAGATAGCTCAGAAATCTTTTGATGCGCTCAAGCACGCGTTGACCCATGCACCGCTGCTGCATCCTCCCAACTACAACCAGGATTACTTTTTGTACCTCGCCGCCACTCATTCCACCATTGGAATGGTCTTAGTACAGGAAGATGAATTCGGAACGAAACATGTGATCTATTATCTTAGTCGGACGTTAAATCCCACTGAGCTCAAATATTCACATGTGGAGAAATTGGCCTTGGCAGCTGTTCAAGCTGTCCAGCGTTTTCGTCACTACATTCTTCTCCATAAAACTACAGTCATTTCGGATTGCAACCCTATGATCTACATTTTGACTAAACAATTGCTAGGGGGCAAGTACTCTAAATGGATCGTTATCCTGCAGGAGTTCGACTTGGAATTTGAAAAGTCTAAGTCTAATAAATCTTTAGTTTTTGCGGAGTTGATGTGTGATTTCCCGCGTGCTGACACATAAACTGTGGTAGAGGAACCCATTGCAGACGAATCTTTATTTCTCATCAGCACTTTAGATCCGTGGTATGGGGATATAATTGTCTATCTCCAAACCCAATCCTTTCGGCCCGAAGTTTCAAAGTTGGAACGTCGGAAAATTCGATTCCAGTCCCAACAGTACAAAATTATTGGAGATACTCTTTATCGCCGTGGGGCGGACTTGGTTTTTTGTCGTTGCTTAACTCATGAGGAAGCTAAAAGGCTTTTGAATGACTGTCACTCTGGAGCGTGTGGCGGTCATATGTCTGGGTATGCCACAGCCCAAAAGATATTGCGCGCTGGCTACTTCTGACCGTCCTTGTTTAAAGACTGTATTATTGCGGTCCGGAAATGCCACAACTGTCAAGTGTTTGATCGCAAGATGCACGCACCACCTACTCCTCTCCACCCTATAATTGTCGTTGGTCCTTTTGCTAAATGGGGTATCGACTTTATTACATGTAACCCTCACTCGGCCGGGGGGCATGCATATATCATCCTTGCGGTTGATTATTTTAATAAGTGGGCTGAGGCGATGCCTACATTCGAGGCAGACGGCAAGATAGCTGCGATTTTTGTTTTCAATTACATTATTGCTAGGTTTGGTGTCCCACAAGCAATAATCACTGACCATGGGCGCCATTTTCGAAACGTTATGATGACAGAACTTACAGGCTAGCTTGGTTTGCATCACGATAGCTCAACTCCTTATTATCCACAAGCCAATGGCCTGGTTGAGTCTATCAACAAAGTTTTAGTTATCATGATCCGACGAATCATTGGTATTCATCGGTCGAATTGGCACAACATGTTATTTTCCCCGCTTTGGGTGTATCGAGCCTCAGTGAAAACATCAACAGGGTTCACTCCTTTCCAACTAGTTTATGGTTTGGAAGCAGTGCTACCCATTGAATGCGAAATCCCGTCACTTCAAATGGCTGTCGAATTACTTCCAGCTACTTTCGAAGAGGAGAAGCGTCTATTATACTTAGCTCAATTAGATGAGACTCGACGTGACGTTGCATTGGCAATCAAGACTCACGCAAAACGGATGAAAGCTTAGTATGATCGCAACGTGACCCCTCGAAATTTTTTGGAAGGAGACCTAGTGCTATTATATGATCAAGCTAACGATAAATTAGGTGCTGGAAAATTCATTCCTATGTGGCATGGGCCCTACATTGTCAAGCGAAAGCTAGCAAAAGGGGCCTATGAGCTGGTAGATTTTGATGGGGACTCTTTGGGTAAGCCCAGAAATGGACTTTACCTAAAGAGGTATTATGCTTAAATGATGGGTATGGAGATTTAGTTAGGTTATTTTTTTCTTTCTAGATGGTGTGTTTGTTAGTATAGACAGTGCTTAGCTTAGAGAGTGTGTTTTCCGTCGTTATTCTGGCTTATCTTGGTTTTACTCTTGATATTACAGATGTCGACGCCTCTCCAAACATACATTGGATTCGCTGATGGTACTTGTCGTAATACACGGAATATCTCTTCCGCAGCTTGGGTTATCTATTCGCCCTCTGACGAGTTAGTTTCTATGCATGGGGTGAGCCTCGGTCAAACAACAAACAACATTGCGGAATACAGTGCAGTGATTGAATTATTGTCTGAATCTATTTCGTTTGGGATTCGGAGTTTGATAGTGAGGTTAGATTATGAACTCGTTGTATTACAACTTAATAGAGTATATGCCATTAGAAATCTAGTGTTATTAAGGTTATTTTTTAGAGTGCGCCTCTTGGAACGTGAATTTGATTACATTGAATATCAGCATATTCCAAGGTCATTAAATACATTAGCAAATGCAATTTCTTCTCGAATGTTAGACAGACATTTGCGATAATCATACATGTAAATTTAAAATCATTTCATCACACATGTTTAACAAGATAAGCCGGTAATAATGATATATATAGATAGGAGTGTGTCAAAAAATACATCGTCTTCGATCATAGGTTGAAAAACACCTTATGATCGATAAAAATGATAAGTACAAAAAACCAAAATGTCACATGTGTCTACAAAAGTGACCAGCCAGTCACTGGTGGTGCTCTCTATATGACACCACTGCACGCGCTACCCTACACAGGAACCTCCTAAAAGGTCCTAGGACTGCGACCACATAGCGCTGAAGTCTAATAGGGATATCATCTATAGTCGTCTCTGGTATTTCTGCCGTGAGATGCTCTAGGTCCTGTTCCAACTCGGCTAAGGTCTCTGCGGCCGCATCCTGTGGGACCGGTGCTGGTGCAACAGGTACTCTCCTCTCAAAAGGCTGGAGATTGGCCGGACACTGTGGACCTACATCTGCATTTTGAAAATTGTCACTGTCAGTTTTGAGACGATATAAAAATAAAAAAGTAAATAATTTAAAAACTTGTGGAAAATAAAGTACCTGTGTCGTCCCACTATTCTCCCGGTGGAAGAATCATGTCCGGATCTCCGCAAAAATCAACTCCGGCATACGGAAAATCCTGAATCGAGAAGACCTGGTTCTCTAACCGGTGAAAATACTCCGGTCTAAATCGGACAACCTCCGTGCCCTCGTCAGGATGACGGGCCATCACCGCAACCCATTGCATCAACTTAGGCTCTCGGGGAAGCCCAACCTCAACAGTGAGTTGCTGTGGGATCAGCATCGGAACCCTCTCTAGGGCAAAAATCACAACTAAAGGCCCATAACCAAAAGTCTTCAGCTGTCCGTTTTTGGTCCTAGTCAGTTGGCCCTTCAGGTTGGCCAACATAGCATCGCACCAGTTGAAAATGGTGCCCTGATAGCAATCAATCGCCATCCACATCTGGGATCCAGTGGCAATGTGCAAAGCGGAAGCCCCGCAAAGTCTAGTAACTATAAAGGCAATTACCATAAGTTCAGGTCGGGATATCTTTTTGATATCTATCCCCTTATCCTAGTTTTAGTTATTACACCACTCTAGCTGGAGGCTAGCAATGGACTGGCCACCGGGCCTAGTCCCGGACAGAGTCAATTGTTTGCCCCTCTTGGGAAAACCAGTGAGAAAGTAAATATCAGAGGGCTCTATCTCGAGCTGGTGCCCTCCGATGTAAAAGCACTGATCCTGAACGTTCCACCTTTCGACTAGCCACTCTAGAAAGCGCACCTGGGCCCTCATGCCAGGTATGGCCCAGTATTTGTAAAGACCGCATGCCTTCAAAACATCCATGGAAGGTTGATGATTAATCGCGGCCAAATCAACATCTTCGTGTTCCCTCTCGCGCCAATCAAGCATGGTGGGCAATCTACACACCATAAAACATCTGTTAGAGTCCATAAAAATGAAAGTTTTTGGTTCATTTTGGAGAAATTGGAGTTTAAAAATCCACTCCGCGGTGTACGCAGCCAGCCCTTTAGAGACAGGGCGTATGTACGCACCTTCTCTTAAGGCAATCTGCGTACGCCCAGCATTTTCCCAATGGAGAAAATGTCGGGGTACGCAGGTCACCCATGGGGCACTTGCCTACCCCGAAAAGCGGACCCTGAAACCCCCAAGGTCTCCAAAAAATAAAACTAAAGCCTAAAAACGAATTCTAAATGGATGGAAATGCAAGGGAGGATGTTGTAAAATACCTGATGAGACGGCATTCGGTTTCGATGGTCGGATTCTCCGCAATGTCCACAGAAAGTTTCTTGCCAAAAGCCCTTTTTCTCTCCTCAACAGTAAAATGGTAAAAATGAAATGGTAAAAGCCCTTTTTATAGGTTTTTTGAGTAAATAAATGTCAAATTTGTTTATTTTCCACCATGAAAAGGTATTTTTCAAGTATTTTTATCTATCTTTAAACAGGTATGAGTAATGTGTTGGTTTTTGCGCAGGATAAAAGGATTTTCAGGGAAAATGTCATTTTTCACAAACAAAAATATCAAAGTCATCTTTTAAGCCCTTTTCTGACTCCTAAAATATGAAAATATTGCTGAGCGTTTCTTTTACACTCGTTAAAACGGAATTAAAAGACGGTCCCGTTATAGCCCTTTTCTGACCGAAAAACAGGAAAAGATTGCCGGATTTTTGTCGTTTCAAATTCGATACTGGAAATAAAACGACGTGTCCTTGATCGCTTTTTACTTTTAAGATCAAAGACACTAATCATGAAAGTACTCCTTGGTCATAAGATCAAGCGGTTCTTTCAAGTATTATTTTATACTTTTTCGGGCTTGGGAGACACAACTTTACGAAAAAGTTCAACCTGGAGTCTTCTTAAGTTTTTTCAGACTCTCTAAAATTGAAAAACGCCGAGTTTCTCCTATACTGGACTCGTTAAAATTTCACAGTAAAGGACCTGTTCGATTACAAACAGGAACGGACCACTCCTTCTTAGGGTTCGAATCAAAACTAAGTTGGACTCATCCGAAGGATGAGCTTATAATCAAGCATATGTTATCCTCCTCAAGCTTGTAAAAAATAAAGAGGTACTTGCCAGAAATGGTGGGGGAAAAGAGAGAAAAATGAGTCTATTTGTTATCCTTTGTCTCAGAAGAAGCCTTATTACCACTCTTGAACACGACACTTTGCATTCACCTGGGTTGGGAAATCCTTTGCCTCACAGTTGATCAAACCACATTGAGAGTCTTCAGCCGGGTATTAACTTTGGGTAAAATGTCACCAAGCCATCTGTTGTGTCGTTATGTGTTCAAGAGGTCTCTGCATATAAACCATTCATCTGCAAAATACCCGTCATCCATCTTGACCATCCCTGAGTCAGTCCTTACAGCTACATTTCTTCAACTTAATCTATGATTTCGTGTTGTGGGCTTGCCTGCAACGGGTCACTTTCTATCGACATTAGCACATCATATAGAAAGATGACCTAGGAATCGTCAGTACCTTGAAGTCTGCATGCATCAATGGCAGGTTTCTCGCTTTTGACGACGGTTTACATCATTGACTTTCGATCAAAGGATTCCGTGAAATGTTCGACATCAACTCATTCATTCACATCTCATGGATTGTACTGGGTACTTTGAGAACCATTGACATCACTGGTGGTCTCTCTCACGCTTGTTAACAGTTTACATCATTGACTGGTAATCAAGTGGTTTCTACCATGTTCGACATCAACTCATTTATTCGCATGGATAGAATCGTACCTGTTCGGGAAGTAGAAATGAAGACCCTGGATCTAGTTTCCACCATCCAGGCTGCAAGGAGTTTTGTATTCATTATACAGTAGACTAATCATAAACAGATGGTTGCACCCATACTGTGTCTACAAAGTCTATAATTATGATGTACTGCAAAATCATTCCTGTATCAGAGCAGTAGATAGTTTGTTAGTTAAAGTTTTCAATCTGAGTATGGGAATGCCTACCTCAGCGATGATATGATCTTATATATGTATTTTGTGTTGAATACATGCAGGTTTTGACTGGGCTCTCCACAAGATAATCCTTGAAATGATAAAGTACTTCACCCTTCCTAGATGATATGAAACCCTTATCTACTACAGGCTTCGCACTTTAGGGGGCAATCTGTTACACTAAAATTTGTCACCATGACTATTTGCAGTTATTATGGCTCCATCAACTGTCATACTATCCTCCTTGGTAAGTCTCATACCTCTACTCTCCATGTCAAACTCCAAGAAAGAGAGAAACTCTTTTAAAATCTATATATCTCTGGGTACGCAGTTTCTCTTAGCCTTACCTGCGTGTACGCACCCCAAGTTCACAATACCTGCGTACTTGTACGCTCTGTCTGTAAAGGGGAGGGTGCGTACTCCTGTAAAGGTCAAAAGGTGCAAGTTTCACTCCAAAAAAGTTACTTGTGGTCATTTCTAGAGCATTCTAGAAGCTTGTTTGACGTGTATGGAGCGCCTCCAGATGGTTCATGTATCCCTATCAAAGAGGAACTTATCCCATCAAGAGGGGAGCTATCCCATCCAAAGAGGGGCTTATCCCATTGATAGTGGACCTGAATAACTTCCTCTAGAGCACTATAAATACAGGCATTGGGCCAGAGGGAGGGCAGGTTAAAAGCTGAACATTCCTAAGGGTAGATGCTGCTGGAATTAGGACTCCCTTGTAAAGCTTGAGACGAGAGATTCCCATCCTTTCTTAGCCTTATTTGAGAGTGGGTGAGCTGATCAAAGTAAAGGAAAACTCTTGCTGGACCCTAGGAGGGACCTGCACAACACCAAGGCTCATGTTGTAATGGTTTCTTTTGTTTCCACTTAATACAAATGAACTCATTTTTATCAACAGATTGTTATTCATGATTTCTTTCATATACTCCTTGGTCTGTATGATGGATATGTATTATTTTATGAGTTTATCAGGTGCTATTTAATTTTTTGGCTTGTTAGTGAATGCAGGTTTCAAAGAGAAGGAGGAGCTCATCCGGATCGGCGAGGCTGGACTACTACAAAGCGTTGGACTAAAGGTATGTTAAAATCACCTGATTACTTGTATTCTAAATGCATGTTTAGAGAAAGGTAGTGTTTATTTGTCTTGTTTGTCACTAGAAAACCTTTGCTTCTAGGGAGGTCGGTTTTGTCCGCAATATCGACTCTTTCCGCATGACACAAAGTTTGTCCTTTAGTGCCAATTTCCTTTGGTCACTGTTATTTTGACCCAAGTCCATCAATGCTTTCCACATAGCATATAGAGTTTCCTTTCCATGGAGACTCGAGACAATGTGGTCTTGAACTCCCTCAAGCATTATCTGCCTCGCCTTTGTCACACATTTATTCCATTCAGCCAAATTATGTGCATTCGATGTTGTTGTCTTAGGAATTTCTTGATTAACAAATTCCTTCAAGCCATAATCCTCTAGCACAACCACCATTCTGTCCCTCTAGGCTGTAAAATTCAAGTTTCCTTCCAAGGCATACTTGAATCACAAATCTTAGAATGCCATCTGCTGATCCTAAAGTATGTATTACGAATTCGAATTTCACCTATAACCCAAAACTCAAAACTTTGAAATCTCCTCTAGTTTAATACTCTTTGCTCTAATACCATGTATAAAATCTTGTAGATTCACAAGCTCATGTAATGTGCTAAAGCACAGGACAAGAATCTACTTCTACTTTCAACTAGCAGAAGCCAATAGATTGATGAAAACAATAAGAGGAAGAAGAAGATAAATAAATGGAACATAAAACAAGATGCATATGGGGAAATCCACTACTCAAAACCCTTCTAGATGTATTACATATATAAGAAATATATTGAAGATACAAAGCTTGTTCTCACTAGAACAATTCTGCAAAAGTATGCTCAACTCTCTCAACTCACAAGCTAGCTCCTGGCCAACACCTAGCCAATTCTACAGCTCTCCAATCTCTTTCGTAATTCCTAGGATGAATAGCCCATATTTAAAGAGAATTCATGCTTCTAAAAATGCGCAACCCAAACATAGGATCAATCTCTAATGCATGTTGATATTTACACTCCAATAAATAATACCACTGATAGTACATTCTCCCTACACTCTAGTCTCAACTGGGTCTTTCTCAAAATCAACATGCATGAGTTTATGATGAGGGAATCTTCAGTTAACTAGAGTGACACTTGTGGATGCACTAGTGCACCAACTAACTATTAACTCTCTATTAGTTCCTCAAATAGTTTGGAACTAATTTAACTGAACTTAACTCAGTAAACTGAGTGATATAATTTCCAACTCAAATTAAACTCATACTAGACTACTAAAACTTATGCGAAACATATACATGACTACAGAAAGACTTCCAACTCGAAATTCCTAATTTAATTAAGTTAATTAAACTCAATTAACTATTTACAAATTTGTCCCTTCTCATTTAACTATTATAAAAGAAACTCCTTTATCCTTTTAGCTTTTTCTGGTTTGACTTTGAGAGAAAGAATGGTGTTTTCATTTAGAATGTTGTCTTGAAAATGCTATATTATTTGACCTTCCCTCTTTCTAAGGATCTTTATTTCCTTTAGTGAACTTCTAAGTTCTCCTCATAATCTATTTATGCTTCATGTTCTTTTGTTTAGCAATGGATAATATTTCACCCCTTACATCATTAGTCACACTTTCATTGCTTTCATTGTCACTTTTCTCTTTTGAGTAGAAATTATTCTTCTTATTGGTTTTCTTGTTCATTTCATTCTTCAATTTGAATTTTGAATCGTCATCATTATCATTCATTTTAAGATCAAGAAATTTAGAAGCATAATGTCCTACCTTTCCATATTCATAGTACTTGAAAGGGAGCTTACCTTTGAACTTGTTGATCACCCTCTTTAGGTTCTGAACATAAGTGGATTATTCTTAATCAGAGTTAGATTCTACTTGATTTTCATGCCTTTTCTCTTCCTTATTTTTTTTGAATGCTGCTTCTTTGACTCTTTATTTTTCCTCCTTTATTCTTAGCTCGTATATTGAGAATTTTCCATGAAGCATATCCACAATCATTGTACACATTTTATAGTTCTTCAAGGGTTGATACTTGTGACTGAATCTTGATGGAAGTGATCTGTTGATGCCTTGAAAATCGCTGCATCAACATCAGGGAAAACCACCCGGTCTGGACCTTAAAGGCAGCTCCTTCTCCATTTGGTGTGGTGGCTCCGACTGGATATAATGGGACTAGTTTCCCAATAATTTGTAAATAGGATGAATAAGTGGTTGATTTTCTATTATCTAATGATAATGATCGATAATTTATTCTAAAATGCAAAATTATACACAACTAATCTATCCCAGGAAATTTTTGCTTTAGTGTAACTTTTGATGATCTTTATCTACAAATAGGCATATAGATGACTCTATTGATAAATAAAGACATTAATTCATATGATAATTACTTTGTTCAAGTAGTTGAACAAAGTAATCATTTAAATAGTTTTACATTATTCCTCATATATCATTGATATAAATATGATTGAAAGAATAACATTCCTTAAACATTCAATAGTGATAAGTATAAGCACTATTGTTAAAACACATACATATATCAAATGATAGCAAGATTGAATAAAAACTAATTCATAAAAGAATGGAACAAAGACATAGATAATAGTACCATATGTAATTGAAATCCGTTCTAATATCAATCACATTCAGATTCCGTCTTAAAACTTAGAAATACTCTCACAAAAAGCAGTAGTGCATATCTCATCAAAGTATCCTTCATTAAAATTCAGAATACAGGCCCAGTCTTCATAAAAAAATATATATATCAAAAGCACGATAGTGTGACTCCCGATCCAAGTTTTGATACAGAAATTAAGGACCCTTTCTAAAGACATGATAAATTCTATCTAAGCTAACTGATTATGAAATAAAAATACTATGATGTGGCATAATCAAATCGTGAAAATCTCCTTGAAATGGGAATGCTTGCAGTCGGTAGAATGATTCACTGTTTCGACCGATCATCCTTCGGCTTGAGCTGGCAGATAGCAAGCATTGGTTGCAATTCTAGAGGGTGAATCAAACGTGAACGCAGTTGGGCTGGATATGTAGCATCATGAATTTTGGGAATCATGTTACCAATTGCATTGGTTAAACATTTCAGTGCTACCTTTTGACTGTATAGTTTAACTAGGAAGAACCAAAAGGTGTCCCACGTTAAACTTTGGATGCCTGCTATTAATCTCTCCTACTGTTCTAAATCTTGTTTGCATGATTGTTCCAGTGCTTTAGCTTATGGCAATTTACCTGGAGTGCACTCTGAAATCAAATTAGATAGATAAAGATTATCATTAATTAACTCAATTGCATTACCAGTTAGTGATCTACATCTTGAAGTTTCCCTTTCTGCTTTCATCAATTGTGATTTCCATTCAAGGAAAAGAATTTCCTTATGTGATCTGAGGATTCTAGGCAGATTTTCGGCTTGCCCTTCACTGGTTTCTTACTAGGAAAGAAAGTTTGTTAATGTCTCATCGACCTGTTCCAAATTCTGCCTTGTGTCAACTGATTTATCAATCATTGATGAAGAAATCTCATAGAGTGGCTCAACAAGGGAAATATTATGACAGTAAATTTAATTGTTTAGTCAATGCCTTATTGATCTGGAGAGCTTCGGATCTAAACTCTGCTGGTTGAGGGAAACCTTTGAACTTTTCTATTTATTGTGAAAGTTGAGCAATTTTCTCATATTTTTTTTTTTCTCATTTGTTCATTCATTGATTTCAGCTTGGCTAGTGCTAGGGATAGTTCCTTTTGTTTCTAAACTGCACTTTGGTCTATCCTTTTCTTCTCCTTGAGCAATTGCTCGTTTCGTTGATCGTTTAATTGCTGTTGTGCTGCCAACTGCTATTCTAACTACTCTATCCTCTGTTGCCTTTCGGATACCTGTGCCTCCAATGAGACAATTGTCTAATCTTTTTCTTTGAGTAAATTGCTAACCTCTGGTGCTTTATCCATAGTAGCTGCCGAATATGCTCCAGCATATTGAGAGAGTTTTGTGAGGTCTTTAGAAGGATTGAATTTTTCTTTCCATACCACATTATCCATCTCTGTCTGTGCAGGTAAAAGGGAAGATTGATCAAGTCTTCTCTTTTTCCTTTGTCTTTTTACTATAGCCCTATGCTTAGGGCTGTAGAAGACATCTAAAGGTGGTATTTCTTCTATATGCAAAACAATTTCATCTGATGGATCCTTAGGAATTATCTCTACATCTTGAGTTATGGGTAGGCCACTAGTTCCCTCAGTTGGAACCGTATTTGTTGTTGTCTTGTGACCAATTGTCACTTTAGGCATGCTAAAACCCTGTAAATTCTCAGGATTGCTTATAATGGAATCAAATTGTTGCCATTCTTTAAGAAGTTTTGGATCAATCTAAGTATCTGTATCCATGTGTTCACTACCTTTTCCCTGTTCTTTCTCCTGTTCTGGCACTTTTTCTTTCTCAGGAACTTTTCCCACTGTAGGAGATTTGTCAACAGTTTGTTGTTCAGGCTCGCTTGACTGGATTGCTGGGGTGGTGGCTAATAAGTCTAGAGGCAGAGTTTGCAACCTCTGTTCTCTAAGCATATTAAACTTTTCCAGCCCTTCATCTTTATACCTGATCTTGGCCAATGATTTTCCTTGAAATAGTGATTCAGCTGAGGAAAATAGTTCGTCAAAGTCATCATTTTCATGATCAAACTTTGTAAGTTTGGCTTGTTCAAGAACATTATAGGCAACTTTTCTTGGATCAATTGTCTGTTGAGAATTTTTGCAAGATTCAGCATTTGTATTTTTTTGCCTCCTTTTCTGCATGTTTGTAATCATGAAGAGTGAAAACACCACATCTTAAAGGGAATGTAGGCCAAACCTATTTCATGGAATTTCTAAGGGTTTAGGATGTCCATTCTATTGTTATCTGATAGCCAATTCCCAAGCTAATGGTTTATCGTGCACATACAGGGGAAGGACATGGGGTTTTGTAATGCTACCAAAAAGCATTATATAATTAAGCTTGTCTTCTCTGAACCAATTACCTACTACAGTCAAGTCGATCCCTACTTCCTCGGAAATCCTAGCGGTAAGCTTATCAAAAATGGCATAATACACAGGAAACATAAAACCATTGCAAATTTTATACAAATGGTTTTTGTAGTGAGCCTTCCATAACAATTGATGATAAATATGGATTGGCTTAGGGTCTTGGGAAGTCCATCTCCATCTGAGTACCAGATATTTAGAATTAAAGCAAAGAGTATCCATAATATAAGCACTGCAATAAAAAGGGGGAATGGTCCTGGTAGTTTTACGTGCATTTGATCTGAATTTGAGAATTTCTGTGGCTAATTTGTCGGACTAAATATTTTCCCAATCCATCACATAGTTGTTGATTGTTGCCTCCATCAGAGGGATCATTTCAATAATGAACATAGCAGAGTCATGTATTCCCCACATTTTACACATCATAGCTCTGGCATAACAGTAAGGAGAAGCCAATGAGTCCACAAAGTACTTACCTAATGATTCGTGCTTGTGCTTCTCGGGAAAATGTCTCCACTGCCTAATTGAGGTTGATTCTGACTCGTTTTCATTTGCAATTTTTTCTAAGAAGGCTTTGTTGTACCACTTTTCAGGCTCAGGTAAGTGATACATTTTCCTTAGATCATCAAGTTGAAATGAGCCAAATATCCTCTCGTCAGCTGTGCAAAATGTTCTGTTCGAGACTGGAATTTCCTCTACTACCCATCTCACTACGTTAGTATATGGGAGGATTTTTTCTCGTGCTACTATTCTGTACAGATAGGAGCAAGCTAAATCTTTCAGGGATGCTTCTGATTTGTTACTTGAGTCAGCTATGGCTTCCTCTGATATTTCCTTAGGCTCTTCTGCTTCTATTAGATTATAGATGATCTCCCAGCTAGTGTTTCCTAGACCGAGGCACGTAGTGTCTGAGATTAACCCTTTTTTTCTCTATCCTAGATCTTTAGTTGGCTGCGGTGTTGCTGTAGGAGCCACTGTTGCAGACTTCTTTGATTTCTTTCCCATTTGTTTCAACTTTCTGATTTCAGCGAAATTCTGCACAAGCGATTGAAAACCGTGATATAGAGAAATGTTGCTACAGACCAATATGATAATGAAATAGCTACGTGATTTTTTATTATGAGGAAATGGAATATTAGAAATATCTTTCATTCTATCTGGATCAATATAAATACCATCTTTTGAAAAAATGAAACCCAAAAGCTTACGTTGATCAAGAGAAAAAAATGACTTCTTTGGATTAAGCGAGATACCATACCTTTTGCAGCATTTAAAGATTTGTTTCAAATCATGCAAATGGTTTAATTTTTTATTGGAGAATACAGTAATATTATCTAAATAGAAAACTACTGATTTATTGATAAGTCCTTTGAATGCATGTCCATCGCTCTCTGGAACGTAGCTCTAGCGTTGATTAATCCGAAAGGTATAAGTTTCCACTTGGTTGTAAAAGTAGTCTTGAGTCTGTCATCAGGTGTACCAAAATTTGGTTATACCCTGAAAAACCATCTAATAAGGACATTAGTTTAGAACCGACTACTGAATGGAGTGTTTACTCCATGGTAGGTAAAGGGAAGTTATCTTTTGACTTGCTTTGTTAAGATTTCTGAAATCGATACAAATTCTAATGTCACCATTTTTCTTCCTTACTAGCACCATATTGGACACCCAGTTTGAATGTCTAACAGGAAAAATTATCTTAGCTTTCAAGAGTTTGTTTAATTCAGCTTTTATTTGACTCTCTAAGTTAGGATGAATCTTCCTTAATTTCTGTTGTACTAGTTTTTGTTCAAAAAGCATAGGAATAGTATGCTGTATGATAGATGTATCATACGTTTTCAAATTATCGTATTTCCAAGTGAAGATATTTTTATACTTATGCAATAATCTAATGAATGCAATTATTTCTTCTAAAGAAAGCCCTAGTCCCAAATTGATGTTTTGTGGATTGTTCTTAGTACCAAGGTTTATTAATTCAAATCTCAAAGTAGAACTTTGAAGCTTTGAATTAGTAATCTGTTTAAACCTGTCTTTGATGTCATAAAGATCTTCAAGCTTGACCACTGGTTTAGGTATTGAGTTTTCTTCAAAAATTTCCTTCATTTGAAGGTCATGGTCACTTTCATCAATAATTTGATCATCGTAGGACTTGTCAGAAGTTAAAAAAATTAAAATGTCTTCATCGTGATTGAATACTCGCCAGTTAGTGACATTATAAGGAATTGATGGTCTAAAAATTAACTCTACTGAGAATCTGTCTGGGCTGTAATATTCAGATGGAAGGAGCTTGGAAGCAACATTAGCTAGTAAATCTACTGCTGCATTCTGGGACCTAGGGATGGGAGAAATATTGAATGCTAAAAATTGAGATATAAGATTCTGTACCAAAGACTAGTAGTGTTTAAGGTGACTGGAAAGGCAATGAATAGTATTTCTGACTTGTTTTATAACAATTTTGAAATCACCGAACACTTTCAAAAATTGAACTTTAAGACCAATTGCTTTGTAGAGTCCTTGAATTAAGGCTTCATATTCAATTGTATTGTTTGTGCATTCAAATTCCAATCTGCACGATAACATGGTATTTTCTCCCTCGGGACTGACAAAAATACACCCTGCTCCTACACCTTCACTAGATTTAGACCCATCAAAATACAATGACCAAAATAAAGGTTTATCTATAGTTTTATTTATAGTTTCCTTAGCAATTTTAACACATCTTAAAGTATCTGTTTGTGAAAATTTTTCGATTTAAGATGTGAAATTATTAACTGAGAAAGGGGATGGTTGAGCAGTAAAATTGCCAAAGAATGATTCAGATGAGTAATTCCCCAAAATGTTGTTATTGAATTCTATTGGTTGATTTTATTGTTCGAATTTAGTAATAGTATGGGTCATGTGTTTCTCCCGATCAATCTTGATCTGATTTGGCTTTCCTTTATAAGGTAGCCACATATGAGACCAATCGATGGAAATATAACCATGAAGTTTCTCAGACAAGTCTCTACTCAAAATCAAACCATAGAATTAAGGTATATCAATGATTAAAATATCAATCCTCTGAACCACTCTTGGTTCAGCTGATAACCTAATAGTAATTGAGTTGATTTCTCCTAGAACCTGGACCTTAGTTCTATCCAACTGGACAATATGAATTGCAGACTTTTGAGGTTCAATGTTCAGTTTGGAACAAACTAAAGCTGGCATTATATTTGAGGAAGCCCTTGAGTCAATCAAACAGTTGTGTAGATTTCTATTATAGATCTCGTAGGCTAAGAGAAAAGAAGGAGTATGGGATTTGGATCTATCTCTCATTAAAACAACATCAGTAGCTTCTACTCTACCAAGAGGTGGTTTACCTATCTCATTAGCAGCTTTCTACAATACAGCATTTGGAAGAGGAGAAGAAGGTACAGCATCTAACTCCTTAAGCAACAATTTTTGTTGATGTTTGAGTTTACTAAGCTCAAACATAGTGATATTTTCCTTTGTTTTCTTCATGTCTTCAATAATGTTGTAGTCCATAGAATCTGTAACTACTAATGTTTTAGATGTTGGAGGTGGATTTGAAGCTTATGGCTGATTTTGAGAAGGGATCATTGTGGAATTCTTTGTGGGAACTTTTTCTTTAGTAGCGGTACCTATATTCCTTTTCTTTTGAGTTATTTGAACAGGTTCAGGAGTACCCTTACTCCTGGTAGTTACAGGGAAAGCTTCCTGTTCATTTTCTGTATCGGAATTAGGCAAAATAAAGTCCCACATCCCATGACATTCTACAATTTCTTCTTCTTCAGGTTCTTCAGATGATAAGACTGTTTCTTCTTCTTCTTCCTCTTCGGGATCTGAGTCTGCATTGGATATAGCATTTGGTGGCTTTGATTCAGGTTTCTTAAAGTTTCTAAATGGCCTTTTTGTTGAAGTCTCAGCTACTTGCTTCTTGATTTCTACCATTTCATTTGACATAGTCTTGAGAACTTTTTGGAGACCCTCCATATCATATGGATCTTTAGGCATTTTCTTCTTTGAATCATCTTTGAAAGAGACTTTTTTGGATTTTTTGTCTTCAAGAGCAGCCTTCTTTTCTAAAGCAATAATGCGTTTCTCTACAACAAGTGCCTCTTTCATGTTTTCAACTAGAGTTGGTTTTGTAGCTCTATCTACAAAAATAGCTATGTTTGAAGGTAAAGTTGTTATATACCATTCACTTCTGATTTGCTCACTAGGTTTAGAGGCAGTTGGAATCTTATTCAAGAGTTTATTAAATCGTGAATTGAACTCTTTTATAGGTTCTTTAGATTCTATCCTAAGATTCGAGAGATCATTGATTAATGTTGCTAGAGATCTGTCATCACCATATTTAGTCAAGAACTGTTCTTGAAAAATGTTCCAACTTGTAATGGATCCTGATGGCAAGGAAAAATACCAAGAGCCAGCTGATCCTTGTAAGGTATAAGGGAAAAGCCTAACAATAACATCTTCCTTTGTCACTCCTTTTAAGTTAACTGCCAACATGAAGTTGTTAATATGCTCATCGGCTTGTATGCCTGCATCTGGATTAAATTTCGGCAACCATTTTTCAGGATGTGCTGGCAATGGGTGTAATGGGGTAAGCATTATGACTGCACCAGGATTATTCCATGGATTTTGTGCCATTGTTGAACTACTACCTGATGATAGTGACGATAAAGTTCTAGATGATTGGGAAGGAGCACATATTGAAGTTGGAGGAGGTTGAGAAGTAGATGTTGAAGTTTTAGTTCCCTTTTGAACAATAATTTGTAATGGGGGAGTGGATGGTTGACTTCGAACTGGAGAAGATGAAATGGAGGATGATGATGAGATAGTCTAACTATCAGATCCTTCAGTGGCTTTTCTTGCCTTTTTCCTTTTAGGTAAAGGCAACTTAGTAGGTTCAATACCAAGATTTCCGCTCTGAAGTCCGGTGAGGGGGTGAGGTGGAGTGAATTGTGAAGCCACACTGCCTTGAGATACCCTAGATTTCTACGGTGATATTAAAAAGCCTTGGAGTTTATCGATGAGAGACTGAACTCCAAGAGATTTAGGACTTAATATATCTGAAATAGGTTGTGGTTGAGCAGTGGTAGTTGTCTCCTCTTCTTCTTGTTTGAAGACTTGAGTTCTAGCATGCAAAAGAGAGGTCGGAGGTGAGGTGGAGGGAGATTTACTGTTAGAATGGGTTGTAGGTTTAGGTTTACTTGCCATTCACAGTTCATGCCCTCCTTCTAGCACCAAAAATTTTGATGCCTAAAGAATCGTTGCATCAACATCGAGGAAAACCACGCAATCCA
Source organism: Pinus tabuliformis (assembly GCA_031772625.1). Taxonomy (NCBI): domain Eukaryota; kingdom Viridiplantae; phylum Streptophyta; class Pinopsida; order Pinales; family Pinaceae; genus Pinus; species Pinus tabuliformis. The sequence goes on along the minus strand of CM062808.1, from coordinate 682,619,518 downwards.
GACCTTAAAGGAAACTCCTTCTCCGTTTGGTGTGGTGGCTCCGATTGGATATAATGGGACCAGTTTCCCAATGATTTGTAAATAGGTTGATTAAGCGGTTGATTTTCTATTATCTAATGATAATGATGGATAATTTATTCTGAAATGCAAAATTATAAACAACTAATCTATCCCGGGAAATTTCCACTTTAGTGTAACTTTTGATGATATTTATCTACAAATAGGCATATAGATGACTCTATTGACAAATAAAGACATTAATTCATATGATAATTACTTGGTTCAAGTAGCTTAGCAAAGTAATCATTAAAACAATATTACACTATTCCTCATATATCATTGATATAAATATGGTTGAAAGAATAACATTTCTTAAACATTCAATAGTGATAAGTATAAGGACTGTTGTTAAAACACATACATATATCAAATGATAGCAAGATTGTATAAATGCTGATTCATAAAAGAATAGAAAAAAGACATAGATAATAGTACCATATGTAATTCGAATTCGTTCCAATATCAATAACATTTAGATTCCGTCTTCAATCTTAGAAATACTCTCACAAAAAGCAGTAGTGCATATCTCATCAAAGTATCCTTCATTAAAATTCAGAATACAGACCCAGTCTTTATACAAAAATATATATCAGAAGTACAATAGTGTGACTCCCAATCCAAGTTTTGATACAAAAATTAAGGACCCTTTCTAAAGACATGAAAGGGTCTATAAATACTATCTAAGCTAACTGATTATGAAATAAAAATGCTATGATGTGGTATAACCAAATCGTGAAAATCTACTTGAAATGGGAATGCTTGCAGTCGGTAGAATGATTCACTGTTTTGGCTGATCATCCTTTGGCTTGAGCTGGCAGATAGCAAGCATTGGTTGCAATTCTAGAGGGTGACTCAAACGTGAATGCAGTTGGGCTGAATATGTAGCATCATGAATTTCGGGAATCATGTAACTGATTGCATCGGTTAAACATTTCAGTGCTGCCTTTTGACTGTATGGTTTAACTAGGAAGAACCAAAAGGTGTCCCAAGTTAAACTTTGGATGCCTGCTATTAATCTCTCCTTCTGTTCTAAATCTTGTTTGCATGATTGTTCCAGTGCTTTAGCTAATGGCAATTTACCTGGAGTGCACTCTAAAATCAAATTAGATAGATAAAGAGTATCATTAATTAACTCAATCAAATTACCAGTTGCTAATCTAAATCTTGAAGTTTCCCTTTCTGCTTTCATCCATTGTGATTGCCATTCAAGGAAAAGAACTTCTTTGTGTGATTCTAGGATTCTAGGCAGATTTGCAGCTTGCCCTTCACTGGTTTCTTGCTAGGAAAGAAAGTTTGTTAATGTCTCATCGACCTGTTCCAAATTTTGCCTTGTGTCAACTGATTTGTCAATCATTGATGAAGAAATCTCACAGAGGGGCTCAGCAAGGGAAATATTATGACATAGTAAATTTAACTGTTTAGTCAATGCCTTATTGATCTGGAGAGCTTCGGATCTAAACTCTACTGGTTGAGGAAAAATTTTGAACTTTTCTATTTGTTGTGAAAGTTGAGTGATTTGCTCATATTTTGTTTTGCTCAATTGTTCATTCATTGATTTCAGCTTGGCCACTGCTAGGGAACGTTCCTTTTGTTTATGAACTGTACTTTGGTCTATCCTTTGCTTCTGCTTGAGAAATTGCTCATTTAGTTGATTTTTTAATTGTTGTTGTGCTGACAATTGCTGTTTTAACTGCTCTATCCTCTGCTACCTTTCGAATACCTGTGCCTCCATTGAAATAATTGTCTGAACTTTTTCTTTGAGTAAATTTCTAACCTCTGATGCTTTATCCATAGTAGCTGCCGAATACGCTCCAACATATTGAGAGAGTTTTGTGAGGTCTTTGGAAGGATTGAATTATTCTTTCCATACCACATTAGCCATCTCTGTTTGTGCAGGTAAAAGGGAAGATTGATCAAGTCTTCTCTTTTTCCTTTGTCTTTTTACTACAACTGTATGCTTAGGGCTGTAGAAGACAACTAAAGGTGGTATTTCTTGTATATGGAAAACAATTTCATCCGATGGATCCTTAGGAATTATCTCTACATCTTGACTTATGGGTAGGCCGCTGGTTCCTTCAGTTGGAACCGTATTTGTTGTTGTCTTATGACCAATTGTCACTTCAGGCATGCTAAAACCCTGTAAATTCTTAGGATTGATTATAATAGAATCTAACTGTTGCCATTCTTTAAGAAGTTTTGAATCAATCTGAGTATCTATATCCATGTGTTCACTGCCTTTTCCCTGTTCTTTCTCCTATTCTGGCACTTTTTCTTTCTCAGGAACTTTTCCCACTATAGGATATTTTTCAAGAGTTTGCTATTCAGGCTCGCTTGACTGGATTGCTGGGGTGGTGACTAATAAGTCTAGAGGTAGAGTTTGCAACCTCTGTTCTCTAAGCATATTAAACTTTTCCAGCCCTTCATCTTGATACCTGATCCTGGCCAATGATTTTACCTGAAATAGTGATTCAGCTGAGGAAAATAGGTCATCGAAGTCATCCTTTTCATGATCAAACTTTGTAAGTTTGGCTTGTTCAAGAACATTATAGGCAACTTTTCTTGGATCATATTGTCTGTTGGGAATTGTTGCAAGATTCAACATTTGTATTTTTTCTGCCTCCTTTTCTGCATGTTTGTAATCATGAAGAGTGAAAGCACCGCATCTTAAAGGGAATGTAGGCCAAACCTATTTCTTGGAATTTCTAAGGGTTTTGGACGTCCCTTCTATTGTTATCTAATAGGCCAATTCCCGAGCTAACAGCTTATCGGGCACATACAGGGGAAGGACATGGGGTTTTGTAAGGCTACCAAAAAGCCTTATATAAGTAAACTTGTCTTCTCCGAACTAATTGCCTACTGCAGTCAAGTCGATCCATGCTTCCTCGGAAATCCTGGGGCATGCTTATCAAAAATTGCGTAATAGACAGGCAACATAAAACCATTGCAAATTTTATACAAATGGTTTTTGTAGTGAGCCTTCCATAACAATTGATGATAAATATGGATTGGCTTAGGGTCTTGGGGAGTCCATCTCCATTCGAGTACCGGATATTCGGAATTAAAGCAAAGATTATCCATAATATAAGCACTATAATAAAAGGGGGGAATGGTCCTGGTAGTTTTACGTGAATTTGATTTGAATTCGAGAATTGCTGTGGCTAATTTTTCGGACAAAATATTTTCCCAATCCATCATATAGTTGTTGATTGCTACCTCCATTAGAGGGACCACTTCAATAGTGAACTTAGCAGAGTCATGTATTCCCCACATTTTGCACATCATAGCTCCAGCATAATAGTAAGGAGAAGCCAATGAGTCCACAGAGTACTTACCTAATGATTCGTGCTTGTGCTTCTCGGGAAAATGTCTCCACTACCTAATCGAGGCTGATTCTGACTCGTTTTCATTTCCAAATTTTTCAAGGAAGGCTTTGTTGTATCACTTTTTACGCTTAGGTAAGTGATACATTTTCCTTAGATCATCAGGTTGAAATGAGCCAAATATCCTCCCATCAGTTGTGCAAAATGTTCTATTCAAGACTGGAATTTCCTCTACTACCCATCTCACTACGTCAGTATATGGGAGGATTTTTTCTCATGCTGCTATTCTGTGCAGATGAGAGCAAGCTAAATCTTTGAGGGATGCTTTGGATTTGTTACTTGAGTCATCTGTGGCTTCCTCTGATATTTCCTCAAGCTCTTATGTTTCTATTAGATTATAGATGCTCTCCCAGCTAGTGTTTCCCAGACCAAGGCACATAGTGTCTGAGATTAACCCTTTTTTGCTTGGTCCTGGATCTTTAGCTAGCTACGCTGTTGCTATAGGAGCTGCTGCTGTGGACTTATTTGATTTCTTTCCCATTTGTTTCAAATTTCTGATTTCAGCAAAATTCTGCACAAGCGATTGAAAATTGTGATACAGAGAAATGCTACTACAGACCAATATAATAATGAAAGAGTTACGTCGATCAACAGGTGATAATGGATTATAGTAAGATTGTCATGGATAAAATCTAAAAGAAAGATCTACCCTTAACTACTTCATTGATTATCCGTTTAACCTGTCAATCGTGGTAAGAAGGTTTTAAATGCCCATCATGTCGTTTATATGTCGAATGATTCATTCAAGCGTGTCTTAGGTTTCCTTGATGGATAATTAGTGATAATTCGCAAATCAACGATCAGTAAGATGAAAGGAAAGGATTTAATGCTTGTTTTAAACATATCCGATCACTGAAAGGTGATACAATGCATGGAAACCTTTTAAATATATTCTCGATATGTGTTCCTCATTAATGCATCACAATTGGGGAATGGATTCGGGTTTTATTGTTGTGTCAATGTGATTTCGCCAATTGTCAATGGGGATATACTTTATTGCATCGGAGGATTTGAGCATGCCTTAAATCATGTGTGGGCTTGTTGTTGTCATTTCTGATTTGCCGATTGCGATATGCTTTATCGCATCGGAGGATTTTAAGAGGCTCTATTATATTGTTCTTTGGTATTTGACTTCCCCAATATCCGATTGCGTTTGCCTTTTCGGATCGGAGAGACTGGATGTGTTTTTCGTAAGTTTCCTTTGTTATTGTGATATGCGATCTTCCAATCACTTTATTGCAATAACGAAGAGTTTTATAAATTTTTTAAAATTACACTTTTATTTCTATTCAAAAGGCTTTTAAAATGATTCATTTACCTTAAGCCTTTTAATAAGGACTTTTCTTATGATGGGTTAATACAAATTTATTTACACATCTAGCTATTTTTTTTTTAAAAGGGACCCATTTCATATTATGATTTTGTATAAAAATTTTATGAAATGGGGGGGTTGTTGTATAGCACAACATGATCTTAATACCTTTTAAAAAAAAACACCATCTTTGACTTCCTCACCTAGACCTACAACGGAGATGACAATATTGTCTACTCAAAGAAATATGAAGCAATATCATCACCTTCTTCCATTTTTAAAATTTTGAATTGGGCCATGGGAGATTGTAACCTGGCTTATTTTAATTTCATATCCCCTTCATAATAACTTTTGATCTATTCCATACCTCATGAGCTGACTTACATTGTGTCACATTGAAAAACTCAAAATTTTGTTAACTACTTAGAATAGCATGCTTGGCTTGTGCACTAGATGTATAGAGTTCATTATCATTTGCATCTATTAGAATAGAATTGGGAACTTTATAATCAATCTCCATAATTTCCCAAATATCTTATCCCATGGAAATGAGATAGGTTTCCATCCTTATCTTCCATAACACATAGTTGATCCATCAAATAATGGGGGTTTACCTGCTACATTGATTGTGTTCATCTTCCTTGAACTCAAACTTTCAATAACTAAATGTTCTTGAAGGAAACCTTCTTTGATCCCACTTGTTGGAGAAAATATCACACTAAGAGGGAAGGGGTGAATCAATGTGGCATCAATTTTACCATTTCACAATTTTTATCGATAAATAGTTATGTAGAAATTAGTCACAACTTATTAGCAACATATCAATGAATAGAATAATGCATGAGAAAACCATCAACATATCAACAATAGGTCAAGAAGCCATCACATCAACACAAGGAGACATAAACTTTTACATGTGTTATGGCTATTCTTTCTTAATCACTGGGAGTTATTGGTCCATACTCTTGGCCTTGACAAGACTACTAGATAGAGGAGTATATGAAATGTAATGAAAAGTATATAAGCAAATATATCCCCAAATCATGAAAGCAAATAAACCAGCCATGCATAGATTTCTCTATTTAGGGTTTGAAATTAGTACCCAAGATCCACGCAAGTTGATGGTGGGTGTTGGATTTCATGTAGAGAATTCCTGCACTAGCTGAGATATCCTATCCTCTACAATAGTTTTGAATCCTACACATGATCACCACTAAACAAAGCACACAAATGGTCTTTTGCGGAGGAAAGTCAACTCAAAAAATCAAGATGAACAATAGATCATAATTTTTTTTTAATGGAAGCGAATCCCTACTTCTATTTATCAAAAAATGAAATAGATAAAAAACATGTTATATGATCACATGGGGACCTTATCCTCCATATTTTCGTAGAGTCTCCCCTTCTCCAAGAAATATGACCTTGAGACCAAAACAACTCATAGTCTCTAAAAAAATGAGAATAGTAGAATGACTCTCTAACTCTCCAAAACTTCAAAACTAGCTTGACCCTCAAGGATGGACTAGTATATAAAGATCCAAATGGCTTCCAAGGAGGACGAATGTAGACACTTTGGGTGAAGAGAAGTTAGGAAGCTTATCTAGTAATTCACCCATGACAACTCGAAGAGATAAGATACCATGCGACATCAAATTTATAGGGAAACTAAGCTTCTAGAACATGAGCCAAGGTCATAGGGATTGAATCACTTTGTTAGGAACTAGGTACCAAAACCCGTGGACAAAACTAGGTCAAATGAAAGGTCAAAGATAAAACAAGTGGTCAACAGTAAAAGGAATCATGATTACTAACTCTAGGGAGAGAAATAGGATGATAATAGATGCCCCCTAATGCATGAGTTTAGAAAAGTAATTGATGGCAAAAATTGATTACAATAAATCTCAAATGTCAAATTGGGGGGAAGGAGACAAAGCCAAGAATACAAATCAAAATAAGCCAAATTTTGAAGTCTCATTTGTGCCAAAAAAATCCCCAAGATGCACATACCTATGGTCAGTCATAGAGAGAAACTTAAAATGGCTACCAAAATTATACATTGTGGATCCATGACATGAAATTCTAGGACATGACCACAAACAATACATAGTGGATCCATATGACTAATAAATTGCACATAGGCATCAGTAGATATAGTGTGGATCTATGTCACAATATACATCACTAAGACTATGGACACATAATAGATAGGAGGTGTCCTAGAGTAGTCTTCAAAGTACATAAATGATACATAACTCCAATGAAACCTAGGAAGAGCGTCATATAAGAGTGTGATGTCCCTACCCATGGTCGTTGACATAACCACGATGGAACAAATCTATAACATGTGAATATATGTGCTGATGTCCGTTGGTGCATTAAGATGACTATTTAAAGAAACCTTAATACCTACATTAGTTATCAAACCAAGGCAAGTCTGTTTATTTCAAGAGTGTTCAGGATTGTCTATGCAAGTGAATTCAGAGGCTAATTCATAATGAATGACTGAGAATTGTTGCAATGGTTAATATCTAATTCTCAAAGTTCAATCCAAAACAATTCTAAAAGAAATCTTTAAAGAATTTTCAAATATACTTTAATCAATTATGCAGAGAACTGAACTGGAACACAAGTAAAAGGAATCACTCTTAGAAAATCTTAACTAGTACAGACAATAATTCATTTTGCATGAAGGAAATCTACAGTGAATGAACAATAAGTAACTATTCAAACATCTCACGGAAAGAAATCAACTATAAGCTTAAGATCTCTGATAACACTACTTCAGAATGAACAACAATCAAATACTTAAACTAACCTGATCAATTCAGTAAATATTAACACACAAATGTAAAACACAGTAAGATCTAGAATCTAGTTTCAACGGCAAAAGAAAATCGTAATAATGAATACTCGCAACAATCATAATAATTCTAATTTCATGAACTAACAGTAATAAACAAATATGACACAATTAAAGCAGTAAATCTCCTATCAATCGAGCCCAGAGTCTCTAGAAGTCACTGCTGAAAGACACTCAGAATGTGATTATAGGTAAAACATAGTCTTCTTCATTAAACTTGATAATAGAGTTATATTGTCACAATAATCAAAGTACTTTGTGTCAAAAATGAATAATTACAATCTTGAATTTTCCAACTAGCTATTCATTTTGCATGTTGGCTTTGTATAACCTAGGAAAGACAAACGGATAAAAGTGAATCCTCAGGATTAGGAGATCATGAGGATTTCACAACCGATAATTTGATTTCATCATAGAATAGAATTGGTTCTCTTGGTCTTCCACTATCCTTCGTAATCGAAACGTTGTCCTTTTCCTTTTTTGGCCACTATTGTTCTGTCGTTTGAACATAAATTTTTAAATTCATGTTCCTGCATGAAAATATAATGAAAGTTAGTTTATCATGCCCGGATTTACCCAATTCATTAATGATCAGTTTTATCCAGCTTCTACAAATGTTTCTTCTATAATTGTTCCTAAAAAAAAGATAAACACATAAAGAATAATGATAAATTAATCTAATATGAGGATAAAACATGCCTTTTCCACGACCCAACATACTCCCCTGCTTACCTTTTTGCATTTCCTTATGCAATAAGATGATTGAGGTATACCTTTGTCAAGGAATAAGCAGGATAAACTTCTTCCTTATATAGGCTTAAACTATTTCTTTGTTTAAGTACTGCAAAAGAATGGTTTACATGGTAATTTGGTAAATTATAATCACTGTAATACCCGTCGGGAGGGTACCAAATAATAGGACCTCTGTAGCATCACCTTATCCAGTTAGGGCCCATTCTTAGGACCATATTGTTGTATATGTGTAGGTGAGTAGAGGAAGCTTTGAAATTTATATACCCAAATGGCTCCCTGTTCCTAACATTGTTAGTGGAAGCTTCCCATATTTGTCTTGCTGTTGAAAAGGATTCCCCCTTAATTTCCTGAAAGTATTCCTTTCCTTCCTGTACAATATCTGTATGGAGTGGTCCTAATTGAGCCATGACTCTTGTTTGTTTCATCAACTATTTATGCTGGATAGAAAGATGTAGGGTTTCGTGGGTTCTCCCCTGACCCATAAGTCTATAGCATATTCCCTTTTTTGAAAAGTGTTATAGGCTTTATCCCATTTAATCTAATTGGTAGCAAAAGAGAGAAAAGCTTGAAATTTAATATCTCCAATCAAGGGGCCACGATTACTATCCAGTTCATCATCCAAGAAAAAATTGTGCATGTATAATGCACATAAAAGGCGTTGTACCTGTTCATTTTGTTCCTTAAAACATTTGAAAAAGTCTCGAGTGGTCTTGAATTCCGCTGACTTACCAGCCTTGACATCTTTCACTTTCAGTAAGAGGTATCTTTCTAACAATAATAGTGCATAATTGGTGGCAGGTGATTGACAAGAAAACACATCAGAGTAAAGAGAAAAAATAGTTTCAATTTTCTCCTTGGCCTTCTGCAGCTTGGCTTGTGCTTTCTCTACTTTCTTCTGCTCATCTTTTAAATTGGAAAGAGTCTCGTCTTCTATTACAGTAAGTTCTTTGAATTTCTTTCGCAATTCCTGGTGTACCTGTAATGACACTACTTCTTCCTTATGTTGAGCCAACTCTTGTTGGGTCTTGGTTAGTTCATTTTACAATTTTATGATAACAACTTCCCTTACCAGAGGAACATAGTGAGGTGTTTCCTCTGTTTGAGTTTCATCATCCTATGTTATCATTGAATCAGTTTGAACAACAACTTCAGCTGCTTCTTGGGACATACAACAATCTGCTTGGGCATTTCCTTCAAAATCATTTTGAACAACAACTTCCATTATTCCTTGGGGCATACAATAGTCTTCCTGAGTATTCTCCTCAGAATTGGTTTGGAAAACAACATCTATAGTGGGAAAGTCTGTTTTGGTTTCCATTGAGCAAACACAAGGACATTCAGTCTGAGTCTCAATATTCTTCAAAGGACATTGCTCTGTTTGGGTCCCTTTTGAACAAACAAAGGGACCCTAAGTCTAGGTTTCAATATACTCCAAAGAATAGTGTTCCATTTGGGTCTCTACAGTTTCTAATTCCACTTTCAATTTCCTGACACTAACTACTTCCTTTAGTCATTCTCTCAGTTTCTTAACTATTTTCTTTCACTTCCTGTACTTCTTAAGTTATCCTTATAAATTTTCTGTGTTGTGGGGTTCTTGGCCAGAGGTGGCACAATTGTGTTTATTTGAGGTTCAGGAGGAGTTGTGCCAATATCATGATGAGGTCCTAATGGAACAGTGTCTCCTGATGGATTCTCGTCTTCCAAGTCTTTTTCTACATGTGCTTCTCTTGAGTTATTTTCATCTTCAGGGTTTTCTTCTACATGGGCCTTGTCCTCTGGGGACTTCATTAAGACAGTATCCCCTGGTTGATTTTCATCCTCCAGGGTTTCTTCTGTAGGGTTTTCCTTTGTTGGGGATTCCAATGGAACAGTAACCTCTGGTTGATTTCCATCCCTGAGGGTTTCCTCTTCATGGACCTATTTCTCAAGGGGCTCATTCATAGAGGGAACTAATTCCCTCTGACCCTAAGAATTATTAGCAAATGATAAAATTTTAGCATGGCAGAACTGTCGATAGATGTAGACTGGTTAAGGGCTTGATTTTTCCCTTCTGAGTTTTGAGATGGCTCCATTTCTTCACAATATGTCCCCATATTCTCCAATACCCGAGCCACTTCTTCCTCATATTCCTACAAAAAATCATCTTGTGGACTTGGAAAGGGCATGTGAGGTGACCATGCTTTTTCTATTGGAATTGGGGTGTGCTACTATGATTTTATTCTTGTAGAGTGCCTACGCTTTATTAGGCCCGATGCCAAAGAATGATTCCTTCTCTTTCTTTTCCTTTTCGGACCTGTTACTCTTACCCCATAATATTGAGTCATTGTGTTTTCTTCTGGTGGGGTTAAGGTAGGATTTACAAGGTTATCCCAGGTTAACTGTTGTTGGGCCAATCCATGAATGATGATTAATTTTACCAGACCATGATGGCGGATGAAAGAATGTGGGTCCTTAGCCTTCCTGACCCGACTAGCAATGTCATGCCATAAATAATTTAAATAAAATGGCAAATTAATTGTAATTTGCTGCTTCAAAATAGCTAATAGTTTGAGTTGTCGAGGTTTTACCATATCTTGATGTCCATCACAAGTGATATACCTCTGAACAATGGTTGCCGATTCCCTCCATGGTTGTGTTAAAGCTATGGGGTGAATCCCTTTGCCTTTGTGTACCAATTGTTCATCTAGGTCTTTGAATACTGTGACTATGTCCTATAGAACATGCTTATCGGTCCATCTTGTGCCTTCTGCTAGAAGTTCAGAGACTTCAGCTATAACTACTTCAGAAACTGTTATGTTGTTGACATTTTGATACAGGTGTTGTCCTTGATGGAAACTCACTTAGAGGTATGATATAGGAGTTGTCCTTAATGGCAACTCACTCAGAGGTATGATACAAGTGTTGTCCTTAATGGCAACTTACTCAGATGATAGATCATAGTGCAATAGGTCAAGAGAGAGGTATATGCGGGTTAACCTTGATGAAAGTGCATATACACATGGGTGAGAAGAACAAAAGGCGCATATGCGTACACAAGCAGGTTCATAGAAGGAAAGGCGCATACATGTTGGAAAACTAAGTTTTGGTCCATGGTATTTTGGTTTTGGTCCGTGGTATTTGGTCCGAAGTGTTGACCCCAGGTATTGGGTCCTAGGTATTGGTTCTACATGGTTTTGGACCATGGTATTGAGAGAAGCCTAAACTTATATAAGGAGAAGATCATTAGGCCAAGGGGTGCAAGTGATGAATATCTGATGAAGGGTGAGATCTAGTATGTTGGTTATGGGTTGGTGATGTTATGCTTGATCTGAATCAAGGATGCACCTATGCGGTTGATGATGGATGATGGACCAAGATCATAAGGCTTGGAATGTATTATCATTATGTGGTTTGATCATGGATAGCCTATATCTAAATTATTGATGCATGTTTTATTGTATGAATGTTATGATCTAGGTATGACTGATGTCTAGAACAACTGCAAAGTTCTGAGTTAATATTTGCAGATGTGTATGCGGGTTTGCTTTGGTAAAAGTGCGTATGTATGCCGGTTTGATTCATCGTAGTAGCGTATACATTATGAAGTATGATATTTGAAGTTGCAGTTGGGTCTGGTTGTTATTGCAGAGTTCTGTGTTCTGCTCTGTGTTCTGGTTACTGTGTTTTGATGACAGGGTTTCAGTGATTCAGTATTGGGTGATTCAGAGATTGATGATGCAAGTGTAGTTGATGATTGTATTGCAGTGGTGATTGTTTTGTATTTATGGATCTAGTCTGAAAATTTATGAAACGTGGTCCCTGGAAGAAAAGAGAAGGTTGTAGCCTTCTGTAGGTCAGTACCTACGTACTAGTACCTCAGCTAGTACAAGAGATAAGGGGGTTGTACATCCCTTCCAGTAGTAGCTGGAGAGCGAGAGAAGGTTGTAGCCTTCTACAGGTGGGTACCTGCGCACTGGTATGAGTCTGCGCCAGTACAAGATTGTAAACAGGTTTTTCTTATATTAAAGAAAATAGCAGCAGGTGTTTTTTGTCCCGCATTGGGTTTCCACCTTATATCATGGTGTTCATGTGTGCTTCTTATGTGTGATGATTTTTTCTATTTTACTTCACCTGTTTATTGTTCATATGGTTAATGAAGTTCTGATGCACTGATTAAAGAACAACATATAAAGGATTAAATGAATCACAATTTTACTGGATATACGCTAGTTGCATTAAACACAGTTGCGTGTACACGCGGGTTCCCTTAGCTAAAGTAGCGTATATATATCTGAGTATGAAAATGAAAAAGTTATATTGATTTGATAATAATAATTCACCCCCCCCTCTCAATATTATTTCCAACATATGTTTCTTCCTTTCAGCATCGTGCATGCATTCTGTAGAGTCTACAAAAGTACAAGTGTTATTTCCTCATGGAATCCCTATAATTTGGTCAGGTATTGAAGCTAGCTGACACACTCAAGAATTTCGCTAGCCTGTTCTAATACTCGGAGTACTGTAGGTTCACTGAGGATGGCTTCTCCTCCCATGGTTGTTGTTTCTCAGTAACTGGTCCACTTGCAATTTTGCATGCACTCTTCTCACAATTTCATAGTTTGGAACAACAACGTAAACCGTATACAAAACGTTAAAGTTATTAACAGAGTAGTGACGTTGTTTTAGAATTAATATTAAAGGAAATTGTGTTGTTTGTATCATCAACAGTTTTTGGCACAACTTAACAATTAATTTGCATGCTATCCATAATTATTACTTGCCCCGCTCTAATCAGAAAACAATTTAATAATTATTAGATATCATTTTGGGATTCAACTGCGTTAAGTAAGTCATTCACGTATGACCATTTCCATGAGAGGTAGTCATAATTGACTAATTTCTCATGATTTTTGAATAGTTCACTTAGCACTCATTGCATCGGGTGATTCTCACAGGGGTGAAGAAGTGGGATTGAAACTAGTGAAATGTGGAGAACAAATCACATAGCATCAATCATCACTTCCGGGGCTTGCACCCGGTAACCAGGACTTCCCAGGAGGTCACCCATCCCAGAACTCCTCTGGCTCAAGCGCGCTTAACTGTGGAGTTTTTCCCCACAATCAAACCCACTTAGCTTGCTACCCCATTTGCAAAACCTTAGCAAGTATTGTGCCTCATGAACCATTCAAGTAGAGATCCCTTGACTCTTTTTGAATTTAAGTATGGGGGTTTACGCAGTGCATTATATTAGATATCATTTTGGGATTCAACTGCGTTAAGTAAGTCATTCACGTATGACCATTTCCATGAGAGGTAGTCATAATTGACTAATTTCTCATGATTTTTGAATAGTTCACTTAGCACTCATTGCATCGGGTGATGCTCACAGGGGTGAAGAAGTGGGATTGAAACTAGTGAAATGTGGAGAACGAATCACATAGCATCAATCATCACTTCCGGGGCTTGCACCCGGTAACCAGGACTTCCCAGGAGATCACCCATCCCAGAACTCCTCTGGCTCAAGCGCGCTTAACTGTGGAGTTTTTCCCCACAATCAAGCCCACTTAGCTTGCTACCCCATTTGCAAAACCTTAGCAAGTATTGTGCCTCATGAACCATTCAAGTAGAGATCCCTTGACTCTTTTTGAATTTAAGTATGGGGGTTTATGCATGCACATTCATAATGCAGTCCTTCCCCCCTCCAATTAGAAATTAATTTAATAATCATTAGACATGCTATCCATAATGCAGATCACCCCCCCTCCAATTAGAAAAGTGTGTCTAAGACTACAGAGCATGGGAAAAAGGGAAAGGGCATCGGGAATTCATAAATGCAGCCAGACAACATTCAAAGTGGTGTAAATATGACAAAAAGAGTTAAAGTAATACAAGTCAAAATATTTGCAATGCCCGTAAAAGGAATAAAATAGAGACTAGATCATTATGTGAAGAGATATTTTCCTTAGCTGGAAAAAGTGAAAAACGCATGACCGATGATAAATGTTAATGCTCGCTGGTATTAATTGATCAGACAATAATGATATAATGCATACAAAGATATAGTTTATCATGCATGTTCGTTAATTTAGTTATAAATGTTGTTCAAATAGTAAATTCACCTTTACAAACGAGTCAATAGGAAGTAATATGATAAGGAATATTTTCCAATGTAACATAACACTTCAATACCACAAACTAAGCTAGTACTACCAACACTCATTCATAGCCTCGATAGGGTTTCTTTTTAACCCAAAAATGAGCCAGAGTCCTCCTTTCAGTAATTAGATGATTTTTATTTTCATTGCTATAAGGTGACCACTATGCTGGCATGGCAACCAGATAATCATAGTGTTATTCACGAGGATATAACAAAGTGATCAGGTTGGCTCGTGATGACACCTCCTGTCCTTCTGAAAGTTTTGACTATCAAGAAGGTCATTACCCTAGTGTGGTGGCCATAATGGAATGTCACTTGTTACACCCTTATGATCATGGTAGGATGGCTCGTGATGAGACCCCCTATCTTCTTTAAGAATATGTGTGTTCCATTTTCATATTTTTATTTTAAAGGGAGGGAGGCTCATTTACTCCTTAAGAGTCAAGGATGGTGTGATAAGTAAAAAAAAAATGCCAATGAAAGTTAGGATTTCATCCCTATATCACCATACCAAAGGGAATTATCAATTGAAAGTGTGAAAGATAAACCATCATGGTATTAAGATAGTAAATCATTTTATGATATGCCCAAATGGAAGATATTAAACCAGTGATTATATAGATGAACTAGGTTAGTTTCGGAATAAAGATGGCCATCAAAGGTTTTACAAGTCATAATGGTATTAAAATTACTATTTTTCTTTTATCTCAGGTACAAAGTGCAAATCCAAACAGGTGGTTTACTAAGAAAACATGGGAGAGAAAAATGGAAAAAAGAATAACCGGCAATGGAACAACAAAAATAAATCATAGTTGTTCGTTTTACCGAACAACAACTATTCAATCGATTGAACAACAATTGTTCAATTGATTGAAAAAAAAACACACAAAAAGAAATCGATGTTGTTCAATTTATTGAACAACAACTGTTCAATTGATTGAACATCAAAACACACAAAAAGAAATCAGTGTTGTTCAATGGATTGAACAACAGTTGTTCAATGGATTGAACAACAGTTATTCAATTGATTGAACAGAAAAAAAAAAAAAAAAAAAAAAAAAAAAAAAAAAAATTTGGTGTTGTTCAATTGATTGAACAACAAAATTACACAAAAAGAAATTGGTGTTGTTCAATGGATTGAACAACAACTATTCAATTGATTGAGCAACAGTTGTTCAATTGATTGAACAACAAAACACACAAAAAATAAATTGGTGTTGTTCAATTGATTGAACAACAAAAACACACAAAAGGGAAAAATTGGAGTTGTTCATTTGTTTGAACAACAACTGTTCAATTGACTGAACAACAGTTGTTCAATTGAACAAGAATTATTAAACACACCCCAAAAAAAACAAGATAAATCCTCATATTTACATAATGATGCCTAAAATAAATTTCAACCAATCGTAAAAATAATATATACATTATTTACAGCTGAAGAAAGATAATTTTTTATGAAAGTAAAGTTGCTAGGTCATAACTCTCTGTAGCTAAAATTTGTATAGTGGGATCGTCACATACTTGTTGGGAAAAAGACTCTTTGGTGAGTGGTTTATGATAAAGATGCACCCGATGTCCATTGACCTAGAAAGAGTGGTTATAATCATCAATGGTAGTCAGAGTGAGAGTTTCATTGTTGTGTGTCTCTTGAATTTCAGAAGGGCCAAGTCACCTTGTTCGTAAATTGCCCGAAAAGTCTTGAAATTTGGAATCATAGAGGAGCACCCACTCTCCTTTCTGAAATGTCTTCTTTTAATAAGTCTGTTGTGCCACTTTTCCCTTTGTCGTTGAATAATTGCGGTGCATTGTAGAGCAAGTAGTCGAGCCTCATCCAATTCATTTATATGTTGAAGTCGCTTAGTTTGGGCTTCTTTCAGATCCTATCCCACTTTCTGGGCTGTTCTGAGAGTCTTTATTTCAAATTCAATAGGAAATATAGGTTCTTTGCCAAATACAAGTTGGTACCTTGAATATCTAGTAGTATTTCACCAAGTTGTGCGATAGGCCCATAAGGCCTCTGAAAGTCTAGCAGCCCAGTCCCACCGATGTGTCAAAACTGTCTTGGTCAAAATTTCTTTAATGACCTTATTGGTGCTCTCAACCTGCCTGTTCACCTACGGGTGATACATGGAAGTGAATTTATGTGTGATGTGGTGGTTCTGTAGAGTGCTTGTAATCTTATGTCCTACAAATTCTCCCCCTCCATCTGTTATCACTTCCCTAGGTAAACCATACCGCACAAATAACCTAGAAAGGAAATTGATTACAACTTCTTTTGTAGCTCTTGGCAAGTCTACTATTTTTACCCACTTTGTTACATAATCTGTAGCAACTAATATGTAGGCCTTCTGATTTGATGGCGGATGAAACGGGCCAACAAAATACAATGTCCATCGTTCGAAATGTTCTATTACCAATTGGGGCTGCAGTGGCATTTCATCAGATTGATCAAGATGACCCATCCTTTGGTAGCTATCACAAGCCTGGTCATATTTCTTAGTGTTTTTAAAAATGGTGGGCCAATAATAGCCCATCTATAGTACCTTATGCCCCATTCTGCGATATGTGAAGTGTCCTCTACAGGACTCGTCATGGAAAGCCTTCAGGATGTCGTAGATTTCATCTTCACGAATGCATCTGTGTATGCACATATCAGACCATGTATGAAAAGGTATCTACTAATACAAGAAAATTGGGCGCTGCATTGGAAAATCTATTTCCTTTCCCTTGCTATCAAGTTTCTAGGCAACTTTCCTATCGCCAAATAGTTTGCTACATTTGCATACCATGGCATTTTAACTCCTATGAAAAACAAATGTTCATCTAGAAACTGGTCATCTACTACCATGGGATCATTTATCTTTGGAACCGAGACAAAAAATCTGTGACTAGGTTTTCCTTCCCTAGATAGTCTTTCATGGTGATATCAAACTCTTGCAAAAGCAACAACCAACGAATCACTCGACATTTGTAATGGGTTTATTAGCTAAGTATCCAATGGTAGAATGATTAGTATATAGAAAAACTTGATAGCCAATTATATAATGTCTAAATTTGTTATGGAATAAATGACAACTAAAATTGCTTTTCTGTTACTGTATAAATTAAGTTTAGCAGTAAGATTTTTGCTGATATAATAAATAGCATAAGGCTTTCTGTCCTCCTCTTGGCCGAGGACAATGCCTATTGCTACATTTGATGCATCCGTAGAGATGTGAAAGCATCTCCCAATTGGGCCCATGCAATATTGGTGCCGTTGAAACTAACTTCTTCAAATCTGTAAAAGTTGTGTCACATTTATCAGACCATTTAAAGTCAACATTTCCTGCTAAAGCATACAAAGGCGTAACAATTTGCGAATTTTTTTTTATAATCCTATGATAGTAACCTGCATATCCAAGGAAGCTATGCACCTCCGTCTGAGTACAGGGTGTATCTTTGTTGGGTTTACCTCGATCCCAACTGCATAAATGTAGTGTCCTAGGATTACACCTTCCGTCACCATAATGTGACACTTGACATTACTTAAACATAGCTTGGTGGCGATGCATCATAAGGGAAAATTTTAAGAATGGAAATTTATCTTAAAGTTTAGAAACCTTGGCAAATTCCACTAGTCCATAATATGAAATCTATAAAATGTTTGAAGATATTTTTGTAAAAATATTCAAGTTTATAAGATATCTATATATATATATATATATCTATATATATATATATATATATATATATATACATAACTTTTTGGTAATTTTTTGGGTAAAATAATTTCATTCTATAAAATTTGGGTGAATCATTTTTGAAAA
Source organism: Pinus tabuliformis (assembly GCA_031772625.1). NCBI lineage: Eukaryota > Viridiplantae > Streptophyta > Pinopsida > Pinales > Pinaceae > Pinus > Pinus tabuliformis. The sequence continues at coordinate 682,601,208 of CM062808.1, read as the reverse complement.
AAAATGGAGATTAACGAATCTTTTTTTTGGAAAAAGTATAGAAAATTAGCCCATGGGCGAATATTAGCCCCTAAAATTTTCCCTGTGCATCATTCCAAAACCTTTTCTAATGTTTGTAGCACTTGATCAAAGTCATCCCCATATGGGGTAAAGTCATCCATGTAAACTTCAAGTCCTTCATTTATCAGATGAACAAAAATACTGAGAATGGCCCTCTAAAACGTAGCTGGGGCATTGCATAAGCCAAATAGTAACACTTTGTAAGAAAATGTACCCCATGGGTAGGTAAAGGTGGGTTTTTCTTGGTCTTCATGGGAAATTTGGATCTGATTGTAACCATTGAAGCCATCCAGAAAAGAAAAGAACAATTTTCCTGCCAATGTATCAAGGACTTGATCAATAAATGGAAGAGGGGAGTGATCTTTTTGTGTGGTTGTTATCGAGAAAACTAGTCTCTATTCAGAACTACTAGTCCCACTAAGAGGGGTAGCTATCTTAGAAACAAACAATTCAAAGTAACCTGTGTTTTCCTTTACGAGAGATAGATGAGAGAGAAGTAGAGAGTACCAACCTTAGTCTTTTGTTTGGCTCCTTACTTGTTTCCTCTCTCCTTTGATAGAGCTTCGCCACTCCTTTCTCACTGGTCCCACTTCAAAGAACACCTATGGAATCAAAGCAACAAAATACCATCAAAGCATAAAGATCTATAACCATAAACAATGTAGAGTCAGATGTACATTAACCATACAAATGCATACACAAATACAAGATTCAGAAATATACAAGTATATGGAGGAAAACTCAAATAGCTTTATTGATAGAAGTAGTAGAAGAGAGGATTACAACCCAGCTATCTGATCCAGCATCATCCTCCCAGCATGAAAGCCCTCTTCACCTCATAAAAAGCAATATCACCCAACAATACAATGTCTCAAAGAGAAACCAACAACACTTCCTTGCAAATTGAAAAATTCCAGCCTCTGGATCTCTAGGATGAGGGATCCATATATAGATGTTTGGAGGGGTGTGAGTCAGCTTCTGGGATTTTGATTAGTGTCATTTCACTGAAAGTTCTTGGTTCCACGTGGATATTTCATGATCTCTTACTCATCCCTTGGCGAATTCAAAGAGGCAAGTGTCATATGAGCAGTTTCTAGAAGATTCTTTGAGTTTCCACGTAGCAAACTACCTCTACCATTTGTCTGCTCTCACTCATTGCACCCTACAAAAGGGAATTTCATTATGCATCACACCCTTTGTGTATAGCAGGTGAGATGCATCGCACCCTCAACATGGAGCAGTCTGTATGGTGCAGTTTTGACCAGTTATGAGTAGGTTTTCAGGGAGAACTTATGGGAAATGATGTAATCATTTGACCTTGATACTTTAGGGTATGAAACAACACTTATAGGGGTTTGAGAGCCCTTGATTTATTGACATATGTGATTGGAGTTGCAGTGCCCAAATATGTCTATAATAGTTGCCCCCTAAAGCATGAGGTCGTAAATCTTTTGATGTCACGTGAAATGCTTTATCATGAGGATCCGAGGTTTTTCAAACTGGAAGGTGACCTGTAATAAGATACAATAAAATGCATTATCTTCATAATATTTTAATGATCTAGCTGAGGTAGGAAATCCCATGCTTAGCTTTATAAATTCATTTTCATGTACATAGGACAGAAAACGGTTTGTGTGGCAGACTGATGATTCTGGTAGAGCCATCATCCCTTAGCTTGGATGATCATCTGTGCAGATATGATGTACATTTGATGCGTTTATTTTCCTGAATATATCATAGCCTGGATGGATGAAACTAGATCCGGGGTCTTCAAACTCGTTCAATCTTTGCCCGAAGTACAAGTCATTCCATGCGAAAAGATGTTCTAATGTCGAACATGGAAAGACATCACCTGATTACCAGCCAATGATGTAAGCTGTTAACAGGCGCGAGAGGAATCACTGATAATGATAATGACCCTCAAGGTACTGCAGTAAAATTCATGTGGTGTGAATGCACGAGTCGATGTCGAACACCACGCAAAATCTTTCGGTCGAAGGCCAATGATGTAAACCTATCGCCGGAAGTGAGAAACTTGCCATTGAGGCATGCAAGCTTCAAATTACTGAAAGGGTTGTTCCTATGTCAACTTCTTAGATAATGAGCTGATGTTGACAAGAAGTGACCCGTCGTAGGAGGGCATTGCTGAATCCCACATCTACAACACGGAACGGAGCAAATGATTTTGTGGAGGTGAAAATGATCTGATGATATAAGGTTCAAGGTGGCGGTCATGAAAGAATGGAGAGTTAAGGTATTGCAGTGGATGAGGCGTTAGCTAGGTTGGTGAATTCTCTAAGTGACTTCTCTTGAACATATCGGTGACACTAGAATGGATAGGTAGCGTTAACCAAAAAATGGATGGTACGGAGGACCAATGGTGATATGGCCGGTGAACGGAATAACCCAAATCGACTCAATCATGGTGATGGAGTGAAAGTGTCATGTTCAAGAGCGACCTACTACTAATGAAGTTCTTCAATTTTTATTCCCATTTTCCCCAGTCATTACTGACCAGTACCTCTTTATTTTTGTTAAGCTTGAGGAGGATAACATATGCTTGTTCTATAATTTTCCCTTCGAGCAAACCTGTCGCTATTTTTTAGCGAGCCTAGTGACAGTGAAACTCGCTCTTATCTGTATGGACAAGTTTGTCGCTATTGCTTTAGCGAGTTTAATGAAAAAGATAACTCAGTCCTTTTTAGTTTTAGAGAGTCTGAAAATAGATGGAAAGGAAACTCCAGTAGTCCTTTTTCGTAGTATAATCCCTTAAGTCCGAAAAAGTATCAAATAATATGAAAAGGATGACTTTTCTGATCACTTTAGCGAGCCGAAAAAGACAAGCGCTCGATCTTTTTGTGTAATGATCCCTCAGGTCCAAAAATATTAAAATATGGAGGAGGGATGGCACTTCCAATCACTTTAACGAGCTGGAGAGGCCAATTGCTCGGAAATATTTCAATATTTTACGAGTCTAAAAGGAGCTTAAATGAGACTCATTTTTTGAGGAACGAGTGATGTTTTTGGGTAGCAGCTGGTTCCAGGTAAGTTTTCGAACTTTTCAATCATGACAGTGCAAAGAAGGTGGCTAATAGAATCACTCGTCGCAGTTGTTCCTCAAAAGGGTAAACAATCAAGTGGAGGCATATGATCGGCTAAAAAAGAGTGGAGGTGATGGTAAGAACACAACCAAGGTTCAAAAGTTGAAAGCTATGCAATCACAAAGGTTATTTACTGAAGCTGGGTTCATTTTTTAATGAGCTTAACTCTGGGGGAACATATGCTCATTGCTAGGTTTATTTTTTAACGAGCTTGAACTTCACGTAAACTTGCTTGTGCCAGTCATATAATAAGGATGTCTCTCATTAGTAGGTTCATTTTTTAAGGAGCTTGCCCCATGTGCAACTTTGCTCCGAGCCTTTTGTATGCAAGCTAGGAATGACCAACTACTATCCTAAGTGTTAAAGAACTACTGAGGTTAGGTAGGATAGTTTTTTCGATGGGAAACATTTCCTTTGGTTTGCCATTTCCATTGGTCCCAACAAAGGTGAATGGTGGATCAGACGAATCATATAACTTAAACAGTTGAAGTTAGTAAAACTACGGGGTTAGAGTTATGTTGGTCACTTTTCACTTGCGTAAAAAAGGTTTGCATGCCCCCAGGTATAAAGAGAAGTAGAGTTTCTGGGTTACTGTATGGAAGTTATTCCATCAAAGCAATATTGTTTCGTTCGTGGGGCAGACAAAACACTTCCTCAGCTCTGTCCATCGAAATATACAAAGGTGAATGGTGGGAGCTTCCAATCACATAACCTTTGACAAGGGAATCCTTTTCTAGTCTAATCCCATTTTCCTAAACTAATGGGTGTGTCAGACTAGTCATATATCCTACGCCGAAACCTACCATATATCTGGGGTTTTCCTGCCGAAGCAGACCAGGGCACATGCCCCCTAGGTTTAGTCATGTTCACCGAATCACTCGTGCTCATCAGGTGGATGGACTACAGGTTGATGAGACATTCCTTGTGCAAAAAGACCATTTAGGGATGGCATTTGACTAGTAGCCATGTTTGAACTGGGGAATGAAAGCTGGTCAACGAGTTGGACCATTCTGCTTTCATACGGGAAACACATCACCCGAAAGAGTGAGGAAACAATAGCTCCCATGCTGTAAATGTAGTCACGCCCAAGAGTAGATTGTAATCTATAGGCCCTTGGACTACCATCACGTTCAGATGAATGATTTTCCTTCTCAAATTTATAGGCAAATTTGGAAGGATCCCTAACGGTTGACTAGTTCCTTTATTGAAGCCTGACAGATTTCGAATCTCAAGCAAAAGCGATGGTGAACCAAGCGCTTTTAAAGAAGTTGAGGAAAGGATACTCATGGAAGCCCCTTCATCTATGATAGTACTAGCCATGATCATTCTATAAGCTTGTACTATGATTCGGAATGGTACATTAGATGGTAGGCGGGGTCTCCCTAGTAGATTCCAATCTAAGAAAATGACTAGATTGCTTGGAGGAGGGACCGAATAAATGACCGGAATAATATCTCACGAACTTCCTTCCTGTGGTAAAGGAACGGGTATATTACCCCCATGTTCATCGGATTCTGTGTTAACATAAAGAATTTGAGCAGTGTCATTCTCATTCTCTTTGGTGATTGTATCATTTGCAGGTGGACCTTTTGAAGACAAGATTGGGTCGACTACTGTCTCAACCTGTTGACTTTGGTCCGGTGTGGACCCAGAGGGTTTATCTTCAATGATAGGTGCTTCGACTGACAACAAAGGTGTGACAGTCAGATTTTCAACTAGCGATGGACTCGGCAAGAGTTTCTTGTATCCAGGAGGAAGTCACTGCGGTGAAGCAGGATGACTATCCAAGACTCTTTTAGCTTCGTCCAAGAAAGGACAATGGTGGAGGGCATGATCGCCTTCACAAAACCTACAAGGAAATTTAGATCTTCCTTTCTGTCCATTGACTTCATTTTCACTAGTTGATGGTGTGCTCTCAACATGATCGTTAGAGGTTGAAGACATCGGATTATGCAAGTGGGGAGACTAGTCTCTTAAGATCCGCGGGATGCAAGGACAATCTTGATGATAGTGGTCTCCTTTGCAAATGACAAATGGAGATTTAGGTTTGGATGGTGCAGTGTGTGGATTTTCGCCAGACGATGCATGGTTGCCCCCTTTCATTTTTGGCTTCTTCTTCTTCTTTTCCTTCCCCTTCTTCTTCTCAGTTACTTGGTTTTTAGCATTACTAGCTTCACCAAGCGAAGAGGAAGAAGGAGAGGGAGAAGAAAATGGAGTATAAGGTGGGGGAGAGACTTCAATGTCATCTGGTTGTTGATTTGATTGCTGAGGAATTACATTGTTTTGAATGACAGAGGTCGAGAAAAGCCATACTGGCAGGCCAATTATGAGTCCTGGAAGGGACAATGTAGCTATGTGTGGAGCACCAACATCTCCCCAAGAAGAGAAAGGACTAGGATTCCCCCCAAGGGGAAATCCTTGATTGGTGGACTCCATTTTCTCAACCTAAGACCAACGAGGTAATAGTGATGTTATTCTGATTAAAATAAATTTTATGACGCTTTGACACAACTTGCTTTTTTAATTTTTAAGAGTCGAGAAAAAGCTAAAGATGACTCTAGTTGCCTTCGATTTTTAATGAGCCTGAAGTGACAAGTGCTCAGATGGACCTTTTCTTTTAAGGAGTCTGAAAAGGAACGAAAGTGAATACTCTGGAAATCTAGACAGAGGGATTACCAAAACAATCACAAAACGGCAGAATACTTTTTACGTACGGCAGTCAATCTTCCCGAATGTTGTGTTCAGTGCATTGTGATCGATAGGGCGACATACACAACCTCCTAAGGATAAAGGATATTAGCCTATTGTGGTCTCCCAATATATACTCCACGACATATGGGAGCACAAGTCCGTACTGGCACTTGTTGTATCAAAGAGGAGGAATCACCCAACCTATGATGAAAACGATAGTTACCAGGCTTTACGATGTCGGAATACGTCTCTAGCCTAAACTTCTAGATGTTGTGCATTAGGTTCCAAAGCGTTTTTATGTTCATTGAGGTTTATTTTATAGTTGATCTTTCTTAAAAGGCTTTTCTTTAAGGTTCACCACGTGATGTAGATGTACAATTCCTAAACATCCAATATAAGATGATAAACAGTCATTTACTTTCTTTTAGCAGTGAAAATCCTAGCTACTAAGGAAAGAGAAATAAAATTCTTTCAACATAGAGCAGAGAGCACCCACTAGATGCACTTTTCCTAAATCAATTTCCACATGTAGTCTAAACGCAAATGCACATGCATGTATTTTTTTTTTAGTTCCCTTAATGTGAGAATGACAAAAACAAAACTAAGTATATATTTGAACTATTTTCTTTCAAAGCAGCAATAATAGCAATTTTCTTTTTTTGAAACGAAAGGAAGACTAAGATGACACTTTGTGATTTCGAATTTAAAACTGCTTTCGACACTTGAAATACTAATAATTTTAAAATCAAGTACAATGGCAAAAGTGTAATCGACTATCTATAAGAGGAAGACTTTACGACACTCTTTTTCTTGACTGAAAACGACAGTTGTGACACTTTCAAATAAAAAGATGATAGTTTGATTAAGCTACTATTTGCAAAGGAGGACTGCAAATGATGAAAAATACATAAAAAAACATTGATAATTCCTTATAAATGGAGGCTGAATAATGTGAAGGAAGAAGGTTTCAACGTGATATACTAATCATAGACAACAAAACTACTGAATAAAGCTGAAGACAATGAAGAAGAAACCAAAACCTAGAGGCAGAAATAGTCTCACTCAATCATCGCACCTGTAAGACAGAGAAATACTGATGCATCTCACTTGCAACACACGGGAGGTGCGATGCATCCAGGTTGCCAATGAGAGACAGTGCGATGGTCTGGGATGAGACTGAGCTTGGTTTCCATTCACAGTTTGCAGCTAAGTTCAGGGGTTTAGGCTGAGCTTTTGATAGGCAGTAAACACAAAGTATAGGGACTAATCTAATGAGGTTATCTGAGCTACCACAAAGGCACTTAGGATGTTTGCAAGTCAAATGTTCAGTTCATAAACCAACCCAAAGATTGATAGAAGCAACATTGATCTACTTTGCAGTTGCATCGTAAAAGCAGTTCGAAGGCTAGCTGGCTTAACTTCAGGCTCTGTCTATAGTTTGTAAAGAAAACAACAGTAACCAAACAAACAAACTATTCACTCCCTAGTGGAGTCGCCATTTTGTTATCGAGAAAACTAGTGTCTATTCTGAATTGCTAGTTCCACTAAGATGGGTAGCTATCTTAGAAACAAACAATTCAAAGTAACTTGTGTTTTCCTTTATGAGAGATAAATGAGAGAGAAGTAGAGAGTACCAACCTCAGTCTTTTGCTTGGATCCTTACTTGTTTCCTCTCTCCTTTGATAGAGCTTCACCACTTCTTTCTCACTTGTCCCACTTCAAAGAACACCTATGGAATCAAAGCAGCAAAATACCATCAAAGCATAGAGATCTATAACCATAAACAATGCAGAATAAAATGTACATTAACCATACAAATGCATACACGATTACAAGATTTAGAAATATATAAGTATATGGAGGAAAACTCAAATAGATTTATTGATAGAAGTCATAGAAGAGAGGATTACAACCCAATTGTCTGATCCAGCATCATCCTCCCAGCATGAAAGCCCTCTTCACCTCATAAAAAGCAAGATCACCCAAAAATACAATGTCTCAAAGAGAAGCCAACAACACTTCCTTACAAATTTAAAAATTCCAGCCTCTGGATCTCTAGGATGAGGGATCCATATATAGATGTTTGCAGGGGAGTGAGTCAGCTTGTGGGAATTTGATTAGTGTCATTTCACTGATAGTTCTTGGTTCCACTTGGATATTTCATGATCTCTTACTCATCCCTGGGTGAATTCAGAGAGGCAAGTGTCATATGAATAGTTTCTAGAAGATTCTTTGAGTTTCCACCTAGAAAACTGCCTCAGGACTATTATAGGATGTTGATCTATCAATAAAGCTATTTAAGTTTTGTAAGGGGATTTTGAATCTTGAATCCTATAATAGTCCTGATATTTTGTGAGAAATAAGTTTTGATGTCATCCCAAGAGTTAATAGTGCGGCCACCTAAACCAATGAACCACCTCAAAGATGCTCTTTTTAGGGTAGAAGCGAACAAATTCAGTTTTTTAGGGTTGGTGGTATAATCGTATCCTCTACATAGGATGTCAAACTTGAATAAGAAAGAGTCTGGATCCTTTGCTGTCATATAATGAAAGGTTGGGATGTTTTGCAAGCAAATAACTTTCATCGGGGCATTGGCTACTAGTTGACTATCGGGTATTCCAATGTCAACGTCTAACCTTGAGGTGGTTGATTCACCATTTGGTCGAAAATGGGGCTATATCCTTCAAGGAAATTAGGGTTGTTATTTGAGTAAGTGGAGTATTAGCAATTCGAGATGTTTTTATGGCAGTACCCAGATCTGGGATCATAGGAGATCCTAGTTCAGACAACAGTGGCTATACCTTAGCAGTTCCACTGGTTTCTCCCTCTCCTTCTCTTAGATTGCACGATTTTCCTTCTTGTAAAGGACCAGAATGTAAATTTTCTGTAACCTGAAAGCTCTGTTTAGATCCTAAAGTTTCTCTATGAATCTCAACATAGGCTATAGATGGTGAGTCTATTGCCTGAGGGATTACCATAGGGCTTTTTACAAATATAGTCTGGGGTCCTATTGACGCCTGAGACTATGCTTTTCTTACAATTTTTTCTATAAAATTTGATCTCCCAAGGTTCACCGATCCCTTGGGTTTTGTAGATTTAGGTGGTAGGTTTTAATCTTTTTCTATCTTTCTATTCCTATTCATTCATAAAACCCCTACTCCTATTTAACCTCTATGCATTTTCTGAAAAGCAAGCTGATGAGCAAGCACTTTACTTGCTAGTTACGTAGGTTCTTACCTCCCATTTTTTAAAACCCAGTTCTTTTATAGCAAGAAAAATGAAAAAGGAATCACTTTGAAACACTCTCCCTAGCAATGACGCCAAAATGTTGGTGCATTACGATGACTATTTAAAGCAACCTTGATACCTACATTAGTTATCAAACCAGGGCAAGTGTATTTATTTCAAGAGTGTTCAACATTGTCTATGCAAGTGAATTCAGAGGCTAATTCATATTGAAATGACTGAGAATCGTTGCAATGACTAATATCTAATTCTCGAAGTTCAATCCAAAAAATTCTAAAAGAAATATTTAAATCATTTTCAAATCTACTTTAACAAATTATGTAGAGAGCTAAACTGTAATGCAAGTAAAATGAATCACTCTTAGAAAATCTTAACTAGTACAGACAATAATTCGTTCAGCATGAAGGAAATATACATCAAATGAACATCAAGTAAGTATTCAAACATCTCACAGAAAGCAATCAATTGTAAGCTTAATACCTCTGATAACATTATTTCAGAATGAACAACAATCAAATACTTAAACTAACCTGATCAATTCAGTAAAGATTAACACGCAAATGTAAAACACAACAAGATCTAGAATCTAGTTTGAACGACAAAAGGAAATAGTAATAATTAATACTCACAACAATTAGAATAATTCTAATTTCATGAACTAACAGTAATAAACAAGTATAAGAATAAATAGAAATAAATATGACACAGTTAAAGCAGAAAATCTCCTATCGACCAGACCCAAAGTCTCCAGAAGTCATTGTCGAAAGACACTCAGAATGCGATTATAGGTAAAACACAGTCTTCTTCATTAAAATTGATCAAAGAGTTACAACTTCATAGTAATGAAAGTACTATGTGTCAAAAGTAAATAATTACAACATTGAATTTTCCAACTAGCTATTCATTTCGCATGTCGGCTTTATATAACCTAGGAAAGACAAATGGATAAAAGTGAATCTTGAGGATTTCACAACTGACAATCTAATTTCATCACAAAATAGAAATGGTTCTCTTGGTCTTCTGCTATCATTTGTAATCAAAACTTTGTCCTTTTCCTTTCTTGGTCACTGTTGTTCTTTTGTTTGAACAGCAATCGTTCAATTCATGTTCATGCATGTAAGGATAGAGAATGTTAGTTTTTCATGCCTAGATTTACCCAATTTTTTAATGATCAGTTCTATGCAAATTTTACAATTGTTTCTTCTATATTTCTTCCAAAAACAAAGATGAACACATAAATATGAATGATAAAATTAAACTAATAGGACGATAAAACATACCTTTTCCATGGCCCAACAATGTCAAGCATGGTATAAATCATCTTATTACTAGTAAATGGGGTATATTGTTAACAAATGTGAGGGGGTCCACCAGTGATGAAAATGGGCCCCAAGGTACGTTGCACAATCCACTAAGTGTGAATAGATGAGTTGTCATTAAACACTTGCAAACTTGTCCAATCAAGAGTCAATGCTGTAAACCCAGTGCCGATCATAAGGAAACTTGCCACTGAGGTCTACAAGCTCTAAGGTACTACTAGCTCCTAGATCAAGCCCCTGATAATGAGTTGAAGTTGATAGGAAAAGATCCGTTGAAGGAGGACTTTGATGTATCACCCATCAATTGACACAAAATAGACCAAGATGATGTAGTGAATGGATGTAGTCTTGAAGTAATGAAGTACAACTGAAATAGGGATGGTTGACTAAAAAATGTCGACAGGAAAGTAAAAAAGGATGAAACGGCTTGAGAATTCCCTTGAACAGATAATGAAACCACCCAAAAGTGGCTTGGCATCATGACAAATGAGAACCAAATGATATCATGCACCAATGAAGGAGGCATGAAATCATGCTCCATAGTGACTGGAAGAGTAACTAGTCAGAGGAGTAGAGATACTCATATGTATGGTATGGCTCCTAGGTAATCTAAAACCCCAACTATAAGATAATAATGCAAACAATTACCATGTTTAAGGGTAAAAATGTTGATGCTTCCATTTTAATGACTATCATAAATAAAGGTTAATTTCCCATTTTCTCTTTTTACTCTCCTTCATTGTTTAATGAGCACAAAGGAGAAGACATGTCTGCTCAATAGGTTCCTTTTTCATAAATTTTAATGAAGTTGAAAAAGAGATAAAAATAAACTCATATCATTCTCATGGTTTAATGAACTTTGAGAATGAAAAAGAGATCGGTTACCAACTTTCAATTTAATTAATGAGCAGTAAAGGATGGAAAGAAATCGACATTTTCATGTAGGTTTTACGAGCATGAAAATATGGCAAATGAAGCTCGATATTCTCATAATTATATCGAGTCATGAAAAGAGGACCAAAATGAACTTTTCATTTTAATTGATTAATGAGGATGAAAACAAGGAAAAAAGGAGATTAGTTTCATTTAGGGTTTAGTGAGCATAGGAAGGACATCGAGGAAGATCGTTTGGGAGGAATGAGTGGTATGAAGATAACAACTAGTTTTGTTATGATGAAACCACTAAAATGATAAGGAGACAAAGAGGTTAGAAAATAATACCACTCATCACAATGGTTCCTCTAGGAAAGGGTAAAAACACACCAAGTGAAAGAGAATGGTAGGCTAAGAAGATGATGAAAATGGTGGCAAAACAAAACTAAGGCTCATTATGCAAACATAGGCTAATATAATGTGCAATTATGAGGGATAGAGCATGGAATCCTCCCAAGGTAAGGCCATAAATATAAAAAATAAGAGGGCATGAGGCTTAGATTCTAGGTTATGGCGAGTCATAGGGAAGGATTCCAAAAGAGAATAAAAATAGATACATGGATACTAAGATAGGAAAAAGGTGCTAAACTAGGGAATCAATGTATAGGAAGGCTCTACTGCCAATTCACAATGTACATAAGAGAGAGAGGATAACATCGCAACCTGACGGGATCAAACCTAAGGCAAAATAAAAGTGGCAATAATTTTCAATAATGTAACGAAGATGGAGATATGTGACCTACCCCTATATGTTAGGTTCAAGAGAAACGTCCCTAAGGTCCAACAAACATTGTAATAAAAACACCACCTTATCCTATAAAAACCATCCAAAAAGGACTAGACTCATGGTTAAATCACATAATGAAGAGATAATCATGGATTAGGTAAAAACAAGACCATATGTTTATTTCCAATGTTTTATATTTTTTTTTGGATTTTTTGGCATATATTAGACACTAGATGATTGCATCACACACCAAACCAAAGATTAATAAAACATCACACACACTCCTATGTACAATATGTACAACTGTAACTTAGTCTAATAGGTCATGTCAAGGTGTGACCATTGTTCAGAACAGGATAAGGATTTCCATACATGAACTCATGGAGGAGTGGACGTACCATATGGCACACCATGATGGGGCCATGCCATATAAAGTTGAACTGCCCAATTGCTAAAGGTTGATGGTACTAGGGAAAACCTAGAACCATAGCATTATCACAAATGACCCGAGAACATACAAAGTGAGTGGTCTCCTGACCTAGTGCAACTCCTTGACCAAGATGATCGAGACATAGAGGGGGTACAAGACACTCATCAATAGATGGAAAGGAGTTGTAAAATTCATTGATGAGTTTAGCTTTAGAAACCCAAGACTTGACTCAGCCCATGGGTGATACTTCCAAGGAGGCATGAGGAGATACCACCTAGGTTGATTCAAGATTTTCTTTTCCAATCTCTACCTTTTCCAATCTCCACCTTTTCCAAATTGGGGATACTAGAGTTATCAATAAGCATAATCTCCCTAGGATTATGAATAAGTGAATCCATGACCTCCAAGATGACTTCCCAAGAAAAGACCCGACATTGAGGGATTCATGTCGAAGAGGTGGAGTGATGGCTCATGTGGGCAAATAAGTCTCTTCATATTCCATATTGGGATGGAGTTCCTAACTAGTATAAAGAGGCATTGATGGGACTGCCATAGAGGAAATATCTCCCACTATAGGCAACATATGCTCACCATGTCGATCTACATCTATAGAAGAAGATACCTCCCAAAGGTTAGCAGATCTATGGGGCCCAAATGTGATAGAAGAGACCATGTGCATGGGAATAGTTGTAGAGGAAGAAGGAATACCAAACAAAGGTAAAGGAAAGGAACCAATAAGGGATGAGCATTTGAATTAACCTGCACCAACACTCTCATAACTTATAATGTTATCTCTAACAAGTGGAATAGAATTCCTTGTAGCAATAAGGTGGGTCAACAACACACAATAGTCCAACTGATCGATCATGACTATATTTAATTCACGAGGAAAGAAAATAACATGAAATATCGAAGAAACGATAATGCACATACCATAAAAGAAACTATGACCAAGGAATAGATTATAGTCTAAGCGAGTCTCGATGAATCAACATCAACATAGGCAGTCTGAGCCCCTAACTTGATGGAAAACTTAGAAAGAACCCCTTGAGGTAGAAAATGGTGTCTATTGAATTCTTTCAAAGTGGTAGCAGACTTAGCTAGTGTTGAAGAATGAAGAGCTTTCCAGCATGATGTTAACATAAGATAGGTACAAGAGCCTTCATCCAACAAAGTACAAAGAATATTTTTGTGAGATATTCACACACAAATACGGCATGAAATTTAATTGGAAAGCCTATAATGAGGAGCATCAACATTAAAAGTAATGAGATTAAACTTTGAGGGGTCCACCCTCGTAATCGTAGTCAGTAAGACTTTGCATTACTAAGGGAAGCTCTACAAAACCTCTAAGGCATATATGGCACAAGGAGCTTGAGCTAAATCCTTGACAATATTGTAGTGGTGGGAAACCCCTGCATATGGATTATGTGTTGACTTTGTGAACAACAACCTTAGATAGGTGATAGACCAGCTCCACAATATTATATCACATGAGAAGTCCAGTGGAAGCAACTAGGATGGTTGAGTCCTTAGAGGAAGAACTCAACTCAGGAGTATCATAAGACTAACCATGCGTAGTCACATTAAATTTCTCATGACACATAAGGATGAATGTATTACTAGCAGGATTAAAATATGGCCCCTAATTTCTCCCTTGTGGAGGTGGAGGAGCTTGGGAAACCATTTCTTGTTGAGGTTGTACAAGGAATGGATGAGTCAAGATAGTTGGTTGGTGACTAGTAGGTTGGGGTGTAAGAATTTGGTGGACTTCATCCATTCGAGGGTACTCATGAGTAAAATGCTCACCTTGACAAATCTTAAAAAGGAACTGGATCTTACGATGTCATACACTTGTGCCCCCACCCTGATCAAATGGATTTGGTTAAGTATCCCAAGTACTTTTATTCTTTTGTTTATTCCATTTTTTTATTTTCACTGCCACATTGCTAAGCATTCTTAGGTTCTGTGGACTTCATCGTGAGAAAATCAGTGGGTTTCTCAGAAGAGGGTGCTTTTTCTTAGCCAAATGAAGCTATTGGGGCTTGTGATGTAATAATCAATTTCCCTAGTTAGGCAGCAAGTTGTCTCATAAAGTTAGATACACAAATAATCACACCATCAAAGTGTGGTCTCAGGGTAGGTTTGGGTGGGTCTGTACAAGGGCAGGGAGCATTACAAATTACATCATAAAGTGTGCTCGAGTGAGAGTAAATCAAATCCCATTGTTGGGTAGCTAAAAATCATTATCCCTTGGTAACAACCATAAACATAGAGACATCCTTGGCTATGGGAGGTAACAATGAGGTAAACTAGCCCCTCAAGGAAAAGTATTAGAGGAAGGAATCCCTCCAAACACTAACACTAGAAGCACTATTGTCCCCATGTTGGTTGGAAGAAAAAGGTGATTTCCCCCCACAAATTACCCTAGGTGACTATTCCCATACTAGGAATAAGGACAGTAGGTTGAGAAAAACTAGGAGTAAATATTCCTGATCCTATAGGCTAGCTAGGGTTTGCTCCCATGGCCATAATAGATGAAGGAATGGGCACAAATACATTAGGGAAACTTGTGCGAGTCACAAAAGAAACTAGTGGTTTGTCCCAAGAGCATGTGACAGGTGTTGAAGGAGGTGTAGATCCTGCCACACATAGTGGTGGCAATGATGTCATTGCAACTGAAACAATATGTATAGGGTAAAGGAGAATTTACCTCCTCCATATGCAGTGAAGAAAAAGGACTATAGGAGTAGGCAGGTGTTGAATTGTCTAGATTTAATTGCAGTAACTATGGTCTTGATGGGCTAGTCAAAGGTGTATTAATAGGAGAGACAAAATCATTCACAAGTGTCTCAATAGATAAGATATCAAGTAACTACCAAGAGGACCAGGAATATATTCCATAACTAGATTTTGGTTTGGATCTTGAGTATCAATGGGAACCCTACAAGTAAGAGTCAACCCTAGATTCTATGTGACTAATGGAAACTGGGTTCAACAAAGTGAATAAAATTGTTTTAGCCAAATTAATTTAGTGCAGACACCCCTAATGCCAAACTATTAACTTAGACCAAAAAACATACACTAGAAAAGCCAAAAAATGTAGTCAGATGCAAACCAAAAAAAATGAAATGGGCAGTGAGATAGTTATCCTAGAAACCTTCTTCCCAACCCTTTCAGTTGTGAACTTCGTCTAGGTACCCTTATGAGTCATGGTGTACCCTGTGAGGGTACTGGTAGAGTATGACTAATATTTGTCCTAGGTATAGAGAGGACGGGCCCCTCTCGATCACCTACGTATGAACCTTAGAAGAATGGCCACTAAGGTAACTGATAATAATAACACATCCTTGGGTACAGTCGTCAGCCATATTCAAATGCAAGGGAAGGATATCAAAGTATAAAACCCCCTTGAGAGATCCCTAAAATTAAGGTTTACTCTACCCAAGTGGCCTTCAAGTGCTAAAACAAAAATATTAATAACACTGTTTGTAATACGTGAAAATTCCACAATCTATTCCACCAAAAACTAATCGAAATGGGGAATATCACCTTGCTTGGCCCTAAGTGTGACCTCATGATTAACCCTTGTGTTAGAAGAGCTTCCAAGACCACACTTTTGAGAGTTTATTTTCACTCCCACCGCAAGCTGCTAAGTTGGTTTTGTGGTTTTGGAGCAGTTTACTCTCACACCTAGCACCAAAATCCTATCCTAAGCTAATGTTGGTGTACTACAAGTAAAAACAAAAGGTGAGTCTATTGAATTTTATTAGAGTTTTTATTTTAGTGGTTGTTGTTTACTTGGGTAAAATTTTGAAACACAAATGGTGTGATGCACTCTTTTTAGTAACACCCTAAATGAAACTATATGAAGATGAACTCTTTTTGTTTTTTCAAATTCGATGAAAACTAACTAGAGAAGGGAAATTGTATTTTCACTTTTAAAAAGAAAACAAATGGCTACCGAATTCACCTCTCACTTATCCTAAAAATAAATCACCGAATAAAAATCAAAACCCAAAAGACAATTCCAAAACAAAATCCAAAAAGAGGTAAAAAAAGGTCCCTAAGCTAGATTTCACAACACTAAAAAAGGTTAAAACATGGAATGAATGCCAAACAAACACTCTCAAGCAATCAACAAGAAACCCAAAAAGTGGAAAGAGGGGGTGAAAATGTCTGGATATGAAATAAAAAATAGAAAAAACACACCCAAATCAATTTTTCCAGTCACAATTCACACATCCGCAAGAAAGAAATGCCACCTCTTGCAAACAAAGGCAAGCACACAAGACATAATGCAACCACTCAATCAAAAGCGACAAAGGAAAATGAAGCCAAATGTGGTTGCAATACTGGAACCAAAACTAGATCTTGGTTGTTACTTAATCAACTAAACATATATGAAAAGTTGGGTCCAATCAACCCTAACAAGACAAAAAAACAAATATAACACAACAAGACAAAAATAGATCATATATTTAGTAAATCTAGACTTATAGAAGAAGTTGAAGAATAAAAATGATTAAGACATAGTGATGTACGATCTCTCAAAAGTTTTTATAACTCCTAGCACAACTGTAAGGAAGGATATCGACATAGTGTGATTCTGCAAAGGTACAATCACGGGGAAGGAGACCTGCACCCAACGATTCTAGAAGAATGCCCTATACTCCCTTTTGTGCCAACAATTATGGATAATTTTTGGTTTTTTAAGAGATGCATGATAAATAAAATGAAATGAAGGTCGAAATACAATATCTATAACTCAAAATGACTTTCAATTGCAGAAATAATTTCAGGAAGACCACAAAGACCATATCCAAAGCGAAGGAGAAGAAATATTAGGATAAACAAGGTAGACTCCCCAACATAATCTCCAGTTTTGCTATGGCTATGTTTGCACAACCACTAGGAGCTATTGCTTCATCATCTTGGCCCTAATAAGACTACAATATATAGGACTATATGCAATGTGACAAGAAGTATGGGTGAAAACATAGAGTTGGGTTACACTTTTTGGTAAGAGAGGGTGTGTCTAGGTGGAAAAAGAGATGGCTCGATAGACCAATTTAAGCACTCGATCAGGCTCCTTGGGCACTAAAAAAATAGCTCGATCGATGGTTAAAAACAAACCCTCAATCAAACTTTATGGCTCAATAGAGCTTTATGGCTCGATCGAGTCATTATTTTATTAAATACCCCACCCGCAGTCTGCAAATGCCATTTGCACAAACCATGAGGCATTTGAGAGCTCGACTGAGAGTATTTAGGTAGCTCAATCGAGAGTATTGGAGCTCGATTTAGAAATTGAACCATGGAGTGTTCAAATAAATATCGCCAATAACCCCACCAATGTCTTAGAGGCTCAAATGGAGGTAGGTATTCCATCTTTCTTATCTTTTTTTGTTGTTGCAAAAGTAAAAAAATTAATTTGAAAAAAAAACCATACAAAAACCGTTAAAACCACCAAAAACCCTTCAAAACAACATAGAAAATCACAAAACCAACCTAGAAAACCGTAAAAACCCCTTCAAAACAGCTTAGGAAACCACAAAACCAACTTAGAAAACCACAAAAAACCATAAAAAATGCCCTTCAAAAGGACATAGAAAACACTTCAAAACCACAAAAAAACTATAACTTAGCTTTTAAGATTTTTCTTACTTGCAATGTCTTTTTTTATTAAATGCATATTTTCTAATTTTGAATGATAATTTTTTTTTTTTTAATTATTTTAGGTTTTAAAGTTTTTCTTCAGGAATTTTGTGAAATAAATTTTCAATTAAAACAACAAAACTATAACCAATAAATAAGCAAATTAGGAGCTTGAGATTGACATGATGAATATGGTTTCTCATGGTGAACCCCTATTTATAAATAAGAAATTTAATTTTTACATTTTAAATATTGTTAGATTTCAAGCTACTGTGGAAGTTTTTTGTGTCATGATCCAGATTACCCACAGTTTCTAGATCATTCTGCCGACGTTTCAAACCCCAAAGGGGGTCCATCATCAGGACAAATCAGATAGAAAATGAATGAAAGATTATTGAGAGAAGGGAGCCCTGTGACCTGGATATAAATAAACCAAGAACCCTAATTTTGAAAGGGCCGACACATGATTTCTTATTTATTAATTAATTTCCTTAATTTTTATTTAAAATTTTTATAAAAACTTTTTTAATTAATTATTTAATTATTCATTATTAGCTCAGGATTAATTATTTTCATCATGAATCCTTAATTGATTCAATCTTATAAAATTATATAATTAAATCAATAATATAATTAATTATATAATTAAATCATTAATTTAATTTAAATTAAATTAAATTAAATTAATTAATTAATTAACTTAATATAATTAATTAAAGTAAGTTAAATTAAATTAATTACTTTGTTTTAATTAATTAATTAAACTTTCGAAATGAAAGACCCCATTTTCTTTATGCTTCCAAGGGTTCGGAGGGGTTTATTTGTCTGATCAGAGGAAGCCAATTTCCACTGATTTCACTCCCATTGTCCCTGTTGAGGTTCTGAGTTCATAATTTCAATGGCCTCTCTGATTTTTCTTTTATGAAAGTTGTCCTCTCTAGCAGTTACCTTGGCGTCTTCCAAACACACATGATGTTTGGTCTTGGACGAGTGCTCAGCAAGGGCTGATGTACGAGATCTTTCATTCTTTATGTCAGAAACATGTTCTTTAAGTCTTATTTTCAAAGACCGACCTGTTTCCCCAATATAACTCTTGCCACATGAGCAATCAATCTTGTACATACCCTTGAGTTGTTGACGATCAATGTTATCCTTAACCGACCTCATCATTTGCCTTATCGTTCCACATGTTGTAAACTGAGTGTATATGTTATTCTTCCTTAAAATCTTTGCAATCTTATTAGTAACCCCTTGGATGAATGGAAGGTAAACTTTCCCATGATTTTGTTTCTTGTCTTTAGGGGGATGCTTAGAGAGGGCCCTATCCTGAGCCCTTCTTATAGCTCTCTTGATACTCCACTCCTTGTATCCAATTTTTTTGAATACATTGGTTAAGTGATCAATCTCATCCTTTAGGTGATCAGGGTCAGAAATCCTGAAAGCCCTCACAGCTAGGGTGTTTAAGACGCCAAATTTTTGGGATGGATGATGATACGAGTCAGCATGAAGATAGCTATTAGTATGAGTTTTCTTCCTATAGACCTGGTGTCCCAAAGTGCCATCCTCTTTTCTACTGATCAGAACATCAAGAAAGGGGATCTTACCATTCTCCTCAAGCTCGATAGTAAATTTGATTTCGGAAGATACAGAGTTAAGATGATTGAAGAACTTCTCAAGCTTTGCCTTACCATGAGTCCAGTTCAGGTTGGTGTCATCGACAAATCTTTTCCACCATGCTGGCTTCAAGTGGAATGAGTCAAGGGATTTTCTTTCAAAGTGCTCCATTTATAGGTTGGCGACAATAGGTGAGAGCGGGGAACCCATGGCGACTCCAGAAATTTGTTCATAATAGTGATCTTGAAAACTGAAAAAAGTGGACCGCAAACAAATTTCTGCAAACTTCGTTGTTCCGAGGTCGGTGGCCATCTTTATAACATGAACAGCTTCATCAAGAGGAATCTTTGTAAACAAGGATACGACATCAAAGCTTACTAGAATATCATCTTTATCGACCCTTTTATTCTTAATAAGCTTTACAAAATCACTTGAGTCTTTTATAAAAGAGTCTGTGTTACCAACCAGAGGCTTTAGGATCTTAGCTACATACTTAGCTAATTCATAGGTAGGGGAACCAATGGTATTAACAATTGGTCTAAGAGGGACCCCTTCCTTATGGATTTTTGGTAATCCATAGATTCTAGGAATAACCTCACAGGAGGGAATCAACTTCCTTTTTATTTTATCCTCCAGGTTGGTTTCCATGATGGCTTTCTTGACCTACTTCATCACCTTGGGAATAGGATTGGATTTGACTCTTCTGTAACTTCCACAACTCAAATGCTCATTCATTTTATGAATGTAATCCTCCTTATTTAATACAACGGTGGCTCCACCTTTATCAGCTTTAAGAACAACTATCTTATCATTATTTCGAAGGGATCTAAGAGCCTCTCGCCCTTCTTTATTCAGGTTACTCTTTGGTTGTTTAGACCTCAACATAGTTAGGGAACATTCTTGTCTTAACATCTCCCTATCGTTTGCTGAAAAACCTTGAGTCCCATTCTCAATGTTGCAAATGATGCTTTCAAAAGGAATGTTCTTAGGTGAGACCACAAATCCCAATCCTTTGCTCAGGATTTTGATTTCTTCAGAGTTGAGCATTATGGATGAGAGATTCACGACTCTCTTATCATGCTTATTCGGAGCAATGGGGTTCCCAATAGCAAGCCTCTCATTATCAAAATTATCACTGATAGCATTATCATTCTTAATAAATTTATAGCTTGTATTAGTTCCGCATCAAGATCTTTGCCTTCTAAGTTGCTTCCGATCTTATATATATTATAATCATCCATGATTCTTTTATCATCCATGTTAATGATCTTGGTATCCTTAATTTCAACATCCTTAGCAACGAATTCTGAAGTGATGGCAATGTTAATATTGCTAGGGTAGCCTTCAATGCGCTTCATCTCATTACTGCTGGACTCACCATAAGGGACAACGCAGGAGCCCATGTTCATGTTGTTGCTGCCTGCGTGCTCCTCATTGCAACTAATATCAACCACGCTGTTGTTGTTGCTGTCTGCGTGCTCCACAACGTAGTTTGTATCATTTACAGCGCAGCTGTTGTAGGGAGCAGCGTATGATGTTACTGGTTGATCAACGTAGGTAGCCCAAACAGTCACCTGATTTGCTG
Organism: Pinus tabuliformis; assembly: GCA_031772625.1. Lineage (NCBI taxonomy): Eukaryota > Viridiplantae > Streptophyta > Pinopsida > Pinales > Pinaceae > Pinus > Pinus tabuliformis. The sequence continues at coordinate 682,579,844 of CM062808.1, read as the reverse complement.
CTTTTTCTTTGGTGTTGGGAACAGCGTAGGAGGTTTGAACAGCGCAGGAGATTGGAAACTCCTTTTTGCTGTTAACATTCTCATCATTCTCAGCACTGTCTGCTTTTTGCTTTTAAAACAATATTTTAAATATTTTTTTAATAATAAATATCATACTATTCTAGATTACGCAAATAAAATATTAATCTTTAAAGTTAAAAATCTTAAAAGGAGTATATATATATATATATATATATATATATATATATATATATATATATATATATATAACTAAAAATTATATAACATCATATCACTATATACAACAAAACATTTAACTTAGCTATATATAGTATTTAACTGTATATAATTATAACATAACATGACATATATAACTATAACATAATTATATTCCACTATTGTTTGAATATAATATCAAATAGCTATATACTATAGTTCTATATTTATTGTTTATAATATAACAATGTTATATAACTGTTTAGTTCATAACATAAAATTATTTAACATAACACAACATAGAACTCTATAATTATTTTACATGTATAACATAAAGTTATTTAACACACATATAACATAGCATGTCGCATAACTATAACTATTTCATAACTATGTAAATATATAATTGTTTAAGTATAACTATATATATTTAACTATTATAAACTTATAACATATCACATAACTAGATATATTATAGTTCTTTATATATTGTTTATAACATAACATAATTCTATAACTATTTAAGATAACATAACTTATTATTTAACATTTAACATAACATAAAATTATTTAACTTAACATAACATAGTTCTATAATTATTTTACATAATGTAATGTTATATATATATAACATACCATGTAACATAACCATAACTATAGTTCATAACCATGTAATTATAAATATAACTATATATATTTAAATATCAAAAAGTTACAACATCACACACACACACACAACTATTTTGACATAACATAACTTGTATATTGAATTTTTTTGGTAGAAATTAAATTATAATTTGACTCTCAAATTATAATGTGATTTCTACCAAATTAATTTCAATATACAAATTATGGATCACAAAAGCTTTAATTCAAAATAATATAACATAAAATTATTTAGCGTAACGTGTGTATGTCTATATATACATATATAACTAACATAGGATGTAACATAACTAGATAGTTCATATCATAATTATATAACTAGATATATAATTTAACTATTATTTCAATATATATATATATATATATATATATATATATATATATATATATATATATATATAGTGTAATATTTATTATGCATAACTATAACATAATATAACGATAACATTTAACATAACATGACTATTTAAAACATAATATACACACACACATATAAGTTCATGTTTCAACAATGTATCATTGATAGATACATGAAATCCATCGTGAAAAGTGCATTTGGTGAAGTGAAAAGAAGCATTTAAATTCTTTTCTAATTTGTACCATACTCTTTCATTATGAAGTGTGTTGTGCAAGGAAAGTTGCCTTCATGTGCTAGCACCTAGTACATGTCATGTGTCAAAGTCAAACATTAAGAACTTAAATTCTACTAGACTATTTGGTTTGCGTGAAATATTATTAGTTTTGTAAATAGTTTTATTTTTATTTTTATTTTTTCTTCGATTATTTACATATATATTTACATATTTATGTGCTATGAATAAAATGGATTATTTAGAAACATGGAAAAGCGTGAAGGTAGATTTGATCACTTCTTTTGATTTTGCTTACATGGAACTCAATACTTTGGTTGATAAATTATAAAAAAATGGACTCTAAAGTTTAGGACTTTAGGCTAGATTATCCTGCTTGAGTTTAGAAATGTTTTTTATCATCATTCTTTCCAAGTTAACATTTTTTCTTAGATTAGTTTGTATGTATTATATGTAATAGTTTTGTATTATATGTAATAGTTTAGTCAACATTTTTTTTCTTGGATTAGTTTATATGTAATATGCTGAGGTATCCCATAAATGTGCCCTAGTTGCAGCCCATCACAATGTGAGGGGTACATGGTTGAACTTGTGATAGATCACATACCCCACCTAGAGTGCACGTTCCACTCATAGATCCTTCCTTCGATGCCAGTCAAAGTGTCAGAGGCAATGTTTCTATCCCTGTTGATGATCATCCTACCTCTACTGGGTCTTCTTCACCTATTTCAGGTACACCTCCTGTATTTTTAAATCTTTTTTAAACTTTATGTTTTTATGTCTTGAATTTTTCTTTAATTTTTTGAATTGTCTTCAACTGATGTGTTTAAGTTTAATTTATACGTTATTGTTAGCCTCTCTCATAAAACAATAATAAATCCAAATGTAAATTAATTAATTAAATATTCCAAGTTAGGAATTTGTGCCTAACTCTTGGGTTGTTCCTCTAAGATAGGAGTTAGTTTAGGTAACTCCTATATTGGTGTGTCTGGTGAGAAATTATCTCAACCAAAGGAGAAATTATCTCAACCAAAGGTGTCTAAGATAGCACGCACTATCTTGAGAAGACTGTCTCTCATCTATTTATTTGTAACACTATATTCAATTATTTTTGTAATGAAAATGGGTAATGAGAGAGAAGCATGAGGTTTCAGCCTTTTTCCGCCAATATTTTGTCTGGGTTTTTATGTGTGATTTATATATTTCTATGAGTTAATTTCTCTTTTCAATATGTGGTATTAGAGCTGAAAGATACCTGTTCTGCATTTTGTTTGAACCTGCAAGTATATTGCTCTGGAAATTGCAGGAAGAATTTAGCTGCGTTCAAGATTCCCAAGAAGGTTTTTTTGTGACAGACTCGCTCCCTAAAACAGCCAGCGGTAAAATCCAGTGACGCACTATGGCTGAACAATTCGGGCATCCGTGTGAGTTTGTTCGTAATGTATGCTGAGAAAATGGAAAGAGATTGCGTGAAGATATTTGTAGTGATACAAAGCCTATGGTATTGGAGCGGTCCAAATTCAAATATAGAAGAATCTCCCAGCGTCGTTTGAACTGCATCTTACTAATCTTCAAATGTTTCCTCACTTCTTCAACTAGACCTGGAGGTGGAAACCACCCACTTTTATTTTTGGTTTTTGTGCTGGAGGCATTACAGGTTCAAAAGAAAGGAGGCGTATTGTATCCATGCAATCGCGTAATTCCTGAAGGGACTCGGATGGTTTTCTACTGTTACATCATAAGAATCCCTCGAAACTGTAGTTTTATTTACAACCTCTAAAAGAAGTTGGCTTCCTTCAATGAAAAGAAGCACAAGCGGTTCCAAGCGTGCATGCCATTCTCGTATCTGTGGATCGCTCAATTCAAGGAAGAATATCTCGGACGAGACTCCCAATCTCTCTGAATCTCCTTGCGCAGATAGACCCTTATCAGTCAAAATTTCACGTGTTGCTGTACGCTCACCTTCATTATGGATCATACTTTCGATAGATTGACTGTTACTTGAAAAACTCTGGATAAAGGCATTACGATCTTCCACCAAGCCACGTCCAAATATTCTCTTCATAAGATCTGTCAAGTCTGTTGCTTCTTTCTCGCTCTTTCCTTTCTCAACTTTGCACTCATACTGGATATCCACATAGGCATGAAATGAGAGGGCGTTCAGCCACACATCAATTTTCAGGCCTTTGTAGCCATAGATCTTCCCATGTTCCCCAACAGAAGAGTGCTTCTTCCAAGTCATTCAACCATGCAGATGAAGATAAAGATGTTGCTTCCAAATCACTCATCCAAACAACTTCAAGTGTCGAAGTTGTTCATGATCAAATTCAAATTTCTTCCAAACCCATCATCAAGCCCTGGGAAGAGATTCAAAATAACAAGAATCGATGAGGCTTAGGATATGTCCCTGATGACACCAACTTAAAAATCCCAGATTATTCCAAGCCAGTTAAGTTTGTGAGTGCAGGATTTCTTGAACCACTCACCTCAGCAAGATCTGAGAAAGTTGCCAACAAACAGAATTTCACGCAACCTAAAGTTGAAGTCCAATCAAAGTGTTCTCATTGTCAAAGAACCGGTCATATGGAAGATCAATGTTTTGATCTCCATCCTTGTTGCCATTGTGGAAAGCCCAATCATTCTTTAGAAAGATGTCGCAACCAACAAAACTCAGGCAGATTGAAGATACATTATGAATGGATTGATCCTTGGGAATGGTCATCCACAGTCAAACGATTGTCTCAGTTTTACAATCGACTTCAATCACACATAGTGCAGCCAGCAGTGAACCGATGATGGTACTCTCATGCAGTTGAACGAGGGAGTACAACAGTGAAACTCTCCTACACCTGAAGGGGGGGAGTTCGAATATATTTTGGAGAAGATTGTCTCTCCTTTCAGCTGACAAAGGGGGGAAACTGTCAATGAAATTGACAAGTGGTTGTAAGACTGAAAGTCTCGACAACATCAGCGAAGTAGCCAGTGGGCATCTTCATCAGCCAGTGGGCATTTGTCATCAACAGTGAGCATCAGCAAATTCGCCAGTGGGCGATCGACAACCAAAGCAGCAGTGTGCAGGTTTCATCATAGCAAAAGCAACATCGAGTTGTTTTTCGACATCTTCAGCCAGTGGGCGATCATCATCAGCAAACACGCCAGTGGGCATTCATCAAATTGTGTCAGTGGACACCGGATGCTGTTTTCAAACAAAGGACAGTTGGATCCTTTTGCGGCTTGGCACATGATGGAGTTGTCAAGCGTCCTTCAGAGATGAATCAAGCATGCAGCTGATTCATGTTCTCTTCAGATTTGAGTTTTTCCCAGCATCCAGTTTTGGCGGTTTTTTCAGGCAATGTTTTTTAGGATCAACATGAGAACTTGGAAGATGGTTCCTCGTTCTTATTTTGGATTTATCATTGAAGGGGGGAATGTTAGCCTCTCTCATAAAACAATAATAAATCCAAATGTAAATTAATTAATTAAATATTCCAAGTTAGGAATTTGTGCGTAACTCTTGGGTTGTTCCTCTAATATAGGAGTTAGTTTAGGTAACTCCTATATTGGTGTGTCTGGTGAGAAATTATCTCAACCAAAGGAGAAATTATCTCAACCAAAGGTGTCTAAGATAGCACGCACTATCTTGAGAACACTGTCTCTCATCTATTTATTTGTAACACTATATTCAATTATTTTTGTAATGAAAATGGGTAATGAGAGAGAAGCATGAGGCTTCAGCCTTTTTCTGCCAATATTTTGTTTGGGTTTTTATGTGTGATTTATATATTTCTATGACTTAATTTCTCTTTTCAATAGTTATTATGATTCTAGTTTGTTAATTATATATGTTAAATTATGTTTATGATTTGGAGGCCCTCCACAAACCGAAATTGAGGATCAAAATGCAACATCGATCCCTCCATGGGGCGATGGTATAACTAATATCACATTGGAGGATGTTATGATCCATCATACGTGGATCACACAAGAGATACTTAACATCCCTACCTATTCATGAACTTGTTGTAGTTTGTCTTTGATTCTGGATAACGTCAATAGGTTGATCAAGACATACCGGATGTCAAGCTTACAAAGCCACCTCCTATAGTCCATAGAGAGGATTAGGAGGCATGAGGTTAGAGGCCCAAATACTTGGGATGTGGTGAAAGAGGCCACCAAGAAGATTCATGTTCTTGGGGAGTTGTTCGACATCCCTCTAGATCACCCTGCTAGACATAGAGGTCCGATTCCATTGAATTTTTTTAGGAATATTAATGAAAAACTTGTTTGTGTATGATAGATTCATTGGAGGTTGGGGCCAATTCCTCCACCATGACCAAGTCACTATTTATTTTTCTAGCATCTATATGTAAAGTTTGTGTTACGTATGAGGCCAAATTTCACTGATACTAGATCTCATTATTATGGACCCGACTTGGCACGTACCTATGAGTGTGAGGGGGCTCTAGGGACCCTAAGCATGTACCACCACCTCCAAGATTCCTTCCACTACTGTCTCGGAGGTTGGTATTACCGATAGAGATAAAGGAGCTATTGTAGCTTGGTGGTGGGTGTAGGGAGTCTATTGCAGACAACATGTAGAGATCATTGGCCAGTGCCCATGTTGCAGTAGATGGAGAGATTAAGAGCACACCACCATTTCCTTGTGACCCACCAATGCCCTTATATGATGATCAATTTCTTGTGAGTTTACCCATTGACGAGCTTTTGACATATATATATGTATGCATCATGATGTCATTTGTGAGACTTGGAAGGTATATGACACATATGACATAGACTAGCTATATATATATGTGAAACTTTTGACTCTTATTGTCAAATTATGCATAATTATTTATGTTAATTTATAATTCATATTAGATTGCATTTATATTAATAAATTCATGACAACATGTAGACACAACCCAACTACATGGATGATCTTATGAGGTCATTCGAGGGGGTAGTTGATCAACCAGGCCATCCTTGACCAGAGCATGTTTCCATGGATTCTCCTCCACCTCCACCTCCACCTCATAACGCTAATGTGGAGGAGAGTCGCTATGTACAATCACATGGGTCAACAATTGAGGTAAACTTCTTTACTCCTAAGATTTCAACATTTTCATTTTTTAAGTTACACATATATGATAATTAATTTGTAGACTAATTATAATTTGTCATTTCCATTGCGTACACATGCTCATATGCAACGGGTCATTGATGTCAATGTTATATGGACATATGAGTGGGATGTTGGGTTTAGAAGCACATATGATGCGGGTCCATCGATGCATGCCCTAATAATTGAGCCACATGTAGTGGAGCACCAAACCCAAATTCATTAGACCCCCATCTTATCTGACTTGTATTTGGATTCAAATGAGGTTAGTAGATTCATGTATATGTAATTAAAAATGTGGTTCAAACTAATTTTTTTCAATATTATCTATTTTATACAAATCATGATCTAACTAGTTTGAATTTGAATGTGTTATATTACATGACCAACTTATGGACATTTACTTTGCGTGACAAAACTCACATAGGAGATCTCGTGGTACTTAGAGTGGATAGCTTGTATATTTTTAGGCTCATTTCATAGAGAACATTCACATGCGATATAGACTTTGTATATTTTCATACATGGACAATTTTTGGATGTACATGGACATTATTTTAGTTCATGGATGCTTATTATTTCCGTTTATGGATGTTCATGTTCATGTGATATTCGTAATTTGTATATATTTTGAATTTTATTGATAAATGTATTCATTCACTATTTCAGTTTATGGATTTGTATTGATTTTTTTTATGGATGCTCATTAATTTTTGAAGTTTATGTATATGCTAAAATTATTTTCCTAATTTATTTATTTTTTCTATATACTATATCTTTTATTAGTAAAATATAACAATTTTGATTTCCAGTTTCATAGACTAAGAAAATAAGTACAATCTTAAGTTATGATACAAGTCACTTTGATACTTAAAAATGAACTACAATATATAATGTATCAATTTAATATTGAACTTGGGAAGATTACAATTATGCTTCATATTGGCTTGCAGAAAGTGTCGTTTAGTGCAATCAACATGTATGTTATTACAATTCAAATTTAAAAATAAATTATTTGAATGATAAAGCCGTATATATATATATATATATATATATATATATATATCTATATATATATATATATATATATATATATATATATATCTGTGTGTGTGTGACCCACCCATATACCATTGCATGGAAAACTTTTTTAAGTATTTCAATCTATTTCTTATCTCAAGGTTCAATTAAACAACACAAATAGGATTGAAATAAGTTTTATTCAATTTTAAAAATCTCAAATATGATTGTAATAAGTTATATTCAATTTTAAAATATGCGGAGATGTAAAAGTTATAAATACAAGTTTTATTCGAGTTTATTTTGTTTGAGGTTATCTACAAAAGTTGTCATAATGCACGTCGTCAATATTTTTTTCCTTACACTGAAATCAATGCATCTAATGTAAGCAATCAAATAGGATAAGAAATCAAGATCTACACTAAAATCATTGCATCTAATTAAAATAATAAAATAGGATTATAAATCAACATCTACACTAAAATCAATGCATCTAATACTACAAATAATCAATTAGGATTAAAAATCAACATCGGCAATGGAATCAATGCATTTAGTGCTAGCAATCAAATAAGATTAGCAATCAACATCTACATTGAAATCAATGAATACAATGCAAGATCAATCAAACAAGATTACAAATTAAAATATTTAATGAAATTAATGCATCTAATGCAAGTAATGAAATAGAATTAGAAATCAACATCTACACAAAAATAAATGCATCTAATGCAAGAAATCCAAGAGGATTAGAAATCAACATATGTACACTTAAATCAATGCACATAGAGCAAGAAATTTTCTTACCTTTCTCTCCCCCCTCCATATATTTCAATATCTCCCTCGATCTCTCCTTTTTTGTCTCTCTATCTCACCCCCTACACATAAACACTCTCCCTCTTCTTATCTATCGAACTCTCTCTCCTCCCCTCTCTCCTCCTTTCATCGATATCTCTATCTCCCTCTGTCTCTCCTTCTTCATCTCTCTATATCACCTTGAAAAAATACACATTTTTTATCCATATCTATCTATATCTTCCTCCCTCTCCCTCTCTCTCTCTCTCTCCCTCTCTCTATTCCCCTTTCTCTCCCTTGGTCTCCTCTTCTATCTCTCTCCCCTCCTAGTCACCTCTCTCCCTCTCTCTCCATCTGCCTTATCACTCCCTCTTTCTCTCCCCACCTCTCTCTCTGTATATATATTTCTTATTGCCTCCCTCTCTCCCCATCCAACTCCATCTCTCTCTCTCCCTCCCTCTCAAGTCCTCTCTTGGTTCCTTTCTCTCACACTTCCTTCTATCTCTCCCCCTCGTCAATCTCTCTCTCTCTCTCTCTCTCTCTCTCTCTCTCTCTCTCTCTCTCTCTCTCTCTCGCTCGCTTCATCTTGCAACTCTGTTGACTATCTCACTCCCTCTCTAATTATATCTCTTGTTTCTCTCCATCTCTCCTACTTTGTCTTTCTATATCACCCCCAAACATACACACTCTCTATCCATCCTGCCCTTGTCACTCTCTTCTCTCTCCACCTTTCTCTCTCTCTATGTCTTGAACTTCTTCCTTCCCTATCTTTTTCTCCAACTCCATCTCTCAAGCTCCCTCTCTTCTTAGATACTCTCTCCTCCAATCCCTCTCTACATCTTTGTGTCCCCCTGTCTCTATCTTACCCTTCTCTCCTTCTCTTTCCCCTCTAAATTTCAAAAATTTAAAAATACTTTGTCAATTAAAATATTATGTTTATTTTTTTTATTTTTATTTTGATGTCATACAACAATTTAATTTTTCTATATAATAAGTTTTTAAAATGCAAGATTTCAAATGTGTGTTGTACATTCAGCTAGAGGGAAAATGATAATTTTCCAAGGAAATATTATCTAAAATATTAATGTTCCAGCTACCTCCATTAGAAATACATAGAGCGCTTCATGTATTCTAATTGAAAATATTTAGGTTTTATTTCTTTAGGTAACTTTAGGTTATGATTAATTCAGGATTTTATAAATATTATATATTTTATTATGTTATATTTATAAAAAAATAGATTAAATAAAATTAACACATTGAGTCAGCTTGTATGACTCGTTTTGTGTTAATGAATTTTTTGTTGACACCTACGACATATAACCCACATTTATTAATGTGGTTGTGCTAGTATATATTATAATATAAAAGAATTCTATTAAATTAAATTAAATTTATTAATATTATATTAATTCAAAATTAATAAATTTATTAACAATAAAATATATTAAAATTAATTTTTTATATTAATATCAGATTTCATAATTTAATTTAATGATAATATAATAATTCGGATACCGCTCGAAATAAATCGTCATTTAACAGCAAAGCAGATCTCCTAGACCAAACTTCTTCTCCGTCTATCTTCAAGAGGACGAACACAATAGATCGCGAAGCTAAGACACCAATGTCCCAAGAACTAGAAGAGATGAAGGAGATGCAAGAAATAGGAAGTTGGAAGACCGTAGAGAAAAAAAAGAAAGCTACAACATCAATCTGACCAAGAAAGACAAGGAGCCAAACAATTTAAAACTAAGAAAATTATAGGTCCGATAGACCAATTTGGTCTCAGTGGACGTTAACCACTATCATCATCATCATCATCAATAATAATAATACTTTTTTAATATTAATATTAAATTTAATAAGGCTTCTAAATGACATGATAACAAAACTTATAATAAAATTTGGAATTTTAAAATGTGGTAAAAAATTAAATTTTAGATCTTTATTGATTCTAAAATCTAAATTATGGGATTCAAAATTCTTTTTATAAAGGCTTGATCGAGCTCGTGTTAGCCACATAAATGGATAGATTGAGGGTTTATAAAACCCTTGATCAAGCTATTTGAAATTGAAATTTAATAATGCGCTTGATCGAGCCTCTAAAGTCCTAAAATTCAAAATTTCAACACCCCTTGTACAAAACTTCTTGCAACACCATTTTGTACCATAGCAAACTTAGGGAAAAAAATTGTCCTTAGGTGGCAGAGTTGGTCATGTTGGATTAAAGAATGAATCATCTATCCAATGGCCTATGAGTTTGACATTTTTGAATTCATATGATATTTTTCATCTAATTTCCTTTAAACATAATGCTTGAATTTTTTTTGAATAATTTCAAAGAGGATGAATAAAAATTAATATCATAAAATATACACAATGACTTTTTTTCAAAAAATAACAATATCTTCGTTTACAAGTCCTCTTCATAAGGGTACTCTTTGTTTTTCAATTTATTTAAATAGTTAAAGAAACCTTATTTGAACACATGTGTTTGCAAAATGTATATTCCTTTGCCAACTTCAAAAAATAATAAAAAATATAATTTTCCATAAAAAATATGAAAATGTTAGCTCTATGTGTGTAGATTATGCTCATATACCTCTCAAGATGTGTGAAAATTTGCAAGGACAAGCATTTCATTTAATGAAAAATTGACATGTTATACGACACTAATTTTTTTTGCAAAAAATATCATTAGGACAACAACATAATTCTCTAGAATTTGTATTTTTACTCTGAATCAAAATTCACAGTGCTTATAAGAATTTTTAGGGCTTCAATTCGATAAAAGAGAAACATTTGATATTTCATCGCCACATCTGGCCCAAAAGTGTAACCCATTTTCATGCATTCACCCATATATAAAAAATAAATCCCGAAACCATGCAAGAAAATCAATCATCCATGCATATATTTCTCTATCTAGGGTTTGAACTTAGTCAAGAAAAGACTCGACATCAAGGGATTCATGTTGAAGGGGTGGAGTGTTGACTCATGTGGGAAAAGAAGTCTCTTCATATTCCATATTGCGATGGGGTTCCTAACTAGTATAAAGAGATATTGATGGGACTACTAGAGAGGCAATATCTTCCACTAAAGGAAACATATGCTCACCATGTCAATCTTCATCTATAGAAGAAGATACCTCTCAAAGGTTAGGAGATCTATGGGGTCCACAGGTGATAGAAGATACCATGTGCATGGGAATAGTTGTAGAGGAAGAAGGAATACCAAACAAAGGTAAAGGAAAGGCACCAATAAGGGATGAACATTTGAATTAACCTGGACCAACACTCTCATAACTTATAGTGTTATCTCTAACAAGTGGGATATAGTTCCCTGTAGCAGTAAGGTGGGGCAACAACACACAATAGTCCAATTGATCGATCATGACTATATTTAATTCATGGGGAAATAAAATAACATGTAGAAAAAACGATAATTTACATATCATAAAACCAACTACGACCAAGGAGTAGATTATAGTCTAAGGGAGTGTTGACGACTTCAACATCAATGTAGGTAATCTTGGCCCCTGGCTTGATGGAAAACTTAGGAAGAACCCCCTGAGGTACAAAATGGTGTCTATTGAATTCTTTCAAAGTGGTAGTAGACTTAGCGAGTACTAAAGAATGAAGAGCTTTCTAGCATGATGCTAACATAAGATAGGTACAAGAGCCTTCATCCAACAAAGTACAACAAATATTTTTGTGAAAGATTCACACACAAATATGGAAGGAAATTTAATGGGAAATCTTATAATGAGGAGCATCAAAATTAAAATTAATGAGATTAAACTCTGAGGGATCCACCCTTGTAATCGCAGTTAGTAAGACTTTGCATTGCTAACGTAGCTCTACAAAACCTCTAAGGCATATATGGCACAAGGAGCTTGGGCTCTATCCTTGAAAATATTGTAGTGTTGGGAAAGCCATGCAGATGGATTGTGTGTTGACTTGCGAACAACAAACTTAGCTAGGTGATAGACTGGATCCACAGGCGTATCTCGCATGAGAATTCTAATGGAAGAAATGAGGGTGGTTGAGTCTTTAGAGGAAGAACTCAACTTAGGAGTATCATAAGACTAAACTTGTGTAGTCACATTAACTTGCTCATGGCACATAAGGATGGATTAGAATGATTAAAATATGGCCACTCATTTCTCCCTTGTGGAGGTGGAGGAGCCTGGGAAACCATTTGTTTTTGAGGTTTTGCAACGAATGGATGAGCCAATATAGTTGGTTGGTGACTAGTAGGTGGGGGTGTAAGAAGTTGGTGGACTTCATCCATTCAAGGGCACTCATGAGTCAAATGCTCAACTTGAGAAATCTTAAAAAGGAACTTGATCTTACGACGTGATTCACATGTGCCCCCACCCTGATCAAGTAGATTTGGCTGAGTCTCCCAAGTATTTTTATTCTTTTGCTTATTCCATTCTTTTATTTTTACCGCCAGGTTTTTATCATTCTTGGTTTCTGTGGACTTCACTGTGAGAACATCAATGGTTTTCTCAAAAGAGGGTGCTTCATCTTAGCCAAATGCACTTGTTGGGGCTTGCGATGTAATAATCAATTTTCCTAGCTAGGCAGAAAGTTTTCTCATAAAATTATATACAAAACTAATCACACCATCAAAGTGTGGTCCTTAGGTAGGTTTGGGCAGGTATGTACAAGGGCAAGGAGCATTACGAATTACACCATAAAGTGGGCTCGAGTGAGAGTAAATCAAATCCCATTGTTGGGTAGCTAAAATAAATTGTTCCTTGGTAACAACCATAAACATAGACATATCCTTGGCTATGGGACGTAACAATGAGGTGAAGTAGCCCCTCTAGGAAAAGTATTAGAGGAAGGAATCCCTCCAAACTATGAATAATAGCAGCCTTTGTTAATACTAGAAGCAATGTTGCCCCCATGTTGGCTAGGAGCAACATGTGACTTCCCCCACACATTACCCAAGGTGACTATTCCCATACTAGGAATAAGGATGGTAGTTTGAGAAAAGCTAGGTGTAAAGCTTCTTGATCCTATAGGTTGGCTAGCCTTTGCTCCTATGGCTAGGCTTTGCTCCTATGTCCATAATATATGAAGAAATGGGCACAAATACATTATGGAAACTTGTGGGAGTCACAATAGAGATTAGTGGTTTGTCCCAAGAGGATGTGGGAGGTGTTGAAGGAGGTGTAGATCCTGCCACACTTAGTGGTGGCAATGATGTCATAGAAACTGAAACTACATATGTATAGGGTAGAGGAGAATTGACCTCCTCCATATGAAGTGAAGAAAAAGGACTATAGACGTAGGCTGGTGTTGAATTGTCTAGATTTAACTGCTGTAACTTTGGTCTTGATGGGCCAATCAAAGGTGTATTAATAGGAGAGACAAAATCATTCACAAGTGTCTCAATAAATAAGATATCAAGTCACTACCATGAGAACTGGGAATATATTCCACAACTAGAGTTTGGTTTGGGTATTGAGTATCAACAGGAACCCTATGAGCAAAAGTTAACAATTCACCTCTCTCAGGAGATAGACCCTGGATTCTATGTGACTGATGGAAACTAGGTTCAACAGAGTGAATAAATTTATTTTATCCAAATTAAGTTAATGCAGACACCCCTAAGGCTAAACGATTGACTCAGACCAAGTAACATACACTACAAAAACCCTCAAATGTAGTAAGATGTAAACCAAAAAAAATGAAATGGGTGGTGGGATAGTTATACTAGCAACCTTCTTCCCAACCCTTTTAGTTGTTAAATCGGTCCAAGTACCCTTATGAGCCATGGGGTACCCCCCTGAGAGGACTAGGAGAGTATGACTAATATATGTCCCAGGTATAGAGAGCCCTCTCCATCACCTATGTATGAACCTTAGAAGAATGGCCACTAAGGTAAACACTAATAATAACACACCCTGGGGTACAATCGTCGGCCAAATTCAAATGCAAGGGAAGGATAACAAAGTATAAAACCTCCTTGAGAGATCCCTCAAATTGATGTCCACTCTATCCAAGTGGCCCTCAAGTGCTACAATAAAAATATTAATAACACTATTTGAAATGGGGAATATCACCTCGCCTGGGCCTACATGTGACCTCATGATTAACCCTTGTCTTAGAAGGGCTTCCTAGAGCACACTTTTGAGAGTTCATTTTCACTCCCACTGCAAGCTGCTAAGTTAGTTTTGTGGTTTTTGAGTAGTTTACTCACACACCTAGGTCCAAAATCCTAGCCTAAGCTGATGTTGGTGTACTAATAGTAAAAAGAAAAGATGATACTATTAAATTTTATTAGAGTTTTTATTTTAGTGGTTGTTGTTTACTTGGGTAACATTTAGAAACACAAATGGTGTGATGGACTCTTTTTAGTAATGCCCTAAATGAAACTATATGAAGATGAACTCTTTTTGCTTTTTCAAATTCGATGAAAACTAACTAGAGAAGGGAAATAGTCATTTCAATTTTCAAAATAAAAAAAAATGGCTACCAAATTCACCTCTCACTTATCCTAAAATGAAATCACCGAATAAAAATCTAAACCCAAAAGAAAATTAAAAAACAAAATCCAAAAAGAGGTAAAAAAAGTCCCCAAGCTAGATTACACAACACTAAAAAAAGGTTAAAACATGGAATGAATGCTAAAAAAACACTCTCAAGCAATCAACAAGAAAGCCAAAATGTGGAAAGAGGGGGCATCAAAATGTGGATATGAAAAAAGAAAAAGACCACACACAAATCAATTTTTCCAGTCACATTTCACACAGCCACAAACAAGAAATTCCACCTCTTGCAAACGAAAGCAAACACACAAGACATAATGCAATCACTCAATCAAACACGACAAAGGAAAATGAAGCCAAATGTGGTTACAATACTGGAAACAAAACTAGATTGTGGTTGTTACTTAATCAACTAAACATATATGAAAAGTTGGGTCCAATTGTTTAGCACAAAATCCCCAACAAAACCAGACCAAACCTTGAAGGAAAACCCTAGAGTAGCAACAAAGGAAGAATCAAACACAAACCAACCATAGTCCACCAAGACCTAATCTATTTCTCAGCTAAATGAAATAGCAGAAAACAGATCCAAAAAGCCAAGAACTGTTCAAAGAGTAGGGAGTTGAAATTGAAACCAAATTAGCCATCCAAGCAACCCTAACAAGACAAAAAAACAAATCTAACACAACGAGATAAAAATAGATCAAATATTTAGTAAATCTAGACTTATAGAAGAAGTTTAAGAATGAAAATGATTAAGACATAGTGACGTACAATATCTCAAGATTTTCTAAAACTCCTAGCACAATGATAAGGAAGGAGATCGACATAGTACAATTCTGCAAAGGTACAATCATGGGGAAGGAGACCTACACCCAACGATTCAAGAAGAATGCTCTATACTCCCTTTTGTACCAAATATTACGGAGAAATTTTGGTCTTTTAAGAGATGCATGATAAATAAAATGAAATGAAGGTCGAAATACAACGTCTATAACTCAAAATGACTTTCAATTGCACAAATAATTTCAGGAAGACCACAAAGACCATATCCAAAGCGAAAGAGAAGAAATCTTAAGATAAACAGGGTATACTCCCCAACATAATCTCTAGTTTTGTTATGGCTATGTTTGCACAGCCACTAGGAGCTATTGCTTCATCATCTTGGCCCTGATAAGACTACTAAATATAGGAGTATATGCGATGTGACAAGAAGTATGGGTGAAATCATAGAGTTGGGTGACACTTTTTGGTAAGAGAGGGTGTGGTTAGGTGGAAAAAGAGATGGCTTGATCGAGCAATTTAAGCACTCAATCAAGCTTGTCAGGCGCTAAAAAAATAGCTCGATCAAGGGTTAAAAACAAACCATCACTCAAAATTTATGGCTCGATTGAGCATTATGGTTCGATCATGCTTGATCAAACATTATGGCTCTATCGAGTCAATTTTTTTATTAAATACCCCACTCATAGTTTGCACACGCCATTTGCACAGACAGCGAGACATTTTAGAGCTCGACCGAGAGTATTTAGGTAGGTCAATATAGAGTATTGGAGCTCGATGGATAAATTGAGCCATGGAGTGTTCAAATAGATATCGCCAATAACCCCACCAATGTCCTAGAGGCTCAAATGAATGTAGGTGCTCCATCTTTCTTATCTTTTTTTTTGCAAAATTAAACAAATTAATTTGGAAAAAAAAACCATACAAAAACCGTGAAAACCACAAAAAACCCTTCAAAACAACATATAAAATCACAAAAACAACCTAGAAAACCATAAAAGACCATAAAAACCCTTCAAAACAACTTAGAAAACCACAAAACCAACCTAGAAAACCACAAAAAACCATAAAAAATGCCCTTCAAAACAACTTAGAAAACACTTCAAAACCACAAAAAAAAATATAATTTAGGTTTTATGTTTTTTTCTTACTTGTAATGTTTTTTTATTAAATGCATATTTTCTAATTTTTAATGGTAAAAACAATTTTCTTTTAATTATTTTAGGTTTTAAAGTTTTTCATTAGGAATTTTGTGAAATAAATTTTCAATTAAAACAACGAAGCTATAACCAATAAATATGTAGATTAGGATCTTGAGATTGACACGATGAATATGGTTTATGGTTTCTCATGGTGAACCTCTATTTATAAATAATAAAATTTATTTAATTTAATTATTTTATTTTAAATTATTTTTTAATAATAAATATCATACTATTCTAGTTTTACAAATAAAATATTAATCTTTAAACTTGAAAATCTTAAAAGGACTATATATATATATATATATATATATATATATATATATATATATATATATATATATATAACTAAAAACTTTATAATCACTATATACAACAAAACATTTAACTTCGTTATATATAATATTTAACTATATATAATTATAACATAACATATATAACTATAACATAATTATATTCAACTATTATTTAACTATAACATCAAATAGTTATATATTATAGTTATATATAAAAAATATAACATAACATTGTTTTATAATTATTCAACATAACCTCTACATATATTTATGTTACAATATAATCATAACTATGGTTCGTAACATAACTATATAATTATATATATTTAACCAAATTATAACTTGGTTATAATGTCACATAGCTATATATTATAGTTTTATATTTATTGCTTATAATATAACATTGTTATATAACTATTTAGTTCATAACATAAAATTATTTAACATGTATAACATAAAGTTATTTAACACACATATAACATGGCATGTAGCACAACTATAACTATTTCATAACTATGTAACTATATAATTGTATAAGTATAAATATATATATTTAACTATTATAAACTTATAACATATCACATAACTAGATATATTATAGTTCTTTATATATTGTTTATAACATAACATAATTCTCTAACTATTTAACATAATATAACTTATTATTTAACATTTAACATAACATAAAATTATTTAACTTAACATAACATAGTTCTATAATTATTTTACATAACGTAATGTTATATATATATATATATATATATATACCATACCATGGAACATAACCATAACTATAGTTCATAACTATGTAATTATAAATATAACTATAAATATCTAACTATTTTAAGGTTACATCATCACACACACACACAAATATATATATATATATATATATATATATATATATATAAAACTATTTAACATAACATAACATGTATATTGAATTTCTTTTGGTAGAAATTACATTATAATTTGACTCTCAAATTATAATGTGATTTCTACCAAAATAATTTCAATACACAAATTATGGATCACAACAACTTGAATTAAAAAATAACATAACTTGTTATTTAACATAACGTCTCTCTCTCTCTCTCTCTCTCTCTCTCTCTCTCTCTCTATATATATATATATATATATAACATAATATGTAACATAACTAGATAGTTCATAGCATAATTATATAACTAGATATATAATTTAACTATTTTTACAATAACATCACACACACACACACACACACACACACATACACACACATATATACTGCAACATAACATAACATAGTGTAATATTTATTATGCACAACTATAACATAATATAACCATACCATTTAACATAACATAACTATTTAAAACATAATATACACACACACATATAAGTTCATGTTTCAACAATGTATCATTGATAGACACATTAAATCTGTCGTGAAAAGTGCATTTGGTAAAGTGAATAAAAGCATTTAAATTCTTTTCTAATTTGTACCATATTGTTTCATTATGAAGTGTGTTGTACAAGGAAAATTACCTTCATGTGTTTGCACCTAGTACATGTCAGGTGTCAAAGTCAAACATTAAGAACTTAAAGTCTATTGGAGTATTTGGTTGGCATGAAATTTTATTAGTTTTGTAAATAGTTTTTTTTCAATTCTTTACATATATATTTACATATTTATGCGCTATGAATAAAATGGATTATATAGAAACACAAAAAAGCGTGAAGGTAGATTTGATCACTTCTTATGATTGTGCTTAAATGAAACTCAATACTTTGTTTGATAAATTATAAAAAATGGACTCTAAAATTTAGGACATCATGCTAGATTATCCTGCTTGAGTTTAGAAATGTTTTTTTATCAACATTCTTTCGAAGTTAACATTTTTTTCTTGGATTATTTTATATGTATTATATGTAATACTTTAGTCAACATTTTATTCTTGGATTAGTTTATATGTAATATGCTGAGGTATCCCATATATGTGCCCCAATTGCAGCCCATCACAATGTGAGGGGTACATGGTTGAGCTTGTGATAGATCACATAACCCACCTAGAGTGCACATTCCACTCATAGATCCTTCCTCCGATGCCATTCAGAGTGTCAAAGGAGATGTTTCTATTTCTGTTGATGATCATGCTACCTCTAGTGGAATTTCTTCACCTATTTTAGGTACACCTCCTGTATTTTTAAATCCTTTTAAAATTTTATGTGATTATGTCTTGAAATTGTCTTTAATTTTTGAATTGTCTTCAACTGATGTGTTTAAATTTAATGTATATGTTATTATGCTTCTATTTTTTAATTATATATGTTAAATTATGTTTATGATTTGGAGGCCCTCCACAAACCGAAACTAAGGATCAAAGTGAAACATTGATTCCTCCATGGGACGATTCTATAGCTCATATCACATTGGAGGATGTTATGGCCCATCATACGTGGATCACACAAGAGATACATAAGATCCCTACCTATTCACCAACTTCTTGTAGTTTGTCTTTGATGCTGGATAACATCAATAGGTTGATAGAGACATACCAGATGTCAATCTTACAAAACCATCTCCTACAGTCCCTAGATAAGATCAGGAGGCATGAGGTTAGAGGCCCAAATACTTGGGATGTGGTGAAAGAAGCCACTGAGAACATTGATTTTCGTGGGGAGTTGTTCGACATCCCTTTGGATCACCCTGCTAGACATAAAGGTCTAATTCCACTGAAATTTTTTAGGAATGTTAATGAGAAGTCTGTTTGTGTATGCTAGATTCATTAGAGGTTGGGGCCAATTCCTCCACCATTACCAAGTCACTATTTATTTTTCCAAGCATTTATATGGAAATTTCTTGTTACGTATGAGGCCAAATTTCACTGATATTAGATCTCATTATTATGGACCTGACTTGGCACATACCTATGAGTGAGAGGGGGATCGTAGGGACCCTAGGCATGTACCACCACCTCCAAGATTCTTTCTACTACTGTCTCGGACCTTGGTATTACTGACAGAGATAAAGGAGCTATCGTAACTTGGTGGTGAGAGTAGGGAGTATATTGTAGACAACACATATACATCATTGGCCAGTGCACATGTTGCATTAGATGGAGAGATTAAGAGAACACCACCATTTCCTTGTGACCCACCAATGCCCTTATATGATGATCAATTTCTTGTGAGTTTACCCATTAACGAGC
Organism: Pinus tabuliformis; assembly: GCA_031772625.1. Taxonomy (NCBI): domain Eukaryota; kingdom Viridiplantae; phylum Streptophyta; class Pinopsida; order Pinales; family Pinaceae; genus Pinus; species Pinus tabuliformis. The sequence goes on along the minus strand of CM062808.1, from coordinate 682,559,455 downwards.
TTTTGAGATAGAGATGTATGTATCATGATGTCATTTGTGAGACTTGGAGGGTATACGACCCATATGACACAAACTAGGTATATATATATATATATATATATATATATATATATATATATATATATGAAAATTTTGACTCTTATTGTCAAATTATGCATAATTATTTATATTAATTTCTAGTTCATATTAGATTGCATTTATATTAATAAGTTAATGATAATATGTAGACACAATCCAGCTACATTGATGAGCTTATGAGGTCATTCGAGGGGGTAGTTGATCAACCAGACCATCCTCACCCAGAGCATGTTTCCATGGATTCTCCTCCACATCCACCTCCACCTCATAACACTAATATGGAGGAGAGTCGCTATGTACAACCACATGGGTCAACAATTGAGGTAAATTTTTTTATTCCTAAGATTTCAATAATTTTTTTTTAAGTTACACATATATGCTAATTAATTTGTAGACTAATTATAATTTGTCATTTCCATTCTGTACACATGCCCATATGCAGAGTGTCATTGATGTCGATGTTATGTGGACATATGAGTGGGATGTTGGGTTTAAAGGCACTGATGTTGCAGGTCCATCGATGCAAGCCCTAATAATTGCACCACATGTAGTGGAGCACCAAATCCAAACTCATCAGACCCCCATCTTATCTGACTTGCATTTGGACTCAAATGAGGTTAGTAGATTCATGTATATGTAATTAAAAATGTGCTTCAAAATAATTTTTTTCAATTTTGTTTATTTTATACAAATAATGATCTAACTAGTTTGAATTTGAATGTGTTATATTACATGACCAACTTATGGACATTTACTTTGTGTGACAGAGTCACATAGGAGTTTTGGTGGTACTTAGAGTGGACAACTTGTATCTTTTCACGCTCATTTCATAGAGAACATTCACATGTGATATAGACTTTGTAGATTTTCATAAATGGAAAATTTATGCATGTACGTGGACATTATTTTAGTTTATGGATGCTTATTATTTCCGTTTATGGATGTTCATGTTCATGTGATATTTGTAATTTGTATATATTTTCAATTTTATTGATAAATGTTTTCACTATTTCAGTTTATGGATTTGTATTAATTCTTTTTATGGATGCTCATTAATTTTTTTAGGTTTATGTATGTGTTAAAATTATTTTCCTAATTTTTTTTTCTATATACAATAACTTTCATTAGTAAAATATAACAATTTTGATTTCCATTTTCATAGACTAAGGAAATAAGTACAATCTTAAGTTATGATGCAAGTCACTTTGATACGTAAAATGAACTACAATATATAATGCACTAATTTCATATTGAACTTGGGAAGATTACAATTATGCTTCATATTGGCTTGTAGGAAGTGTCTTTTAGTGCAATCAACATGTATGTTATTACAATTCAATTTAAAAAATAAATTATTTGAATGATAAATTCATCCACACACACACACACATATTTGTGACCCACCCATATACCATTGCATGGAAAACATTTTTAAGTATTTCAATCTATTTCTTATCTCAAGGTTCAATTAAACAACACAAACAGGATTTAGATACGTTTTATTCAATTTTAAATATGTGACATAAACAAAAAATAGGTTTTATTCAACATTACTATTTTGAGATGATATACAAGTTCTTAGTCATAACATGATATAAGTTATTCATTTTGAAATTTAATATATAAGTCAAAAAACAATACATGCAACATTTCTATTATTTTATATAATGTTATGAACTTTCCTAAATTTACAAGTAGTTAAACAAGTGTTTCAATCAATTTATTATGATTGACATAAGTTTTATTCAATTTTTAGAAGCTCAAATATGATTGGAATAATTTATATTCAATTTTAAAATATGTGGAGACGTAAAAGTTATAAATACAAATTTTATTAGATTTTATTTTGTTTGAGGTTATCTACAAAATTTGTCATAATGCATGTCATTTCTTACACTGAAATCAATGCACAATGTTAAACTAACTACCTTGAAATTAATGTACACCATAACTAGTTACAGCAAATCAAAAATAAACATATTCATTGAAATCAATGCATCTAATGCAAGCAATCAAATAGGATGAGAAATCAATATTTACATCAAAATCATTGCATCTATCGAAAACAATAAAATAGGATTTAAAATCAACATCTACACTAAAATCAATGCATTTAATGCTGCAAACAATCAAATAGGATTAAAAATCAACATCTACAATGGAATCAATGCATCTAGTGCTAGTAATCAAATAAGATTAGGAATCAACATCTACATTGAAATCAATGCATATAATGCAAGATAAATCAAACAAGATTACAAATTAAAATATTTAATGAAATTAATGCAAGTAATGAAACAAAATTAGAAATCAACATCTACACAAAAATAAATGCATCTAATGTAAGAAATCCAATATGATTAGAAATCAACATATGTACACTTCAATCAATGTATCTAGTGCAAGAAATTTTCTTATCTTTCACTCCCCCCTCCATCTTTATCAATATCTCCCTCGATCTCTCCTTTGTCTCTCTATCTCACGCCCCTACACGCAAACACTCTCTCTCTTCTTATCTATCAAACTCTCTCTCCTCCCCTCTCTCCTCCTTCCATCTATATCTCTATCTCCCCCTGTCTCTCCTTCTTCACCTCTCTATATCACCTCGCAAACATACACATCATTTATACACATCTATCTATATCTCCCTCCCTCTCCCTCTCTCTATCTCCTCCCCTTTCTCTTCCTCAGTCTCCTATTCTATCTCCCTTCCCTCCTACTCACCTCTCTCCCTCTCTCTCTCTAAACCTTTCTCTCTGTATATATATTTGCTCTTGACTCCCTCTGTCCCCATCCAACTCCATCTCTCTCTCTTCCTCCCTCTCAAGTCCTTTCTCTATACCTTTCTCTCACACTTCCTTCTATCTCTCCCCCTCATCACTCACTCTCTCTCTCAAAAAATCTTAAGTATGGAAATTTTTCTTGAAGTTTAAAAACATTGGCGAATCTCACTAATCCCTAATATGAAAACTATAAAAGTTTATTGATATATTTGTAAAATTATTCAAATTTATAATGATGTGATACATAGTGTCTATATAGTGTTGGCGATTTTTAAGGTAAAATAATTTTATATTCTAAAATTTGGGTGAATCGTCTTTTTATAGAAATTGGAAATTGGCGAATATTTTTTGTGGAAAAATCATGGAAAATTAGCCCACTGGGCGAACATTAGCCCCTAAAATTTTCCATGCGAGTCTCTCTCTCTCTCTCTTGCTTCATCTTGCAACTTTGTTGACTATCTCCCTCCCTCTGTCATCATATCTCCCCCTTCTCTCCATCTCTCCTTCTTTGTCTTTCTATATCACCCCCAAACATACACACTCTCTCTCCATCCCGCCCTTGTCACTCCCTCTCTCTCTCCACCTTTATCTCTCTCTCTCTATCTCTCTATGTCTTGAACTTCTTCCTTCCCTATCTTTTCCTCCAACTCCATCTCTCGAGCTCCCTCTCTTCTCAGAGACTCTCTCCTCCTATCCCTCTCTCCATCTTTGTGTCCCCTATCTCTATCTTACCCTTCTCTCCCTCTCTCTCTCCTCTAACTTTCAAAATTTTTAAAATACGTTGTCAATTAAAATATTTTGATTTTATTTTGATGTCATACAACAATTTAATTTTTTTATATCATACATTTTCAAAATGCAAGATTTCAAATGTGTGTTGTACATTCAGCTGGAGGGAAAATGATAATATTCCATGGAAATATTATCTAAAATTTTCCAAAATATTAATGTTCCAACTACCTCCATTAGAAATACATAAAGCACTTCATGTATTCTAACTGAAAATATTTAGGTTTTATTTCTTTAGGTAGCTTTAGGTTATGATTACTTTAGGATTTTAGGAATATTATATATTTTATTATGTTATATTTATAAAAAAATAGATTAAATAAAATTAACATATTGAGCCAGCTTGTATGACTCTTTTTGTGTTAATGACTTTTTTGCTAATGCCTATGACATATATAACCCACATTTATTAATGTGGTTGTGCTACTATATATTATAATATAAGAAATCTATATTATATTAAATTTATTAATATTATATTAATTCAAAATTAATAAATTTATTAACAATAAAATATATTAAAATTAATTTTTTTATATTAATATCAAATTTCAGAATTTAATTTAGTAATAATTATGTAATAATAATAATACTTTTTTAATATTAATATTAAATTTAATGAGGTTTCTAAATGACATGATGACAAAAATTATAATAAAATTTGGAATTTTAAAATGTGGTAAGAACTTTAATTTTAGATCTTTATTGATTCTAAAATCTAAATTATGGGATTCAAAATTCTTTTTATAAAGGCTCGATCGAGCCCTTGTTAACCACATAAATGGATGGATCGAGGGTTTACAAAACCCTTGATCGAGCTATTTGAAATTGAAATTTAATAAATCGCTCGATCGAGCCTCTAAAGTCCTAAAATCCAAAATTTCAACACCCCATTCTACAAAATTTCTTGCAACACCATTTTGTACCCTAGTGAACTTAGGGAAAAAAATTGCCCTTAGGTGGCAGAGTTAAACATGTTATATTAAAGAATGAATCCTCTATCGAATGGCCTATAAGTTTGACATTTTCGAATTCATATGATATTTTTCATCTAATTTATTTTAAACATAATGCTTGAAATTTTTTTGAATATTTTTAAAGAGGAAGAATAAAAAGCAATATCGTAAAATATGCACAACTATTTAATTCAAAAAATAACAATATCTTCGTTTACGAGTCCTCTTCAAAAGGGTACTCTTTGTTTTTCAATTTATTTAAATAGTTAAAAAAAAAAAACTTATTTGAACACATATGTTTGCAAAATACATATTACTTCACCAGCTTCGAAAAATAATAAAAAATATAATTTTCCATAAAAAATATGAAAATCTTAGCTCTCTTTGTGTATATTATGCTCCTATATATATATATATATATATATATTTTAAATATTTCACATTTTTGGACTAAGTTATGCTGCGTGAAGACACACATACCTCTCAAGATGTGTGAAAATTTGCAAGGACAAGAATTTCATTTAATGTAAAATCGATATATTATACGACCCTATTTTTTTTGCCAAAAATATCATTAGAACAACAACATAATTGTCAAGAATTTGTATTTTACTCTAAATCAAAATTCATAGTGCTTATATGATTTTTTAGAGCTTCAATTCGATAAAAAAGGAAAAACTTGATATTTCATCGCCACATTTGGCCCAAAAGTGTAACCCATTTTCATGCATTCACCCATATATAAAAAATAAATCCCCAAACCATGCAAGCGAATCAATCATCCATGCATATATTTCTCTATCTAGGGTTTGAACTTAGTACCTGAGATCCACACAAGTTGATGGTGTGTGTTGGATCCAATGTAGTGAATTCCTTCTCCAGCTAAGAGATCTTATCCTCTATAATAGATGAATCTTGCACACAATCACCATAAAAAAAAAATGGCCTTCCATGGCAGACCTTCAACTCAAAAAAATCAAGATGAACAATGTATCATAAAAAAAATTAATTTAAGGGAATCTTTACTTCTATTGGCCACAAAATGAAATAGATATAAATAATTTTATACCATCACATGTGGATCTTCTCCTTTAGATTCTGGCAGGCTCCAGTTCTCCAAGAAATATGACCTTGAGACCAAAATAAGTCATAATATATCACATAATTAAAATAGCGGAATGACTCTCTAACCCTCTAAAACTCCAAAACTAGCTTGACCCTCAAGGATGGAGTAGTATATAAGGACCCGGAGGGATTCCAAGGAGGATGAATGAAGATTCTTAGGGTGAAGACAAGTTAGGAAATGTCTCTAATAATGCATCTAAGCCAACTCAAAGAGATAATATACCATGTGGCTTCAAAATGATCTCCCAGGGAAAGTAAGCCTCTAGAACATGAGCTAAGGTCACAAGGATTGCATTAAGAAACTTCGACCCAATCATTATGAAGATAGGTGTTCCATGTGACTATAATGGTAGAATCACTCTATTAGGCATTATGTACCAACGATTATGGAAAAAAACAGGTCAAAAGAAAGGTCAAAGTTCAAGAAAATGGTCATTAGTAAAAGGACTCATGAGTATTGAATCTATGGAGAAAAATAGTTTGATAACAACATGGAAACACATTCAAGAGAAAACAAAATATTTTTCATATTATTATTCAATTAATTACATATATTTGCAGGAATCAGCCTATTGGAGGCACACACCCCCAAGATATGCAATTTTCTACTTGTGATAGGCTACAACTTGATTGAGGTACCAACCTTGAAAATGTGCAAGTAGTAACTCACTTTAGTGTAAAACCTAATTGAGGCACCAAGTTTAGGGATGAGAAAGCTTCAAATTGATCTAGGCTCCGACACAATTGAGGCACCAAACTCAATGGAGGTTGCATCAAAATCCTTCTTCAACTTCTTATGGACATCTTTTCAAAATATTTCAAACTAGATCCACTTTCTTTCGAATTAATATAAATTTTCAAATTAATCAATTTGTTACTGTCAAACTGCTACCAATGACCTATCTTGCCATATCCATACCATGTTCCAACCATCTCATCTCTCTAGTATCATAAAATTCATCCCAAAACCTATTTCTTTAATATACTCAACATAAACTATAACATGCTCACAAACTCCCAAAACATATAAAATAGATTCTGATCATACAAAAATGCATCATCTAAATTCTTCATGCATCTAGGACTATTCATCTTTAAATGTTAATTGTCCTCCTCATTTTGAAATTCAATTTGGACTTAGAATGACCCTAAAAACCTTCAAAAAAAAATTGAAACTATATAAAAACCATATAAAAATTAAACTTTCTACAAAATAGCTTATTCTAGACATGTTCTATGAAATGGAAATTTAGGTCATTAGAAAATTTTAACAGTTTGAAAAAATGGACAAATCAACATGCCAATAGCCCTTCTAGGAAAAAACATCTTTCCCAAGTCTACCCAAAATCAAACCCATGACCTGCACTATACAAAACACATATCACAACCAATTGAATTATTCACTGCGTTGTGTGTAAGGGTGAGGCATTATCATATAAATATACTTCATGCCATGGGACCACACAAAAATATGTGTGACAAAACCCTCACCTGAGGACTCAATGAATTGTGCTACCACATCAAAATTGCCATGAAATCACACAAAACTATATTATAGAATGCTCACATGAGAGCTCCACCAATTGTGATACTAGTTCAAAATTTCCATGGAGGGCACAAAAATTTGTGTTGCAGAATGCTCGCGTAAGGGATTTACCAATCATGATACCACATCAAACTTTCCATTAAGGCATCACAAAACTATGTTATAGAATGCTCGCCCAATAACTTGACTAATCATGCTACCACATCAAACTTTCCATGGAGGCCACACAAAATTGTGTTATAAAATGCTTACCCCAGAGATCAACCATGTAATCAAGCTAATCATGCTACCATGTCAAACTCAAAAAGGAATCACAAAACTCTGTTATAGATTTCTCACCCAAGGGCTCAAAAAATAATGCTACCACATCAAACTTTCCATAAAATCACAAAAACATTGGTACAAAATTCTCTCCCAAGGGCTCAACCTCATACCATGCCAATCGTTCTACCATATCAAACTTGTGGTAATACCATATGTGGTTTTCATGTTATATTTTGGTGTATTCATGGCTTGTACGAGTCATGCTAATATAATATATGTGTGTGTGTGTGTGTGTGTGTGTGTGTGTGTGAGTGTGTGTGTGGGGTGGTCCCAAGGATATGAGAGCTAATATCGAGGTCAACCACTCCACCATACAACTCGTCATTTAAAACATGTCAGCATGCATTATGGTGCTTATCCCTTTGACCAAGAAACTGTGATGATATGACCTTGCTTTATAATTCGTACTCAACCCCATATGATCTTACCTTAACCTTTCCATGTGACCCTAACCCATGGGTCCATGGACACTTGCATGATGACATCAATATGAGAACATCATGCCATGTGGCAGCCAATGAGGGATTCCATGTGTTACCCTTTTTTGAGCCTATGACCAATCAAAGCACACCAAATATATCTGCCACATGGTAATACTTGCTACTACCACATCATTTTGTTGATATCATCTATTGACTATGTAGATAGGCCACATCATCCAACCAATTGATGCCACATGTCATAGGTGACTATGTAGAGGGGTCCATATCATTAGTTAATGAAGCATTAGCACATCAGGGGCGACTATGTAGTAGGGGTCACGTCATCGACCAATAAATAATTGTCACATGTCATCCCTGGATTAGCCACTATACTTTGGTTAACCACTACACATCTTATCTTATTTTTGTCGTTTGATAAAAGAAAGATGCACATTCATTAATCTAATTTGTAGCAACCCTAGTTAAAAATCGATGTAATAAAGTCAATAGAGGTAAAATAATAACCAAGGTCATGGGACACATATTCCAAGCTGTGTGTTGGTAAAAAAATCCTAGTGTTGATGTTCATTTGGTTTATTATGGCTAAGTAAATTGGAAAAGGAAATGGAAAAGGCTGTTATGAAACCATCTCAAGAAAAGATAGAAAAGATAGATCAACGCCTTAGAATTCAGCCTCTTCGAGGGGGAAACCTCCTTTACATTACATGAATGAACAATTCTTGGATGATACAAATGACAAAACCTCCTTTCTATATATAGGAGTCTAAGGAGTCACAATATAATCCAGCCGACCTAACAATAATAATATAAAGCCACAAAAATAACAATAGAGGGATTCTATGGGGCACAAATATACCAATATGGGGGTAATAGGGGCACAACAATATAAATAAGGGGTATAACTACAATAGTAATGGGGTAATCACTAGTATTATAGGGACCCAACATGCCCCTCTCCTTCAAAAAAGTGTTGTCCTCAACGCTTGAGTAGTTTGGATACTTCTGCATAAAATTCTCATCCTCCCATGTGGAATCTTCAGCGGATAAGTTCTTCCACTTGATAAGATACTCTGAAATTGATCGATTTCGTAGCTGTCGAGTTCTTGTTTCTGTGACTGCTTCGGTTCCAATATAATTTTTCCTTCCTCGTCAAGTTCTGGCAATATTGTTTGAATTGGGAGCTTGTCACCTATAACCTTCTTTAAACATGAAACATGGAAAACTGGGTGCAATCGAGAAGCTGCAGGAAGCTCCAATTTGTATGCCATAGTACCAATCTTTTGCAACACCTTGTACGGACCATAATACTTTGGTGATAATTTATTATCCTTCTTAGCTTGCTTTAGGGACATTTGCTTATATGGTTGTAGCCGTAGGAATACCCAATCACCTACATCAAAACTTCTTTCACTGCGATGTTGATCTGCCTGTTGTTTCATTCTATTTTGTGCCAACACGAGGTTATCCTTTAAGAGTTGGAGGACTTGTTGTTGATGTTCGATGTGATGTTCCACTGCCTGAACCTTAGAATTTTCTCTTAAATATGATGTGATGGATGGTGGTTGATACCCATAAAGTGCCATAAATGGGGTCATTTTTGTTGCTGTATGGAAGGAAGTGTTATACCACCATTCAGCCAGAGGCAACCATTTGACCCATTGTGTCTGTTTATCAGATACAAAGCAACGAAGATATCCTTCCAAACATTTGTTTACTATCTCAGTTTGCCCATCAGATTGAGGATGATAAGATGAGCTATGAGCTAACTGAGTACCAAGACAAGAAAATAATTCTGTCCAAAAATTTCCAGTGAAAATGGGATCTCTGTCACTTACAATAATCTTTGGGTTTCCATGTAGCTTTTGAACTGTTTCCATAAATGCAGTAGAAACTGTACTGGCTTTAAATGGATGTGATAATGCACAAAAGTGTGCATACTTGGTAAGTCTGTCAACTACCACCATGATGACACTCTTTCCCTCAGACTTGGGTAAACCTGTGATAAAATCCATTGAAACCTCCTCCCAACGTTGGCTTGGAATGGATAAAGGTTGTAATAGACCCGGTGTCTTAATTGTTTCAACTTTATTTTTGGCAAACCAAACATTCCGCCACAAACTTTTGAATATCTGATTTAAGGCCATCCCAAAAAAATTCCTTCTTAACCCTGTGGTAAGTTTTTAAAAATCCTGAGTGCCCTCCTAAGGGAGAAGTGTGCAATTCCATAAGAATCTTTTGTTTTAGCTGGGAATTCTTACAGAGGTATAAGCGATCTTTGTACCATAACGAATCATTTTGCCAGCTAAATGTATCAGAAGTACTGGAATCTTGTTGTAGCTTTCGAATAAGTGCCCACACTTCTTCGTCATTCTTCCATTCCTCCCTTGCTTCGTTTATCCAATCTGGTTGGATAATAGAAATGGCACACAACAATGCTTCCACATCCTCATCCTTTCTTGAGAGTGCATCTGCCACCACATTTTGCTTCCCTTTTTTGTAGATGATTTCAAAGTCATAACCCAACATCTTTGTGGCCCACTTTTGTTGCTCTTCAGAGGATAATCTTTGTTCTAAAAAGTATTTAAGGCTATCATGATCCGTTTTTACCTCGAAGTGTCTTCCCATTAGGTAGGGTCGCCATTTCTTAAGTGCATGGAGTATTGCCAACATTTCCATAAATAGCTTTGCTTAAAAACTTTCCCTTGATTGGACGACTTTCAAAAGCAATGGGTCTTTCATCTTGCATTAGAACAGCACCAATTCCATTTCCTGAAGCATCACATTCCACAATAAAGGTTTTTGTGAAGTCTGGTGTAGCTAAGACCGGTGCTTGGCACATTGCCTCTTTAAGATGTTCAAAGGCCTTTGTTGCTTCCGGAGTCCATGAAAATGAATCTTTCTTCAATAATGTTGTTAGAGGTGCTGCTATTCTCCCATAATTCTTAACAAACTTGCGATAATACCCTGTCAACCCAAGAAATCCTCGCAGATGCTTTATGGATGTGGGGATTTTCCATTCCTTAATGGCTTTAATTTTGCTAGGGTCTACCTTAACTCCTTCATGAGATACAATATGACCCAAATATTCCACCTCCTGGACTCCAAAGAAACATTTGGATCTTTTTGCATATAATTGTTTCTCCTCCAATAGTTGTAGCACCCTGTCAACATGTTCAACATGATCCTTCCAAGACTTGTTGTAGATTAGTATATCATCAAAAAATACTAACACAAATTTTCTAAGGAATGGTTTGAAAATTGAATTCATCAAACCTTGAAATGTTGAAGGTGCATTGGTAAGGCCAAAAGGCATGACCAAAAATTCATAATGACCCTCATGAGTTCTAAATGCCGTTTTTGGAATGTCTTCAATCTTCATTCTGATTTGATGATATCCCGAACGAAGATCCAACTTGGTGAAGTAAATTGATCCATGCAATTCATCCAGTAATTCATCAATAACAGGAATGGGGAACTTATCTTTAATAGTGAGCTTGTTGAGCTCCCTATAATCTGGACACATGCGCCATGATCCATCCTTCTTGTGCACCAATACTACTGGAGCTGAGAAAGAACTTTGACTCGGTTGAATTATACCAGCCTCTAGCATTTCTGCAACCATACGTTCAATTTCACTTTTTTGGACATAGGGATATCTGTACGGCCTGATGTTTGGAGGAACACTTCCTGGAATCAGATGAATAGCATGATCATGATCACGCATAGGTGGGAGACCCTTGGGAGTCTCAAATACCTTGGAATGATTGTCCAGGACTTTTTGGAGATCTGGAGAAATAGATGATTCCAATGTGGAAACATCTAGCGAACATAATTGTGCAATTACACCTCTTTGCTCCTTTTTTAGAAGCTTTGTCATACCATTAGAGCTGATTATCTTTCCTGGTTTCCCTGCAATACCCCTTAATTCAACTTCCTTTCCTTCCGTAGAAAATTTGATGAAAAGTTCTTGAAAATTAAAAGCTATTGTACCCAAGGATTGTAGCCATTGGACTCCTAGTACAACATCACACCTCCCATTGGAATGGAAAGCATTGGGCTAGTCAATACATATTCTCCCATGGATAGCTTGATATTATGGCACTTTCCAGAGCAATTTATTGTTCCTCCATTTGCAATCATCACTTGACACTCTGGTGCTGGATATAGGAAGCAATTCAATTCTTTTGCTACCCTACAATGAATAAAATTGTGGGTGCTTCCTGAATCAATCAACACTATTACCTTTTTCTTCTTGATTTGTCCTTCTATCTTGATGGTTTGAGGAGTGGTAATTCCCGCCAATGCATTACAAGATATGGTCGGATTTATTTTTTCTTCATCTAGGCTTTGTTCCTGGAGTATATCTTCTTCTTTTGACCTTTCTTGCTCCTTTTCTTCTTCCTCTTCACAATCTATGTAGAATAATTTCTTCTCAGCACACTTATGACCTTTAGTGTATTTGCTATCACAACTGTAACAAAGCCCTTTTGCTCTTTTTTCTTCCAATTGTTGTGGTGTCAACCTTATAGGTTGTGGAAGACTAGGGGCAACAACACTTCCATCTTTATAGTTGTGAGTGGTATGCTTCCTGGTTGCCATAATTTTGCTTTCCATTTTTCTTGCTAACCTGAATGCCTTCTCTAATGAATCAGGTTCCCAAAGGCGAACATCATGTTGGATATTATCCTTTAAAGACCCTATGAACACATCAATCCTATGCTCCTCTGGAATATCTTTTACCCTTATGTTCAATTTTTGGAACTCCTCAATGTGCTCCATTACTGAAACCTTTTGTTTGAGACTTATCAATTGGCTAAAAAAAGTGTTGCTTTTTGTATCTTCATAATGTGCTATCAATTCTTCCGTAAAAATTGCCCAAGTGATAAATTGTTTACGAGAGAAAAGCCATTGATACCATACAAACTGATTTGGTTCCAAATATACAGTTGCCATACGTACCTTTTGTGCGTTTTGCACATTATTGAGATCGAAGAATTGCTCCATCTGTAATATCCATGTGGCGGGATCCTTGCCATCAAACTTCCTCATATCGATTTTTGGAATATGGTGATTCTTTGATCCAACATTAGTGTCTATGACATCATGATTAACATTTCTTTTGTTCTCATCATGAGTTTCCTTTACTACCTTTTCACCATTAATGACCCTTTCTTGTAGCAACTTCTTCAATTCGTCCATGTCTGTCTTCAAATCTGCCATGTCTCTCTTCAAAACTGTCTTCGAATCATCCATATTAGCTTCCATGCCCTTCATCTTAGATTCCACGCCATTTATCTTAGATTCCACGCCACTTATCTTAGCTTCTGTTAGCTTTTGTGAGCGTGACATTTGTTGCACTTGTTCTTGTAATTTTGATATATCATGTAGCATTTCTTCCTCTTCTTCATGAGTCATGCTAGAGCTTTCAGGTTCCTTACTAGGTGTTTGCATTTTCTTTCCTCGGGGCATCAGTTACCGATAATAATGCTTTACTATGCCCTTTGAATTCCGTTAAACCAAGCTTACACAAAAATTTAAAAAAAAACTACACACCTTTTTTCACTTTATAGAAGCCTGATATTGAATCTGATGTATCTCTGTAATTTCAGATCATCTAGTTCTAAAATTGCTACCTGTAGTAGCCTTCTGCGTCCTCTTTCCAATGCCACAAGTCTGAGCCAAATTGGATTCTCCAAGGAAGAGTTATGTGAAATCTCCCACAGTGACTTGCTTTTAGACTGGTTCAGTAGAGCGAACTTGTACGACGTGCCACGAGTCACTGTTTCAACCTTTAAATATGAAACACACACACAAGAATTAAAGTCTATTCTCTTTCTGTACCTTCTTACAAAATTTCAATCCGATCCCCAGAGAGAAAGTTATGACGATTTTCCCCAGGTCACCTGTTTTGAATGTAATTCAGGAGTCTGCAAAAAAACCAACTTCCTCAGATCATATCTCCACAAATATCATACGAAAACCTCTGAAATTTGGACCCAAGGTTCAGCGCGATTTCTTCTCAAATGGGTTTTTTTTGTGACTTCTGAAACGTCACAGAAAAAAAAGTTATAGCGAAAATGCCACGATGACCTGTTTGGAGCAGCGAAACCCTAGAATCCAAAGCTCTGATACCAAATGTTATGAAACCAGCTCAAGAAAAGATAGAAAAGATAGATCAACGCCTTAGAATTCAGCCTCTTCGAGGGGGAAACCTCCTTTACATTACATAAATGAACAATTCTTGGATGATACAAATGACAAAACCTCCTTTCTATATATAGGAGTCTAGGGAGTCACAATATAATCCAGCCGACCTAACAATAATAATATAAAGCCACAAAAATAACAATAGAGGGATTCTATGGGGCACAGAAATAACAATATGGGGGTAATAGAGGCACAACAATATAAATAAGGGGTATAACTACAATAGTAATGGGGCAGTCACTAGTATTATAGGCACCCAACAAAGGCTTTGGGAAAGAAAAGTGGCATTAATTGACATTTTATTTATGAAAATAATGGAAATTAGAAGAAAAGGAAGGTGAAACGTCACAGGTTGCATGTGAAGAGGAAAATGAAGGAAAATAATTGAAATTGAAGAAAAAAGAGGCCTCATTAATAAAAAGTATTTTGAGGATTAGTTGGTACCTTTTGTTAGTTTAGTTTTGGAGCTCTCTCTCTATTCTCTCTCTCTAATACTATGGGACACTTAGAGTTTTATTGGAGCACTATTGGAGGAGTGTGGCATACTTGGGATTTGGAGTAAGAAGGAAAAGGAAAAGAAGGAAAGCATAATAGGACATCGAGATAAACAACTACAACGAGTTTTTCTTGCACGTACCGAGTTGGATGTATGATTTCCTTTCTAGTTTTGGCATGCATGGAACATGCATGTGGTCTCTTGTTCATGATGTGTCATTGGCATGGAGGATTTCCTAGATTGACAGTGGATTTTCTTAGTCTTACAATTTCTTGGATAACCATGGTGTTGTGGGTTTCCCTCCTTTTGTTTTATGGTTGGTTCTCATGTTCCTTATGGATGTGGATTGAGTAATTAGTTCGTGGAAGCTTTAGTTGGACAAATGCTCAGAAATCCCTATAACAACTTGGGTTGAGTTACTAGTCTTGGAAGACTGGTTGCAAAATCATTTTGGAAGCCCTTGGTGGGATGAGTTGCTAGTCCTGGAAGCCCTGGTTAGACAAACACTTTGGAATCCTGTCAATAGTTGCGGGTTGAGTTACTATTCCTAGAAGCCCTGTTTGGAACAAATTCTCTAGAGTCCTCAACAACTTGGGTAGATACCAATCTAGTGATGGTTAGTGATGTCCAACTATGAGGTGGAATCACTAGTTTAGGATTGAAAATATTTATCATCTTGAAGCCTTCATTAGGTTTTGATTGAGTTGTTTTATGAGATCCCACATTCTTTCTTAGAATATGGCACCGAAGAGATTCGATAAAAGAAATATTTAGTTCAACCAATCAATGGTCGGGTGGTTCATCGAAGTCCCAGACCTAGTTGGATTATGCATTCATTAATAAGAGCTCTTTTTTCTTGGTATTTCATGTGTAAATGTACTAGTTCATATGTGATTCTTATGGTTGTTATATCCTTGTTAATTTTGTTGGTTATTAGTGTGTTTTATGACAGACTTGATGTATGGATCTCATCATGTTTTGATTTACAAATGAATGAAAAATTAATACATGACCTAATATATGATAATTTAAATCTTGTAACAGAGCAACAATTCTTCTTTATGAATCTCAGATAAGTATGAGAACCTTATGCTCAGGTCTGTTGCTATGACCTGTAGATTACATATTTGTGACATGTTTGATGAAATTCCTGTCATGGATAGTAGAGGTTAGATTAGGTACATATACCAATGATTGCATTAGTAGCCTTATTCCATTTTTATTTATCATTTCTGAGAGTTTCATGAAGTTCTGGGCAATGGCTTGATTCCCGACCGTGGAAAAGTGGCACAAAATATGGGTTCGTTGGCTCAAAACTGACTGAAAAAGTCCAAAATCGCTGGCATTCTTGCTTTGGGAGTGAATGGAAGGCCTCAGTTGCATGCATCGCTTATCATGGGAGTAGATAAGGGTCCATATAAGTCAAATGTCAATTTTTCTCAAGGGTTGGTCACCTGGAAGGGTTAGTTGGCTCCCGAAGGTTTTGTAGCATGTGTGAAGTGTCAGATTGGTTATGTTTTGTCAATTCAAATTCCTTAACTTTACACGGGGAGTTGAATCACATCATGGTAGCCTCTTGTCACGTTTTTACCCCAAAGAATTGGTTAAGTAGGGTAAATGTGGGAGGATGATGTTACAGAGTGGTATCAAAGCATGATTCACCACTTGGACTGGATGGGCAATGTGTTGGCCATGCGTACATTTTAGTTGCATACATGTTATTTATGCTTGTGGTATATTTGTTTGTTGCATATGCATGGTGATGGTCATGGTATGTGGTCAGTATGGTCATGGATTGATAATTGGTAATGGTTGAAATGATGTTCATATATTATTGTGATTATGATTACACATATATTGTGCTAATATGGTTGGTCTCGCAAAAGATAAGTCCTTCCCGAACAATACTGAGGTACGTTGGTTTGTTTATGATTTCGTTTAGATGACATGATATACCTTGCAGGATGAGAAGATCAAAGATGACTAGCAGAACGATAGACTATATTTAATGAGACTCTCCCCATGGATCATATGAGCAACATGGTGTTGGGTACTCTTCTGAAATAGAAAACACATTGAGAAATCTGAAGGCATAAATAAGGAGATGCAAAGAAGATAATGGTAGGATCATTCAGGCACAAGAGATACAAGAAAAAGTTAATGCATTTATCCTTCAGAGTTTGTTGGACTTTGAGAGACAAGGACCACTTCAGGTTAGCCATGGGCAGGAGGATAGGAATAATGGGGAATATGGTAGAAGGTCACATGGTGGGCATAAGTCAGATATAGATGACATGATCAAGAATGGAAGATTCTTGGATACACATGATAGGAAAGGTAGTGGACATGTGATTTACTCTAGTTTTGGTTCATACAAGTATCACGATCATCATTGCTATCATCCTTATAGGAGGAGTGACAGGGGATATTTTCCAAATGATTTCAAGAAAGAAAAGTTTCCTACATTTGATGGGTAAATGAAGAAGTCACGGGATGGTGAAGCATGGTTTGTTGGAATGAATAAGTTCCTCTGATTTCATGATTACTCAGCAAACATGAATGCCATAATAGCTACATTTAGTCTTAAAGATAAAGTAGATATCTGGTGGGACGATGTAAATAATGTCTGAGGTGTTCATTAAGAGTAGTTGACTTGGAGTGAGTTTGTGAGAGACTATTCAGGAAGAAGTGTCTATTGGAAAGGTACTATGAAGATAGAGCAAAGGAATTGTATGAGCTGAAGATGGGATCCATGACCGATGAGGAGTACACTATCATATTTTTGGAGTTACTAAGGTATGTGCCTTATCTGAAGGAGGAGAAAGAGAAGATTCAAAGATTCATCAATGGGTTGTCAGTAGCATTCGAAGACATGATTGAGTTTGATGAGTCTAGAATGAGGCCATCCAGAAGCTAAAGCATTGTTATGAGAAATCAAAGCACAGATCTGAGACTAAGTAGGATTGGAGAGGTAATGTAAAGAATAAAGGAAAATGGGATAAGAATCAAAAAAGGCCTTAGGACATAGGTAACAAAGAGAATGTAGCACCGTATAATAATTTTAATGCATCTAATAGAAGAGAAGAATTTAAGTCTGAGGAGAAGAACAAGGGTGCATGCTAGAAGCCTTTATAGTATTGTACTTGTGGCAAGGATCATCATCTGAGAGATTTTCCACAAAATCAGGATGGTAGACCGCAGATTTACAGTGCCCATGAAGCGCAGATAGTGGGGGACATTGGATAAAGTGTTCATCGGATTTATTCAGCGTTGGATAACAGGTAGGAAGATCACCATGCATATATTATCAAGATCGACGGTAAGCTTTGTGATCAAGTTGTTTATATTTTGATTGACCTTGGATATAATTATAGTTATGTTAATACTGACCTAGGGGATAAGTGTGGTTTGAATAAAGAAGTGCATGCAAAATCTTAGTTAGTGGAGTTGGTTATAGGTACAAAGAAGAGAGTTCATCATTGGGTAAGAGCTTGTGCATTTGAGTGTAACAATATGCCTACGTCAGCGCATTTGAATGTACTTCCAATGGGATCATATAGTTTTTTGTTGGGTATGAACTGGTTGTATCTTTATAGGATGAAGGTGGATTGTTATGAAAAGGATATTGAGTGCTTTGATGAAAATGGGGAACAAGGATTCTTACAAGGTAAGAAGAGGGAAACAATAGTTAGAAAGGTGACAACTATGTAGGCCAAGAATAGTCACACAAAAGGGTGTGTGTTATTTATAGTGCATATTTCTAGTGACAAAGGTAAGGAAGTTAAGGATGTGGATATCTTGAGCAAGTACCCAAATTTACAACAGTTTCAGGATGCGTTTTCAATATATATTTCATATTTTCCACCTCACAGAGAAGTGGATTTTTCCATTGAGTTGGTACTAGGGGAAGCACCAACATCGAAGGAACTGTAAAGGATGAGCACACTAGAGTTAGTAGAATTGAATTTGTAGTTGAAGGAAATGCTTGACAAGGGATACGTTAGGCCATGTATATCACCTCGGGGTGCACAAATATTTTTTTTGAAGAAGAAGGATGGTACTTTGAGGTTGTGCATTGGTTGTAGCCAGTTGAACAAGGTGACCATCAAGAACAAGTATCCATTTCGCAGGATTGATGACTTATTTGACCAGTTGAAGGGAGTAGCAGTGTTCTCAAAGATTGATCTGAGATTAGGATACCATCAGGTACTCATTAAATAAGAGGACATATACAAGACTGCTTTCCAAACTAGGTATGTGCATTATGAGTTTTTTATAGTTCCTTTTGTTTTAACTAATGCTCAAACTAATTTTATATGCTTTATGAATATTGTATTGCATCCTTACCTAGACAAGTTTGTTATTGTATTAATTGATGATATATTTGTATATTCCAAGAATGAAGAACATGCCAAAGAGTTTGCAATAGTATTGAGATTTCTAAGAGGGAATCATTTGTATGCCAAGCTTAGTAAATTTAGTTTATATCAGACAATGGTACACTCTTTAGGGCATGTGGTTTCCAAGGAAGGCATATCAGTGGATCTAGAGACGATAAGGGCTATCATGGAATGGGCAGCTCCTAGAAATGTGGATTAGGTAAGATCATTCATGCAATTAGTAGGTTACTATAGGAGTTTCATCAGGAACTTCTCTTAGATTGCATATCCTATCACATCATTGTAGAGGAAAGGTAAGAATTTTGAATGGACAAAATAATGTGAAGCAAGTTTTGATCAATTGAAGCAGTTGTTGACGAATGCTCCAGTTTTAAAGATTGCGGATCCAGACAAAGAGTTTGTAGTGTCCACAAATGTTTGCAGGAAAGGACTTGGTGGAGTTCTTATGTAGGAAGGACAAGTGGTATGCTATGAATCAAGGAAACTAAATGAGCATGAGAAGAATTATGTGACACATGATCTTGATTTGGAAGTGATCATTCATGCATTAAATATGTGGAGGAATTATCTTCTTGGTGGGAGGTTTATACTGATGAGTGATCACAGTGGATTGAGGTATCTATTTGACCAACCAAATTTGAATTCCAGGAAAGCTAGATGACTGGCCATGATCAATGAGTTCGACTTTGAGATCAAGCACATTAAAGGTAAAGAGAACAAGATTGTAGATGCTCTTAGTAGGAGGATACATGTAAACCATATAGTAGCTATGATATCCTATGGGATAGATTTATAGGATCAGATCTTTCAGGAAGGTTGACAGGATGACAGGTACATGGAACTTATGCACAGGTTACGAAAGTGTACATGTGATAAGGATGAGGACTATTATCTCACAACAGATGGTTTTTTCATATTTAGGGACAAGATATATGTGCTAGAAAATAGTGAGCTAAATAATCTTATTGTGACATAATTTCATGCTAAGTCATATTCACGTCACCGGGGATATTAAAAGACATTGAAAACAATGAAGAAGTTCTACTATTGGTCGAACTTGAAGAAAGAAGTGGTAGAGTTTGTTGCTAGATGTTTGGAATTTCACCAGTTGAAAGAAGAATGTAAGAATCCAAGTGGACTACTATAGCCTATTCTGATTCTAGAGTGGAAATGAGAGGTTGTTTCCATGGATTTTATTACAATTTTTTCGAGGACATCTAGACAATATGATTCTATCATGGTTGTTGTGGACATGTTGACAAAGGTAGTGCACTTCATTTGATTGATATCTACTTATTTATCTAATGATGTAGCACAAGTCTTCATCATAGATGTAGTTAGGTTGCATGGTGTACCAAGGAAGATTGTGTCACATAGGGATGTTAAGTTCACTTCCATGTTTTGGAAGGAGTTATTTGCAGGTTTGGATCCAGAGTTGGCCTTCAATACAACTTATCATCCATAAATAGATGGAAAGATAGAGAGGGTCAACATGATATTGGAGGACATGTTGAGGATGTATGTGATGCATCAACAACAAAGGTGGGAGGAGTATCTTTCGTTGGTTGAGTTTGCTTATAACAATGGGTATCAAGAATCTTTGAAAATGGGTCTGTTTGAGGAACTGAATGGGAAAAGTTGTAATACTCACATCCATTGGAGTGATCTAGTTAACATGGTTTTCATAGGGCTAGACATATTGACAAAAATTGAATAGGAAATACAGATAATCAAGAGGAATCTAAAGGCAACATAGGGGAGGAAGAAAATTTATGCAGATCATAACAGGTTGTTTAAGGAGTTTCAAGTTGGGAACAGGTGTACTTGCGCATCAATCCCAAGAATAGATCCTTGAGGATTCGATTATGTTCCATGTTGGCACCTTGGTCTTGTGGACCTTTCAAGATTCTTGAGAGGATTGGACCAATATCATACCAACTTGCACTACCTCCGACAATGAAAGTCCATGATGTTTTCCATGTGTCATTTCTTAAAAATTATGTTAAATATATTAATCATGTGATTGAGTGGTTTGTATTGAAGGTGGATCGAGAAGGAGAATTCTAACTAGAACCTCAGTGTATATTGTAGAAAAATATGGTAATGCTCCGGAACCAAGCAATCAAGTAGGTTAAAGTGAAATGGAAGCACTTTGGGCCCATGAAGCTACATGGGAGATGGATGATCAGATGCGGGCTATATATCCTTCTTTATTCATTGTTTTATTGAATGTTTTTGGTATATGTTTTGGTGTGATGCTTTGGTATATGTACATATGTATATGGAGGTAAATACCACCATGAGTTGTGCTATAAATCTCCAATAAGAAGTATGGGTGTCATGTTGGTTTGCTTCTCAGTAGGTTGATCATTGTAAATAATGCACTGAGCTAAGTTATAAAGCTCCATGGGCAGTTTGTTTTTCTTCTCAGAAGTCTTGTTGGTTTTAGGTGTCATTAAACATCGATGATGGTGTTTCCCCAAGGGGGAGGGTTCTGTAAAAATCCTAGTTTAAAATACATGTAATAAAGTTAATAAAGGAAAAATAATAACGAAGGTCATGGGACACATATTCCAAGATGAGTGTTGGGAAAAACAACATAGTGTGGGTGTTAATTTGGTTTATTATGGCTAAGGAAATTGCCAAAGCAAATGGAAAAGGCTTTGGAAAGGAAAAAGGAATTAATTGGATTTTTATTTATGAAAATAATGGAAATGAGGAGAAAAGGAAGGTGAAAGGTCACAGGTTGCATGTGAGGAGGAAAATGAAGGAAAATAACAAAAATTGAAGAAAATAGAGGCCTCATTAATAAAAAGGATTCTGAGGATCAGTTCATACATTTTGTCAACTCAATTTTGGATCTCTCTCTCTCTTGTCTCTCTCTCTCATACTGCTTTGGAAAGGAAAAGTGGAACTAATTAGAATTTTACTTATGAAAATAATGGAAATTAGGAGAAAAGGAAGGTGAAAGGTCACAGGTTGCATGTGAGGAGGAAAACGAAGGAAAATAATGGAAATTGAAGAAAATAGAGGCCTCATTAATAAAAATGATTTTGAGGATTAGTTGGTACCTTTTGTCAATTCATCTTTGGATCTCTCTCTCTAGTCTCCCTCTCATACTTTGGGACACCCAAATTTTTCTTGGATCACTATTGGAGGGTTGTGGCATACTTTGGATTTGGAGCAAGAAGGAAAAGGAAAATTAGGAAATCACAAGAGGACATTGAGATCAACAACTAAAATAGGTTTTTCTTGCATGTACTGAGTTGTATGTATGATTTCCTTGCTAGTTTTAGCATGCATGGAACATGCATGTTGTTTCTTGGTCATGATCTATCATTCACATGGAATATTTCCGATTTTCTTAGCCTTTCCATTTCATGGATAACCATGGTGTTGTGGGTTTCCATCCTTTTCTTTCCTGGTTGGTTCTCATGTTCCGTATGGTTGTGGGTTGAGTTATTAGATAAGGAAAGCCTTGGTTGAAAAAATGTTCTAGAAGCCCTATAATAGCTTGGGTTGAGTTATTAGTCCTGAAAGCCTTGGTTTAAAAAATTCTATGGAAGCCCTTAGTGGGGTGAGTTACTAGTCCTCGCAGTCGTGGTTGAAAAAATTATCTAGAAGCTTGACATCAACTGTGGGTTGAGTTACTAGTGCTGGAAGCCCGGTTGGAACAAATTCTCTAGAGCCTTGTATAAATTGGATAGAGACCAATCTGGTGATGGTTAGTGATATCCAACCATGAGGTTGAATCACTGTTTGAGGGTTGAGGTGGTTTGGCCTCTGGAAGCCCTGGTTTGGTTTTGCTTGAGTTGTTTTATGAGATCCCACATTAATGCTTGGAATATGGCATGAGGGTGATTGGTAGAAAGAAACCTTTGGTTCAACCAATCTATGGTCAGGTGGCTTGTGGAAGTCCCAGACTTGGTTGGATTATGCATTCATTAATAAGAGCTCTTTCTTCTTGGTATTTCATGTGGAAATGTACTTGTTCATATGTGATTCTTATGGTCGTTATATCCTTGTTATTTTTGTTGGTTATATGTTGGTTATTAGTGTGATTTATGACAGAAATGATGTATGGCTCCCATCATGTTTTGTTTTACAAATGAATGAACAATGAATATATGACCTAAGAGATGATAATTCAACTACTGTAATAGAGAAATAATGCTTTTTTACAAATATCAAATAAGTATGAGACCCCTATGCTCAGATTTGTTTTTATGACCTGTAACTTACATATTTGTGACATGTTTGAAGAAATTCCTATCATGGCTAGTAGGTGTCAGATCAAGTACTTGTACCAATGATTTCAATAGTAGCCTTATTCCATTGTTATTTATCATTTCTAAAAGTTTCATGAAGTTTTGGGCAGTGGCCTGAGTCCCGGTCCTAAAATAGTGGCACAAAATCTGAGGTTGCTAACTAAGAATTAGCTATAAAAGTTGCAATCGTTGGCATGACTTGTTGTGGTTGTGACTAGAAGGCCTCAAATGCATGCATGGCTTGTCATGGGAGTGACTAAGAGTCCATATTAGTCAAAATTCAAGTTGTCTCAAGGGTTGGTAACCTAGAAGGGTTTGTTGGCTCATGAAGGTTCTATGGAATGTGTGAAGGGTCATACTGGATGTGTTTTGTCAGTTCCACTTCCATAATTGTACATGGGGAGTTGAATCACATCATAGTAGACTCTCATCACATGTTAACCCCAATAGACCGATTAACTTGGGTAAATGTAGGAGGAGGTTGTCACATCATTAAAGGTCATGCTAGTTATACTAAAATCCACCATTGACTTATGCATTGAACCATGGGTCTTCTAGAGAGTTGTACATTACTTAACACAATGAAAATTTGGGGGTTTCGTGCTATAGGGTTGGGCCCTTAAGTTGATCCGAAATGGGGGCACTAAAGGCTTCATGTCAAGCTTACAAGAACCTCTCCCACTCCAGAGCTTATATATTCCCAAGACCTTATGACTAACCAAATGTGGAATTAATAATGCTTGAAAATAGGTGTATACTTCTGTTTTCCTTTAACTGTTAAGTGCTTTAAATTTTGTTGCTTATGCTGATATTTAAATACATGTGACAGTAAATAATGTAGCCATAAAACAAACACATAGAACAACAATATAATATGGAGTTCACCCAAAACTCTTGGGCTATGTCTCCTTGAGCTCTAGTCAACTCAGCTAGGCTCTCTAGGATTATGGCATAAGTTCTTTTACAAGCTCCATGCTCAACTCCACTAGTTTACACAGAACACAATGGGCTTAGAACACCATCTTATCCCTTGCTCTACAGCTCTTAGGCTTTCTGGCTCTGGCTCTTTCTTTGGCACTCAATTTGGCTCTCGCCTCTTAGCTCTGGCTCTTGGCTCTGGCTCTTGGATCTCGCTCTGGCCCTAGCTCTTGGCTCTCATCTCTTGGCTTTCTACTCTCTGCTCTTGGCTCTCTGAGCTTCTCTCGACTTCTACGTGCCTCTGTAATTCGCTTGACCTCCAAGCAACTCTCATCAACCTTCCAACGACCTTCAGCAACAACTCGCTACTGTCAATTGAACTCTCTAGTTCACTCGACCCCCAAGTGACTCCAAAACCCTCTGTTGCCCTCTTAATCGTGCTCTCTAGCTTTTGTGAGGTAGCCTTCCAGCTCTGTGGCTTCCATCACTGTTCCTCTATCTCTTCGATCATGAGGAATCATTCTTTTTCCTAGATCTGCCTCTTCGTGCTTCAAAACACAGCGCTATTATAGAAAATCCTGCCTGCAGTGTGGCACAAGGAATGGTGGTTGTTTCCAATGGAAAATGAACCAAGGGCCTCTTTCTGAATGAAATCCACAAAGTCAAGCATTTCTTGCTCGTAACGGAATTACACAGGAAAACACTATTGGGCGCAAAAACCTAGACTTCAATGTCTATGAAATCACCCCTATAAACCCTATCAGGTCCACTTCCATCGGCATATCACAATTACATCATGGCATTGCCAAAACCCAACTACATGGGAATACACAGAAATCCCAAATTCCCGGATTTCAAAACTTATGAAATCGGGTCTATAAATCCATCTGGTCCAGCCCTTATCAGCATCTCACTATCGCAATCGCATTAGCCCTGGCATTGGGGATGGCTGATCGCTGATTAAATCTGGACCGTTGATCTCTTCTCTCAATCCGACGACTATCATGCGATCACACATCAGACCATCGCTTTATCGCATATCCCATTTGTAATAGCCCGAGGGTTCTTACTTTGGCTGTGGACTACACCGACGTCGATCCGCCGATCCGATTATCGGCAATCGTAATTTCGCATAGTTTGGGGTACCAATATCACATACAGCCTACCTCTGATTGCGATATGCCAGGGATCGTTGATCGAGGGTCCCTTTTGCCTTGTCCTTAAGTCCACCCTTTTAACCTTTTGCGATGCAATTTCCCATATAAGGCCTTTTATGCCATTTTTAGAAGAAATGCCTCCTTTTTCAAAGGACAAAGGCAATCTTCCTTTTCGATAACTTCATCATCCAAAGTCCGTTTTAGTCCATTCAAATTGCATCAGATTTAGAATGAAAATATCTATGCAATGGGACTATTTCTAGTAGCAGCCCTTGATTTTAATTTTTCTTTGTGAGGAAAACGTTAGACTTAGAAGTCTATCCAAGGTCCATTTTGAATCATGCCTTCCCAATAAAAGAATTTCTGGTCTCCAAAAGACTGATATACTGATCTGAACAGTAGATGAGAGTAACATCACCCTCTTCTTTCATCCTCCATACACTTGCCTTGCATAATGCCTCTGAACCAAGGCCTTTGAGCACTTTCCTTCCTAGATTTGCGGGTCCTCATGGGAAGAACTATTTTCCTCCTTGAATTCATGCAGAACTCTTACTGAGACAGTCACAGAAGGTAGTTTTAACTTCTCCTCCTTGATCATTGATCCAAGGTGGCTCAAACCAATGTAAAGTTACATTTGCTTCACAATATTTTCATTTGTACCTGTTTGAAAATCTGTCAACAACAATTGTTAACAACAATAGAAATACAAAGAACAACTAGATGGCCCAAACTCTCGCTTCAACAAAAGAAACAGATTTCACATCTTGTGAACACCTCCATGTCTTTACATCTGCATACAAATGATTGACTAGATAAAAAGCCAACAAAACACGCCTTTAAAACAATTGACCCTGCAAGTCAAGCATGTAGAAAATATCTCAAGGATTCTTTTCAAAAGATGAAACACTTCATCATTATCTCCATATTAGAGAGAACATCAACGTTTCCCAAGTCAATATTACATGCATGTTTACAAAAAAGCAATCAACCCTTCAAGTTAATTACACATACATGTTCAAAGACAAGGAAAACATCAACATCCCTATGTTTATGCATATCATGCTCATGCATGCATTTCATCCTTCAACTTTCACTTAGGCACATTGTACTTTCGAAGCTGAAATGAAATATAATGTTGCAACAATGAAATGAGTCTCCTACTCAGCTCTTTCCATTCACCTTCTTGGTAATAACATGCAACTTGCATTCCATTAACAAAGAAATGCAAATAGATGCATAAATAGACATGCAGTCTTAATTGGATAACAACTCTAGCTATTTCTTACCAATCTGTTTCAAAGGTATTTCCTTTGTCTGCACATCAACATCAACATGTGAATCATCCTAAAACACATCAATCATGAAATATTCCTTTCCATTTCTGCCATCTTCTCTTTCCACTTTCTTCAGCTTTTGTGGAAGCATTGTTGGATTCAGAGTCCAACACTTTTTAGCAATATGTCCTTGCCTATGGCAGTAAGTGCAACACATGTGCATCCTCTTCACAACATGATTTTCCTTGTCCAATGGACCTTTGGATTATTTCTTCTTTTCCTTCAAAAGTTTCCTGCATGTGGCTATCCTCTTCCAACATCTAGAAACATGATGGTTATCCAAACCACAAAAGGAACATGCAATTCTTTTCCCAAAATTATATGGAAATTTACCATGTTCAACATAATCAAAAGGAATATGATTAGAACCAGATTTATACCTTTCTCTTTCACCTTTATTTTCTTCATGAGGAGGTGAATCAAATGAAGAAGTGGCTCCTTTTGGAAAACCATCAATATCTTCAAGGCTTTCAGAGTTTCCACAAGTCTTTGGTTCAAGTGTATGCTTCTGAGCAACTTCATCCTAAAAATGATTCTTCAAGCTATTGCATTCCTCCTGAATGCAACCTTTACACTCTTGCGGTAGAGGACCTGAAATGAAACGCCTTCTTGGAACTGTTTCAATGGCCTTCATGGTAGCTTTGGGACTTTCTACATAATATTGTCCACAACCAAGACCCAAATACTTAGGCCTTTCCTCAACCATTATTGGCTCAACAATACCTTGTGCATGTTTACACAAGCCTTTTCCCTCATAGCCCATCTTGGACATTAGCTTGGAATCTATGCCTCTGGTATGATTTTCAAAGAAACCAATATAAGCATTCTTAGAAGAATTTTAAGGCAAACTGGAATGGTTTACCTCTTCTTGAAGCTGATACTTGACTAAGGCTTCTTTGGCAATAAAGAGTTGTGTCTCCAATTCATGCATCCTTTCCAGGTTCATATTTGCAATATTAAGTTGCCTCTCCATTTCCTGCAATTTGTCAAAAAGCAACTGCTTCTATTGCTCCATGGAATTCAACTGCTCTCTAAGTATGTTGCTTTTCCTTCCATCCTCATAGATTTGTCTCACCTTGTCCATCATGGTGAACAAGTTTTGCTTCATGTCTCCATAAAAAAATCTTGTGATGAAAGAGGAATTTGAGGACTCAGTTTTAGAAGTTGTCATTATGTAATGAACAAAAGAACTTTAAACAAGACTAATAAAGAGCTTATCCAAGCAACCTTTTGCAACAAACCTCTTACGCTTCAAGAATTTCTTTGAGGTCCTTTGGGATAAGAAGAATGCCTTCATCCCTTCTTCCTTCTTGTACTTCCTGGATTGAGCTATCAATAGCTTTCCCTTCACCTCTGCAAGCTCAAACAATAGTCAGTCTACAAAAAAGCACACAATCAATAAGACAATCAATCCTTGACTGCGGAAACGCCATTCCAACAAGCAATCTTTGCTCTGTCAATCAAGAATTCTGATTTGATATCACTTGCTCTGGTATAATGAGGTTTGATATCACCTTCCTGAAGGTGGGGTTAATCAATCTCAAGCTCTGATACCACCTGATCCGAAATGGGGGCACTAAAGGCTTCCTATCAAACATACAAGAACCTCTCCCACTCAATAGCTTATATATTCCCAGGACCTTATGACTAACCAAATGTGGAATTAATAATGCTTAAAAATAGGTGTATATTTCTGTTTGCCTTTAACTGTTAAGTTCTTTAAATTATATTGCTTTTTCTGATATTTAAATACATGTGACAGTAAATAATGCAGCCATAAAAAAAACACACAAAACAACAATATAATATGGAGTTCACCCAAAAATCTTAGGCTATGTCTCCTTGAGCTCTAGTCAACTCAACTAAGCTCTCTAGGATTATGGCATAAGTTATTTTACAAGCTCCATGCTCAACTCCACTAGTTTACACAAAACACAATGGGCTTAGAACACCATCTTATCCCTGGCTCTGTAGCTCTCAGGATTTCTGGCTCTAGCTCTCCCTCTGGCTCTGGCTCTAGCTTTAGCTCTCAGCTCTTGGATCTGGCTCTTGGCTCTCACTCTATCCTTGGCTCTCAGCTCTCTGAGCTCCTCTCATCCTCTGCGTGCTTCTGTAATTTGCTTGACCTCCAAGCGACTCTCAGCAACCTTCCAACGACCTTTAGCAACAACTCTCTAGTTCACTCGACCTCCAAGTGACTACAAAAATCTCTGCTACCCTCTTAGTCGTGCTCTTTGGCTTTTATGAGATAGCCTTCTAGCTCTATGGCTTACACAACCATTCCTCTGTCCCATTGATAATGAGGAATCATTCTTTTTCTCGTCTCTGCCTCTTCGCGCTTCAAAACGCATCCCTATTACAGAAAAGCCCGCCTGTAACGTGGCATAAGAAATGATGGCTGTTTCCAATGGAAAATGAACCGATAGCCTCTTTCCGAACGAAATCCATGAAATCATGCATTTCTGTCTCGTAATGGAATTACATAGGAAAACACTATCGGGCGCAAAAATATGGACCTCAAAGTCTATCAAATTGCCCCTATAAACCCTATCAGGTACGTCTTCCTTCAGCATATCGCAATCACATCATCGCATGGCCAAAACCCAACTACATGGGAATACATAGAAATCCCGAATTCGTGGATTTCAAAACTTATGAAATCAGGTCTATAAACCCATCGGGTCTGGCCCTTATTGACATATTGCTATCCCAATCACATCGGGCCTAGCATCATGGATCGTCGATTGCTGATTAAATTTGGACCATTGATCTCTTTTCCCGATCCGACGGCTTTCATGCAATCGCACATCGGCCCATTGCTTTATCGTGCATCATATTTGTAATGGCCCCCGGGTTCTTCCTTTGGCTATGGACTACGGCGATGCCGATTCACCGATCTGATAATCGACAATCACAATGTGTCATAGTCTAGAGTCCCAATATCGCATATAGCCTGCCTTCAATTGCGAAATGTCGGGGATCGCTGATCAGGGGTCCCTTCCGCCTTGGCCTTAGGTCCGCCCTTTGAGCCTTTTGCGATGAGATTTCCCATATAAGGCCTTTTATGCCATTTTTAGAAGAAATACCTCATTTTTCAAAGGACAAAGGTAATCTTCCATTTGTGATAACTTCATCATCCAAAGTCCATTTTAATCCATTCAAATTGCATCAGATTCAAAATGAAAAGATCTATGCAATGGGACTATTTCTAGGAGCAGCCTTTGATTTTCATTTTCCTTTGTGAGGAACACTTTAGACTTAGAAGTCTATCCAAGATCCATTTTGGATCAGGGAAAAGAGATCCATTGTGTACATTACTTAACATAATGAAACTTTGGGGTTTTGTGCTATAGGTTTGGGCCCTTAAGTAATGTTGATTTTCAAATGGCCATAACTTGTCATTCATGAGGAGATAATTATAGTGGGATATACCGTTGGAAAGGTCTCAGTGAGGACTATTACACCGTGTTGTTTGTAGGATAATTAGGGCATCATAACTTTGTCAAAAACTCAATAAACATTAAGATTATTTTGACTTCACCTAGTGAGGATATGAAAGATATCAAGTTGTCATATTGCTTTCCTTCACCTATGAATGATATTGATTTTTTATTTGACATACCCCTTGACATGAACTTGACTTGTTGTCATCAATGACAACACTATTTTCAATACCCCCCCTCCTTCTTCCTCTTCGTCTCTTATCCCTTTATGGGTCTCAAAATTAGATATTTTATAAGGCCCATTTGGTCATTTCTAGGCACCTAAAACATTTATTTAACCCATTTAATTTCACATTATAGAGATAATTAATAGTATTAATGGGTCCTCAATAATTCAATTTATCCTTTCTTATTATGTGCCTAATACTATTTATTTTGCATAATATTGTGAAATATTGGGTAGATTTTAAAGATATACATAATGAGAAAATTTAGGGACTTTCTCCCTACTACAAGATGGAAAATGATTGGATAATAAATAAATAGGATATTATGAAATTATTGAAAAAATATGAAGATCCACTAATTGAGAAAATTTAGGGATGTCTTCCCTGCTATAGGAGACGCCAAAACTTGAACATTTAATGACGATTCCTACTCCTTAGGACCATATCCACTTTTTGAGGGATATTTTAGGGGAAAGCAATCATTCTTTCAAGGAGGGTGCTTCCCCATAAATTTTTAAAATTAATATTTCAAATTAGCCTCTAGGGGAGGATTTTTTTGTATTTTTGAGAAGAACACTTGTCATTCAACAATTCTAGTTTCATTTCTAGTAGTGATGTACTTGACTTGTTTCAAATAATGAAATATAGTTTCATTTTGAGCTTATAAGGCTTAGTTTAGTTCATAGGACTCTATGTATCCTTTGGGTTGTACATCCAAGGAGCATGAGTGCCCTGATGTACCATTTCTTTTATCTTATTTTTAGCATTTCCTTGTTTATTTGAATTTCCCATTTCTGCACTTAGTGTTCATGCATCATTTTTTATAGGTTATATTGATTAAATGATTGAAATGAGTTATATTATGAGGTTATTTAGATAATAAATAGTGTAATTCATCATTATAATACATTATTAAATTATTTTTTATCGTTGGATTACTTATATTACCTTACTAGTTCAGTGGTATAAAAGTTTTGGTTTTAGTATTAAATTTCTACTAAATTTTAGGACATGTTAATGAAGCTTTTCTAAGTTGATTCCACTTCAATTGAAGTATGAAAATATTAAAATTAATTAAAAAAATTACCTCACAACATTTTCAATTGATTATCTTAGGCATTTTCCAAGTTAACTTGACAGACAAGTTTTCTGGAAGTTTCCTATAGCAAAGCAAAGTTTCCTGTAGCAGTCTATTTTCAATATTCTCCCTTACTAATATTCACTCCAAATTCATGGTAAAAATATATTTATTTCTTATAATAACCTATTACAACTATGAGACCACTTTGGTTGAGCTGATTCTTGGTTAGGTTGCCATTTATCTTCTGCATTGCTTTTCTCTTGAATGTTGATTTCTGTAACTACTCTAGATTTCCTTTCTTGCAATTTACTTTCAACAAAGTGTGATTTATTTACTATAGGAGGAATATTGGAATTTCCTTTTTAGAAAAGTAGAATGCATTTGTTTATTTCTTGCAATATCAATCTAGGAATTTCCTTTTATGCAAAGTAGAATAGATTTCCTTTAATATTATTACCTTTCCAATAAGATAAATTAGTTTTTCTTTGTTGTAATTTTCTTCCTAAAATCTTAGGATAGGTAAATTTAGTAATTCATTGCTCACTTGAGTGTTTCCTTTCCTTCTTTTACCTGCATAAAAGGGAGTCACACTAGGAAGAGGAAGGTGTTTACTACACATATAATGCATGTCCCCCTTAATTTTGTACAAACCCTAGGTTGATAATTAAAGTTGATCCATTAGGAGTTACAAAATTCTTGTTGTAATACTAAGGGTCATCACTTTTTGGCACCATTTCCTGGGAGGGTTATCACAACCCCACCTCCTTGCCCCAGAACCTAACTAGCATTGGAAGGAGGTAGTCACGTCTATGTAGATCGAAGTCCCAAGGTACAATTATGGAAATGAGACCTAAAAATTTCAACTTTGTCCAACTTCCTTAAAACCTTAAATAGGCAAGTTCATTGTGATTGCCTTGTTGAGATGATTCCAATGACATAAAATTTACTTAAATACAAGTCACAAATCAAAACTTATGGCCCTTTGAAAATAGGACATTTTAAACACTACCACATCACCTTGACCTCCACATGGTAGCCACATAGTGTCGCATGTGGCAGATGAAATATTGGCATTAGCATCATGGATAGGTCCATGTGGCACGAAAACCAAACCTGAATACTTAGAGGTCATCTTGTTACCACAATAGCTTTTTTTATAGAACAAGGGCCCGACCCCTAACCCTTGACCTATGGGTCGGCTTGACCTCCCCCTGGTCCTGCAAAAGATTTTAGGTCGAGGTCGGACTGGCCATGACCTAGATGACCTCCCTAACCCCTGACCTAACCAACTTTCGACCATGATACCACACTGTTTGGTCGACTGTAGTAGGTCAAGGCAAAGACCCAGCAAGGTCTTACCCTTCTAGCTGACCTCCAAACCTACAACCTTTGGGTCAAAACTTGTAAAATTAATTTGTTTTACAAATTTTTAACATCATTCTAGGAAATTGAATTCTTTCATGATTTTTCTTGAATGTTTCAATAATTTAAAGAACTAGTTCCAACACTCATATAACAATGGATTTTAGGAAAAAATATGCATATCTTGGGAAAAAATAACTCAAAAGAATGTTTCCAAAATAAGAGCACTTTCAAGTGGACTTATTTTCCAAAAATACAAAGAGTTGGAACAACTTATTAAGAAAAAGGAATGCTACTCCCCTTATCTTAATAAAACCTACCAATTGAGTAAATACATGAACACGGATTCAACATCGCAGGCATGTATATATTCAAATAAAGAATGAAACCATAAGGGAAACAGGCACCCTTTTTTTAGTCCTTAAGGAAAAATAAGCATAGTAACATTGTTGGGATGGGTTCCCTTGGGCTAATTTTATTGAAGTTTTGAGTCATTTGTGTAATATATTTTTGTAGCAAAGGTAAAGTATTCATGAAATGTGGAAAGTCGAGCATGAAGCTAAGTAGAGTCAAAGGGGCTTTAGTCCCTTAAGTTGGGTAAGTTATAGAGTTGTTTTGAGACCCGCCCATGCTCCACAGACCATGGTATTGTAAAGAAAATGCTATAAATAGATCCGTCACAGCGAGTCTTAGGGATAAATGTTTTGGAAGAATCATTGTAAGGGAAAGGTGCTAAGGTAGGAAAGGTCTATTTCCTATACTTAGGGCAAAATGGGAAGGCTTCTGCAACTGAGTGCACGAAGACCTTGGAATGTCTACAGTTGAGTGTGCAGGCCCTTGCAGCTGAGTGCACATGGTAGAAAGAGTTTGTACTTGCACATTTCAATATATAAAGATTGTTTGGAGCAATTATGTTGCATCTATGACTTGCTATTTACTTCTGTTTAAGTTTATGTATCTTCGCTCTCTGATCTATTTTATGTGAATTAATGCTTATTTAATGCGCAAAACGACTAGATCTGTAATATTTATACATAATAAGTACACTTAAATACCTCTGCGAAGATCTGGAAGAGGTTAGATAAATGTACAAAGATTAATTGTTTAGAAGAATTAGGTCTGTGTGAAGACAAATCTAAGCTATAAGGGCTTCATAATACACATCAGGCAGGGCTCTTGATGTAGAAACTTGGTTGTATCATCTACCAACACTGCTTCGGGTGAGACTGCAGCCTGTGCTACTTAGGTTGTTGTTGAGAGGGCCAACAATTAGGGTTTTGTTGGTTGGTGCAGTTAAAGATGAACCTCGGTTAGGCCCCATCAAGCCAACAAATGGTTCTGTTGCCAGGTCCGGGATCTATTTGAGGAATGTGTGATGTCAAATAAGTGGTTACCTACTCAGAAATAAATTGAGAAGTGGCTTGACTGGAATGAACACACATTTGCAGCTCAGGATAACTGAAATCGATGGTTATCCAAGGAACAGTGGTTGAATAGACACCTATACTTAGAAAAGATAGAAAACTTTTTCTGTTTCTTCCCTTGTGAATTGCACGAATGGTTGTGTGGACTCGCGGATAGTCAGGGTATGTGGAGACTTGATGACCACTTTGTGTGGACTCCAGAGTTGGTGAGGCGGTTGGAAGCTTTAGAAAATAACATCACGTGAGCTGTTGATCATTGGATTGAGTGTATTGTAGGAGGATTCATCACTGAGATCGTGATTGATACATCCATCAGCTATAGTGAAGCAGAGCGTAGGCTCTTCAAGGGACCGTGAGGTAAGTATTTAAAATCTTTGAAAACTTGGATTAAGATTTTGTTGTGTGAAAAATAAGTTATGCCATTACCTTGATGTTTGGGACTACGTGAAGCGGAAAACCCTTCAGAAGGAATGGAGAATCAGGCTTTGAATATAGTTCGCTATTAGGATCCTCTTCAAGCGACGATGAAGGAACTATTTTGAATACACCACGAAGTGCGTTGTGGTTGGTAAGTTAGGGTATGTTGCAGATACCTCATCCATCCACTCCACCTCCACCTCCACCTCCACCTTCACCTCCACCATTCAACATGGAAAACACAATGAAGATGCACCAATCTTCGAAAGGTTAGGGAGAAAAGACCCCAAATAATTCTCATTCATTCCAAATGTTGTGTTGATAGTGCAACCAATCACTGATGATAATCTAAAGAGAGCTCAACTAGTTACAACATTGCAAGATAGGGCACTAACTTGGTATGTCAAGTAATGTCAAAACAAACCTGATGCGACATTGGCAGAGACTCAACAAGAGTTGAAAAATGAGTTTAAGAAGCCTAAGTCTCAGGCATAGTCTGTTATATCATTTAAGGATATAAAACAAATGGTAAATGAATTATCGTGGGATTTTGATCAGAGGCTAAAATGCCTGATCCGACAGGCTAATATGAACATCACGAATGAAACAAAAAGATTGGTACATTGCTTTGTTGTTGCCTCACCTAAGATTACCATTATCACAATAGAAGATAGCAATGCAAGTCGAAGTTTTGGAGATCACGATGAGGTTGGAAGCCTCGCCAATCCAAGATACAAACATTGGAGTACAATAGATTCACTCACAGCTAGAAATTCTACACCCATAATTGAAAATCCTAAAGAAGGGAAAGAAAGCCCAGCCAAAAGTTCACACATAAGTTTGGTGTTTGAAATGTAAGGGCCACAACCATGATAAGGAAAATTGTCTGGTTTATCAGAATTATCTTATTGGAGGGGGGCATGTCCCCCCGGAGCCAAAAATTACTGTTGGGCCGAGCATATGAGCAATGCCATGGTGCGCTATCTATCAGGTTATAGGACCACATGCGACAGGCAATTGTCATCTACTACAGAAGTTTGGATAGATCCCTTAGCCATTGTTTTGCAATTTTTGCAAGTCCGTAGGTCATGATTAGCACCATTGTCAAAGTTATGAATTAATGATGGATAGAACCTCTATTTATTGAATACAGATAGAAAATCAACCTCAGGATCATAACGCGAGTACAACGTGTGAAGGATTTCAAGGCTAGGGAAGAGGAAGAGGAGGAGGGGCTTACAGAGGTCATGGAAAAGTTATTTGTTACAACTATGGAAAAGCTAGATGTTTTGCATATGTAATTCAAAACCCAAAGCATCCATCTTGTCAATATTGGAGACAGTTCGATCATGTGATAGAAGATGCCTGATACTTATAACAAAGATGCAAGAAAAGAGACACAGATCCAGCAGCCTACACAAAATATCGAGATGATGATGACGAAGGCTCACAAAGAAGATCATAGCATCAATATCACAACATGCATTGGTATGGCCACAGGAGAAGACAAAGGAAGGCAACCTGAAGCCGAAGGATGGGTGCACAAGGCTACCGAGAAAGAAGTTGGATTTGACCTCAACTGCGCTAAAGAAACATTTATGGAGGCTAAAAAGAATTTTGCTGAGGCTTCTACATCAGGATGTTAGGAGAAAACAAATGTACAAAGTGAAGTGAAAGAGGTAGACCCTTCGTTATTTTCCACTTTTATGAAAACTTGCATGAAGATATTGCGAGATTAGAAGGTAGTAGAAGGGCTCCAGGATTTTATTGAAAATTGTACAGGAAAAATTAAGATTCCTTTAGAACAATGTGATGTAAAAAAATTGGGTAGACATAAGAAGGAGATAGGGTGCAAGATGAGGTTGACCACGCAGGTAGGAGAGTATGAAATGGACAAAGTCATCCTAGATTTGGTTTTTGATGCAAACATACTTCCTAATAAGACATGAGAAAGGATGGGGAGGCCTATGTTGCAATGTTCTCCTATACAATAATGCATGGCAAATCAGTAGAATATTATTCTTATGGGGCACCTGTATGGAGTAACGGTAGACATTGAAGGAGCGAGTGCGTTGGCTAATTTTGAAGTAATCAAAATTGTGGATGACAACAATCCTTACACTGTGCTGTTGGGAATTGATTGGGACTTTGATATGGATGCGGTGATCAATATAAAGAAGCGAAGGATGAATTTTGAAAAGAAGGTGCTCAGGGTTATAGTGCCACTGGACCCTACTGAGGGAGCGCACTATACTGAACAAGTCTATGATTATGTCGAAGATGATGGTGATTTGGATCAAATATACAAGATAACTATGCGTGACGAAGATTGGAGCAATGCCACTTCAAATGGGTGAATCAAGTGGGATATAGACAACTCTTGTACCTCATATTTAGATGAAGAGCTTGAACATTGGCAAAACATGTTGCATGAAGTATTCATGCTACGGTGCAATATGATGACAAAATCATTGTATCAACAAAGGTAAGAAAGCTTCAACATTTTGATGGTTTAATTGATGTTGATCTGTTTTTGGATGACTTTGAAAGGGAAGTGCCTGAAGAACATTGATTCCAGGCACTTGAGTTAGCACCATGCCCAATGCTTGCCTGTTGGTGAGGTACGCACAAGGATAGCTTCACTGGTTGAAAGGAAAACAAAAGAATGATGAAGTTAATATTTTGATATGCTAATAACCGGATAACTGAGAAATATAGTGGAAATTATGATTCACGTGAGAACTAGGTGTGATGGACTAAAGCCTAGGGCGAAGATACACAACCGGTGTGGGTACGTGTCTTTTGTCATACCTTAGATACAATCTCAATGAATTGATACTTAGAAACGGAGCTACACCATGGGACAACTGAATGGGATGTCTTAAGGGAAAGTTTTTTACTAACTTTCAGCTTTGAGGATGGGTTTGAGTGCATTGATGAAGTACTCCAGGAGATCAAGGATTTTATCTTTAGAATTCCTGAAGAGCGGGTGGAATGGGTTCACCCAGACTAGAGCACGCAACTATGCCATGGGCTGGAATGCTACAATATGACTTCTGAAGGAGAAGAAGATGATCCAATAAAAATCAACATTCTAGAGACTGAAGGACAACGTGAGGTTGAAGGACCTAAAGTAGAGAAACCTGATATATCAAAACCTTTGAATACCTGGCAAGTAAACATTGGGTCAAAGGCACAACCCAAGTTTCTGAAGATAGGCAATTACTAGGATGAAGATACCATTGATAAGGTTGTGAAGCTACTGTGGGAGTACCAGGACTTGTTCCCCACTAATTTCTTAGACCTAAAGGGAATAGTAGGAGATATGGGTGTCATGAAGATCACTTTAAAGCCTCATGTGAGGCCTGTGAAACATAGACCTTACCGGTTGAATCCCAAATATAAGGAAAAGGTGCGCAAAAGCTAGAAAAAATGTTGGAAGTAGGAATCATTGAGCTAGTTGAGGAATTAGATTGGGTTAGCCCTATGGTGGTTTAGGAAAATAAATAGTAGGGTGAAATCAGAATATGCGTAGATTTGAGAAAGTTGAACGATGCGTGTGTGCATGATCCATTTCCAACACCATTTATATATGAAGTTTTAGAAAATGTTGTAGGACCGAAGGGTTATTCATTCACTGATGGGTTCTTACGGTACCATCAGATTAAGATCATGCTGGAGGATTGCAACAAGATGACCTTTGCAATAGAGTGGGGATGTTTCTAGTACATAGTGATGCTGTTCAGGCTAAATAATGCACCATCGATCTTTTCAAGGGTCATAATTGCCTCATTTAAAGAATTTATCCATAAATTTCTCGAAGTATATTTTGATGACTGGAATATGTTTAGATTGGTAAAGCACCATGTTGCAAGTCTGAGCCTGATGCTGGACACTTTTTGTAGATAGAAAATTGCACTGAATTTGAAGAAATGCATATTTAGTGTGCCATATGGAATATTGCAAACATGGGTTAATGGTAGACCCCACGAAGATAGAAGTGATTGTCAAATTAGAAGCTCTAA
Source organism: Pinus tabuliformis (assembly GCA_031772625.1). Lineage (NCBI taxonomy): Eukaryota > Viridiplantae > Streptophyta > Pinopsida > Pinales > Pinaceae > Pinus > Pinus tabuliformis. The sequence goes on along the minus strand of CM062808.1, from coordinate 682,520,652 downwards.
AGAATGTAAAGCAGTTACACACAACATTGGGGCACGCTAGTTAATATATAAAGTTTATCAAGGCTTATGCTCAAATAACTGCGTCGATGGAGAAGTTATTGAAGAAAGACACAGCTTTTTGCGGGGACGAGGAGTGTCAGTGCAATCTATATGTATTGAAGGAAAATATGGTGGCTGTGTCTATCTTGGTGTTATTGGACTGGAAGAAAGAGTTCCATGTTCATGTGGATGCCTCCTGTATCATGTCAGGTGCAGGATTGTCCTAGGAAGAAAAATGAAAAATTAATCATCTGATAGCCTTCGCGAGTAGAAAACTATTAAAAGATGAGAAGAATTATTCAACAACAGAGAGCAAAGGATTCACGATGGTCTACACACTGCAAAATTTTGGAAATTATTTTTTGGGAACACATTTCAAAATGTACATAGATCACTCCACTCTCAAATACCTAGTCAATAAGCCTATGTTGGGGGGAAATATCTGTAGGTGGTTGTTGTTGTTTCAAGAATATGATTTTGACGTGATCGTGAAACCTAGACGGTTGAATGTGGGACCATATCATCTATCAAGGATTGAGACAAGTGAAGAACCCACACATTTAGATGAAGGATTGCCTAATGCACAACTATTTGTTGTATGAATCACAAATGATCATTTTGTAGATATAATTCAGTTTCTAACTACTGGAACAACTCCGGAAGGGTATTCTACTCAGCAGAAAAAGGAACTGGTGGTCCGTGCTACTGATTCTTCTATGATCATGAGACACTTGTATAAGATGGGTATTGATGACATACTGCATAGATATGTTTCAGAGTTTGATCATTCTACTATCCTCGCCGAACCATATGGAGGATTAGAGGGATGACACTATGCAGGTAGAGTGACTCTGCAGAAGATTCTATGCATAGGATTATGGTGGCCAATGTTGCATAAAGATTCTAAGGCATACTGTAAGGCATGAGATGCTTGTCGAAGGATGGAAAAGCCATTACGAAGGGATGAATTTCCATTAAATCCTCATACTTCATTATAGGTATTTGACAAGTGGGTTATTGAATTTATTGGTCTGATACAGCCACCAGGGAAGAAGACAGGTGTGCGATATATTATTATTGCGACAGAGTATTTGACAAGATGGGAAGAAGCACAACTGGTGAAGGAATGTACCACTACTACAGCCATGAAGTTCCTATTCGAGTATGTGTTGACTAGGTTTGGATGTCAAAGATACTAATGATTGATTGGGGTATGCACTTCCTCAATGATACTATTGCCGCAATGCTTGAAGAATTTCAGGTGTATCATCAAAAATGTATGCCCTATCACCCTCAGGAAAAGGGAATAGTTGAAGCATTTACTAAGATCCCAGAGAACACGTTAACTAAGGTCTACAAACCACAGAGGAACGATTGGGATGTGTGGATACTAGCAGTCCTATGGGCATATAGGACGACATGTAAGAAGCTAATAGGACAAACCATTTTCAAGCTAGTGTATGGGATAAAAGCAGTCATGCCAATGGAGTATATTGTTCCATGTATGCAGAATGTACCATTGAGATGGCTGATTGCGAGACTATGGAAGAGCACCTTGTGCAATTACTAGAGCTTGAAGAAGACTAATTTCTAGATGGATTTCAACAACATGTGCAAAAGGAACGTGAGAAGGCTTGGCATGATAGGCATATTAAGCTGCACACCTTCAAGATGAATGATATCATGCTACTATATGATAGCATGTTCACAAAGTTTCCAGGAAAATTTCAAATGCACTGGTTAGGGCCATATTTTGTTAAGGAATTCATAGTTGGTGGTGCAGTTTAGCTCTCGAAGTTGAATGAGGAACCATTCCCAAGAAGAGTCAATGGAAGCTGACTGAAGTTGTATAAAGGAGATCCTACCCTTACATAATGACTATATGATGGAAGGATAGTCTTAGTACTCTAAGCAGCTGTAAGGAGGTATGAGACTATAAACTTCACTGCCCAAAGAAGTGGGAAATGAAGTAAGAAGGCTACGCGAGGAAAGCATGTAGCGCACCAGGAGAAGGTGCACCAGGAGGGTTGCACCATGGAGGATGGTGTCGTACAACTACCTTAAGTGCATTGTAGCTGATTGGATGGAAAAAATCATATTATGAGGAGTGGGTAGGTGACATTTATGGTGCAAATATTTGGAAATCTGCTGCCAAAGATACATTTATGATAAGAAATTGGAGGGAATGGTCGGATTTGAATTCAAAAGTGCTTATAAATATGGCATGCTAGCCTGTAGAATAAAAAATTTTCTCCTGAGAATTGTCTGTAAGCTTCGTTGTCTGAAATTTATGAAACAAGATGATAGGGAGGAACTTCTTTCATGAATGGTGTTAGGTAAATTTCCTGAGTGGAACCGAAAAGCCTTCTTAGACAATATGACTGGAACTAATCCCACAGAAGCCATTAGTTCTGAAGCCGCTGTTTCGAATGTCACAACCCCTAAAATTGCGTTGATGGAACCTACACCATATATACCCACAACGCGAAGGTCACCTAGGTCGAAGCCATTTGTTGCTAAGGAAAAGTAGAAGAAACCCCAAGTTGTTCCGGTGAGAAAGTCACCGAGGAAGAACCATGTGAAGGTTCAGCAGAAAGGGAAAATGGACAAGAAAAAACAGACATATGAACCCCTAGATCTGGATGTAGAGGAGAATCGTGATGGGGTTGAAGAGTTAGATGTTGAAGAGGGTGAGACTATAACTAGGCTCACGAACTATATCCCTCTGGGAAAGGGCAAAGAAAAGGTACCCAGGGATCTAGATTCTGGCAAATTATAGTCTCTATGTCGCTATTACTAGAGAAATTTCCATTTGAAGGAATGTAGTTAAGATGTATCCCTGCACTGAAAATGGAGGATTGGGATCTCACTGATCATGATAAATTCCTTCATTTGGCCATGAACAAATATCTGGTAAAGATATATTATGAGGAGACCGAAGTGGCGTGACTGGAGACAATGAAGTAGGTCACAGGGGTTGAAAAACTCAGGTTGCTGAATATGTTATGGGTACCACACTTTCGCTGAACCAATATCAAAATGGTGTGCTAATGCCAAATGCTTGTGTTAGTGCATGCTAGGTATCTCTGGTTGGGAAAGCCCATCCCATCACAAATATGTGAATCCATTGAATCACAAGGTTTCCCTTCCAAGGGTTGCATCTCGCCAAAGAATTTGGAGGCAAGAGTCAAGAGAAGTGCAACAGGTCACAGTGCATGTTTTGTTGACATCGCAACATTTAGGATCGAGTTCGCCAACTTCCACAACAAGATCGAGGTGCCAGCCAAGTGACTCAAGGGCGAGTCACCATATTTGTGTTGGGGACCTATTGGGATGGGGTCCTTAGGGTCAATTTTGTTGAAGTTTTGATTCTTTTTTGTAATATATTTTTTTAGCGAAGGTAAAGTCTCTACAAAATGTGGAAAGAAGAGTGCAAAGCTAAGTAGAGTCAAAGGGGCTTCAATACCTTAAGTTTGTTAGGTGATAGAGTTATTTTGAGACCCACCCATGGTTCACGAACCATGGTATTGTAAAGAAAATGGTATAAATAGATGAGTCATACTGAGTCTTAGGGATAAATTTTTTGGAAGAATCATTGTAAGGGAAAGGTGCTAAGGCAGGAAGGGTCTGTTTCCTATACTTAGGCAAAAGGGGAAGCCTTCGGCAACTGAGCTCATAGAGACCTTGGAATGTCTACAGTTGAGTGCATGGGCCCTTGCAGCTGAGTGCGTAGGGTAGAAAGAGTTTGCCTTGAATGTTTGAATCTAATAAATACTGTTTGGAGAAATTATGATGCATCTGTGCCTTGTTATTTACTTCTGTTTAAGTTTATGTATCTTCGCTTTGTGATCTATTCTATGTGAATTAATGCTTATTGACTGCATGAAATGGATAGATCTATAATATTTCTACATAATAAGTACACTTAAATACCTCTGCGAAGATCTGGAATTCGTTAGATAAAAATATAGATATTAATTTTTTAAAAGTATTAGGTCTGCGCAAAGACATATCTAAGCTATAAGGGCTTTAGAATACACATAACATAGGCGTCTGGATGTAGAAACCTAGTTCTAGCATCCCCCAATACTTCTTTCGGTGAGGCTGCAGTGTGTGCTACACATGTTGTTTCTGAAAGTGCAAGGAGTTAGGTTTTGTTGGTTGGCGCCGTTAAAGCTGAACCTGGGTAAGACCCCATCAATCCAACAAGCACCACAATAACTTGTTCAAAAATGAAACATATAATCTACAACATTTCAAATCATTCCATATTATTCGTTAACACTAATATACAATCACTTCAACTAGTGCAACTTCAACACTATCAAAATGAAACAAATCCCTACAGTAGGATATTAGTGTGGAACCATGCATCTCATGAATTATTTCATTCACTACGTCATTCACATCCTCATATGAATTGTAATCGATAGCTTACACTTATAAACACAAGTAAGCCAAGAATTTTCATGCCACCATTCAACAAATCATTCATTCACAAGATAACTTGGAATTCATTTAAGTTTATTCATGAGAAGACTTATCTTGGATTTATGATGAACATGGGAAACTAGGCTCAATACTACAACTCTCTAGCTAATCATAGGCATGTTTCAACCAAGCTACCTGTATTTGTCACTTGAGCTAGATTCCAAGGACTAAGATGGGCTTGCTCAAAGGAATAATCTCCAACTCCCATGTAAAACATGTACTCTAGAGGTCCTCTTACATCCACCCACTAGCTACTAAACAATAGACTAATGTACAAGGAATCTGGAGACCTATTGTCTCCATCCTTCAGAGTGAAATACTATGGTTCCCCCTAGCTTGGGGAATCCAAAACCCACATTGAAAAATAAGCTACAACAAGGGAGCAACCAAAAATCCTCCAACAAAGTTCTAGGAATAATTTCTCCATCCCAACCCTCACTGATTTCTGAGGAACACCATCTCCACTATCATGTCTAATGGGGACTTGAGAGTAAATTAATTCCTATCTTGCAAGTGATTTCTTCTAGCCTCCTTTCCAATAGAATACTTCATTCCTTTGCTACCCTGTGTTTTCCCTGTGTTCTTTTTTTATTTTATTTTATTTATTTATTTTCAGATCTACCTTCCTTTCTTTTCTATTATCTCTTTTCCTAAGTTTTTTTCTTGCTCAATGTTATTTTCCAAACTCCTGTGCATGTGTGATCTTTTCCACATGTCTTTTATTTCTCATGACCATGCCTTTTTCCATGTAATATCTTCCCACTACCTAGACAACTCCTATGCATTAAATATTTTCATTTTTCTTTCTTCTGCAGTTACCAAAAAAGCATCGGCAATGTCCCTTTCTTTGCAGTCCATAAATTCACAACACCAGTCCCATTTAAGAAATCACACCAACTATTTTAAAACACAACAACTAACCTTCAATGGTTGTCCCAAAAATACTTCAGTCTTCTTGCAGGAAGTAAGATGAATTTCCAAAGCAATTTACCTCCCTCAGCCCCTTGGAATCGATGTCAGTTACTGAGCCCAATTTAAATTTTAGAATTCAAATATTAAAATATTTACATGCCATGCATAATACAATTACAAGTTGGGCTATCACAAACCCCTTCCCCTCAGGGGAACACCATCCTTGGTTTTCTCTGTCCATATACAATAGAGAACATGCTAAAATAAAAATAAAAATAAAACATAATGTCCATGGCGCTTTATATTTACATCTCTTTATAATATTTACATATACATATATACATTTTCATCAACCAATAAAAAAAAATGGAAAAGTTATATTCATGACATCAATCCTTTCCCAAGTGGCTTCCTCGGGCCCAGAGTGCCTCTACTACATTTTGACTTATTTTATGGCTCGATTCTAGAGCATGAGACTCTTCTGGTCTAGAATACATAGTGGGTGTCACTAGAACTCTCCTTATGGTTCCAGGAGTAGCATATATCAATCAATAACATGATTTGAATCCTATACATATGTTTTAAGAAAAGAAACATGGAAGACATCATGGATTTTAACTGATGGAAGCAAGTCTAGCTTATAGGCCATTGGTCCTATTCTCTCAAGTATCTCAAAATGCCTACAAAAACTATGGTTCCAACTTTGCAAATGATTGAGTCTTCAAGGATATTTTCTTGGGTCTAACCCTCAAGTAAACATGTTCCCCAACTTGGAACTCTTTATGCACCCTATTCTAATCCACATAGCTCTTTTTCCTATTTTATGCTACCTTAAATTCTTCCTAATGACTTGCATTTTATTCTCCATCTCCTTTAACATATCAGGTCCAATAAGGACCCTATTCACTAGATCACTCCAACTGATAGGAGTATTACAAATCCTTCCATACAATGCATCAAATGGGCTCACCTTTCAAGACTCTTGGTACTCATTATTATTTGCAAACTATACAAGTGGAAGATACTCTCCCCACTTATTTTTTCATTGCATCACATAAAACCTTAATATGTATTCAAGGATTTGGTTTACCCTCTCTATTTTCCCATCCATTTATGGATGATAAGATGTACTAAAGGCCAACTCTGTCCCCAAGCATGCAAATAGTTCCTTCGAAAACTTGTAAGTGAATTTGGCATTCATATTTGAAATAATATTCTTGGGAACTCCATGCAAGCTCAAAATATCCTTTATGAATATTTGTGACAACTCACTAGCCGAATTAGTGGATTTGACAGCTAAAAAATGAGCTACCTTGTTCATCTTTTCAATGACCACGATAATTGCATCATGCTTCTTGGAGGTTCTAGGAAAACTTGTAATTATTTACATGGAGATCACCTCCCACTTCCATTACACAATGAGAGTAGGCTACAATTAACCTATTGGATGTTTACATTCAACCTTCACCTACTGGCATTCTATGCATTTAGCAACAAAATCAACCACTTCCTTTTTCAAATTAGGCCAAAAATAAAACTTCTTGATGGCCATGAGAGTCTTTCGGTATCCTGGGTGGTTGGAATATGGATTTATATGTCTCTCTCATGTTGAGGCTTTTCAAGTCCTCATTGCTTTGCACCTATATTCTATTCTTGAATATAATCAAGCCATCATCAGTGAGATGATAATCTGTAAATTTTCCACCATCACCATCCTGATGTAGCTTTTCCTTCATTTTATGATATCTCTCATCATGTTTCCCTACTCTTTTGACCCACTCCATGAGGTCGACTCTATAAGAAATTACGGTTTCCAAGTGATTCAATTGAATCCTTCTATTGAGTGCATCAACAACCTTATTTTATTTGCCCTTAATGTACTTGATCTAAAAATAAAACTCACTAAGTGTAGCCAACCACCTAGCTTGTGTGACATTAAATTGAGGCTAATCAAACATATACTTAGTCTTGCATGACCTATCATTAGCGTGAATCTCTTTCTAAGGAGGGAATGCCTCCACGTATTTAATGCATGAATGATGGAAGCTAACTAAAAACCATGAGTTAGATAGTTTGCCTTGTGTACATTCAATTTATAAGACTCATAAAAAACTACATTTCCTTCTTGCATCAGGACTCCATTGAGCCCCTCCTTGCAGGTATCTGTACACACCACAAATTCTCTATCTAGATCTGTAGTCCTCAACACTGGTGCATTAGTTAGAAATTGCTTCAACTTCTCAAAATTGGTTGCACACTCAACCTTCCACTAAAACTTCATTCCTTTCCTATGGAAGGATGTGATAGGGTGGCCTATCTTGGAAAAGTTTATGATGAACCTCCTATAGTAGCCTTCCAACCCCATGAATGATCTGATCTCATTTACATTTTTTGGTGTTGGCCACTCCATTATGGATTTGACCTTTTCTGGATCAACTGATATCCCCCACTTGGAGACATGTAGTTGGGGCATTACTAAACCCAAAGGGAACCACTACAAACTCATAATTCTTGTACTATCCTATCTGAAATGTGGTCATATGGATGTATTCCTCCTTAATTCACACTCAATGGTACCTTGACCTCAAGTTGATCTTGGAGAATATTGTTGCTCCCCTCAACTATTCAAATAAATCACAAATCCTTGGCAACAAACACCTAGTATTTATGGTCACCTTAATTAACTGTTTGTAATCAATGCATAATATGAGGGTGCCATCGTTTTTCCTCACAAATAATACTAGAGCTCCCCATGGTGACACACTTGGTTGTATGTGACCTTTATCAAGCATATCCTTCAATTGTAATTTTAACTCAAGTAACTCATGAGTGCTCATCATGTATGGTTTCTCTTTGAAGAGTTTTTCAAACTCACTTTGAGTAAATATTTGTTCTATGATGCCCTTGACATTCTTCAAATCTTCCCACGATATGTCTACTCTTCTTCTGAGACTATTGGTGGCTATATTTTCCTTCATCTTCTCAAAATAATAATGGATTCTAAAGAGCTTCCTCATCCCAAGAAACCAAGCTTCTGCATTTTTAAATTTCTCCATTTCCCCATCAAATGTGGGTGGTTTACCTTTCTTGAACTCCTTGGGCATATAGTCTCTTTCTCTACTTTGATGATGATTATGGTGATGAGAATGATGATAATAAGAATGATGTATCCTAGTAATAGAACTAGAGTGTATAATAGAGTGATTCCCATGAGTGTTGGTTCTTCTTTTTGGGGTTCTCAATGGTGTATTTCCTCTTACAGTGTATTCACTCTCCCTCCTATGCCTCTTCCTGGCCCTACTACCATTTTCCCCATTTGTTCTCTCTTTGGATTCCAAAGGGCTTAACCTGCCTATGTAGCTATCCACTAGCTCATGTTGTTTCTGTCTTTGTTAGCCAGAGAGGCTTTGTAGTATGATTGTATTCAACTCAATTTTCCTCTATTAGGCCTTTACCAACCTTTCATTATCTACCTTCAAGCATCTAATCTTGGACTTCAAGCTTCTCAAGGTATCCATCTAATCAAAAGAGCTGTATCCTCCATTGTTTCGCACTAATGTTTCTTCCACATCCATCCCTACCTCTTCATATCCATGTCATGACTTGTTGGCGTTGTACTAAACCATTATTTTCCTCGTCCTTTAATTCCTTATTGTCCTTTGTTGTTTGTGATGTGTTTCCATTCACACAAAAAGGCTTAGATACATTATGCTATCAATAAATAAACATTATCATGGCCTTGAACTTGCTTTTCTAGAGCTATCATAGTAGCCTAGTTGTAACAAAATAGGTCATGTTAACAGATCAATAGTAATCACAATCAATCCACAAGAATTATCCCATCTACATGCAGTATCAGTCAGCAAAAATGGTTATATCATCAATCAATAATAAAATATTATTAATCATTAGTGATATTTTCCATGTGAAATCATAATGTAATACATATATCAATCATGCATGCAATAAATTAGATTCAAATTTGCTTTTTACACCTAAACATTAGTTTAGTTAATTTTCTAAAAATCATCATGAAACCCCTTACGGGGGGCTCTACTATTAACTTGCTCATGTTGGAGCCAATCCAGTCCAAGTGTTGAACCTGTATGCTTTGATACCATGTTATGAAAATCCCACCTTCTAACTTGAGAACCTAGCCAAATTTGGATGAAGGCAATTAGTATGGAGATCCAACTCCCAAGGTGTAGCTATGGGAATGTGACCTAAATTTTTGGAATTTTTCCAACATCCTTAAAAACTTAAATATATGTCTTTTTTGCATTCATCTTGTCTATATGATTCCAATGATATAAAATTCACTTAAATTTGACTCGGATTGAAAGTTATTTCAATTTGAAAATATGCCACTTTAAACCCTGCCACATCATCTTGATGTTGGTGTGGTAGCTCCATAGTGGCCCATGTGGCAGATGACATACCGACACTACCATCATGGATAGGTCCATGTGGTAGGCAATCTAATCTTGAATAGTTAGAGGTCATCTTGTTACTTCAACGACTCATTGTATAGAACTATGGTATGATTCCCGACCTAGGGCTCAACCTAACATCCCTCTAATCATGCAAAATATTTTGGGTCGAGGTCAACCCAACCCTAACCTGGCTGACCTCACAAACCCCATGATCCAACCAACTTCCGACCACGATACCACATAGTTTGGTTGGCCTATTTTAGGTCAGGGTGGAGACCTGAAGAGGTTCAACCCTTTCTTATGACCTCGTGACCTTTAAACCATGGGTCAAAAGTTGTAAAATTAATTAATTTTATATATTTTTAACAATGTTCCAGGAACTTGAATTGTTTCATGATTTTTCTAGATTTTTTCAATATTTTCAAACATTGGTTCCAACACTCATCTGACAATGGATTTGAAGGAAATTTATGCATAATTTGGCAAACAATGATTCTTCGGAGTTATCAATGATGTCAAAATATGTTTTTTAATTTAGAAAATGGGCGTGTTATTCGTACATAATCCACACTAGTGCATTGAGTACTTGAGCACACTGAAACAAGGTTGAATAAAAGAAAAATTACTAGGCATTAAATTCATTTTTACCATTTATAGTGTTGTAGAGCTCTCAAGAACTGGTGTTTCTTTTTCCTTTATGAAGCACTCTGCCATGAATGGCTCCCTTGCTTGCCATCCTTCCTTCTGTTATCCACTGCATTCCTTTTGAATTTTTTCAAACGGTGGTCAGATTTGAGTTTTTAGATTATGTGACAACCATGCCTCTCCGATGACCAAATATCTAGGTAATTTCTATGTTTCCTGCTAACTTAATTTTTTAGCAGAGAAGAATTGAAAATTAAGTTAAAAAAAACATTTTTTATTTATATATTTTTTTTCTTCATGGTGCATTCGAGAGGTTTGTCTCACACCATTCATGGTGCACCCTATAAATTTACAGGGTGCATTGCAAGTCAATGTGTAAAGTTAACACACAATAATTTTTTAATATTATGTTGTGCATTTGGTAAATGGAAACACACTAGGACATGAAGTTTCAGAATGCACTACCTAAATTTTTTTAAGTTTTTAGGCAATGCATCGGGTAAGAGATCGAAGGCACCACTTACTAGTTCCTAAGGTCAACGCACCAGAGAGTTACATTTGAGGATGACTGCCATAAAAATATTATGTTTTCTGGTGTTGTGTCTGGTAAAAGAAACTTCCTAGTGAATTTATTTTTACTAAACACACCGCATAATATTCAAAAACTATAGGTTGGTGCATTTGCTCACATGAACATTCCGTTGTGGTGCGTCGGGGTAAAATTTATGCACTAGTGCAAAACGTTAAGTTGACACACCACATTGAAAACTAAAAATTACTAATTTTATGTATGTATGTGCATCAAAAGTAGTGTGTCAAGCTGATGTACACACCATGTCTCGTGCATTCTTATTTTTTTAGTGCACTGAGGGTGATTTTTTTTTTAATTGAAAGTTATATGTCCATATTTATAAGCACACTATTAATTTAATAAAAAAATCTATGTTTTATGTATGAGGCCCATGTATGTTATATTTCAATCATGCAAAGACATCAATGAAGAGAGGAGAAATAGTAACAAGAGAAAAGGGTTGACCAATAGAATGTGGTATGAGAGTGGGAGGTATGGGAGAGGGAGACAAATTTGTACCTCACCCTATTACAATAGTGACCCAAGCCCTCTTGAGGAACGTAGGCCTCCTTAAGTACTATGAGGAGGCCACATCCCTTAAGGGGAAATCCAGGTTGTTGGAACAACTGATCCATTGGTGGGATCTCCACCGACATGCTTTCCATATCAATCCTGACATGTGGTACCAACCGACTAAGGAGAAAAATCTATTTTATCATTGGCATATCTAGTAGAGGGGAGGATTTTTTCCAATTCCTTGATTTCCCCCTTAGTGTTGCAACAAAGAGTCAACTTATATATTCTTAGAGATACATTGGGGATCACGTAGTTTCTCCAATGGATTTTTAGGTGTCTTATGGATAGCTACAAATTTCTTCTTTTGGTGCAGAGGAGGTTAGGTGCCTCTTACTATTAGTGACTAACATTACACACTCTACCACTATTGGCAAGCGTATTAGTTTCCCTCATTTTTTTATGTTTATTCTTTGGTGCAAAGGCCATGATGTATCAGATGATCTACCATTTTTTTGTGGTACTTTTGTATAGCTTTAGATAGATGTCATGCTATGATACATGATAGGTTGAACTTCCCTTTTTCTTGAGAGCTATTTTTTTTATTTTTTGAGAGGTTTCTAGAGATTAGGCCTCCTTTTTACCACTACCCTCTATTGACGGTGTTGGACCCACCAACATGTTAGGGGATCTCCCTGGTAAGAAGTCCTAATGAGACCTCAGACCGTTTGGTGTAGGAGTCCCAGTAGTGGGTTGTACGGTAATTCCTTGACCATGATTTCACACAGAGTCAAGTAAGATGTCCATGTTGGTAGCAAGGGTGTGACAACTGCAATAAGACAAGGAAGGTGCATGAATGGTTCTAACACATGGAGGGTTGGGTGAGTGCACCCCGTCAAAACCTATTATAGCACGTGGCTTGGAAGGGAACACACGAGTGAAGATGCATCACAAACTGGAAAGAAATTTAGCTAACAATCCAAAGTGATGGTTAAAGCAATCAACACCTTTCAGTAAGATTCATACATACTTATAAAGAATAGTCTGTACATGCATGTGTAAGCAAATAGATACATGTACCATTTACAGTAAACAAGATAGCTGGAGTACAATATGACATATGCATGAAATGTGCCAGCTCTGTTATATTAAGAAGTGTAAGTTCCAGTCATACAAAACATCCATGTACCACCACCAGTTCTGATAGTGGAACGTTACAGCCACAACTGCCTACTCCTCTAAAGAGATATACTATCTCTGCCCAGTGGAGAAGCCAAGCCACATTACAATACTGTCCAAGCTCTCTCTAAGATAGTCTTATCGGAAGCCTGGTTGACCAAAAGCCTATACAATGAGTTATGAGGGACTATTTATAGCAAAGGGTGGGGTGGCCCTTGCCATTCCCCTTTGTGACAATTCATCTACCCTCACTACTCTTCATCTACTTTGTGACTATTACATCCAACTATCGACACTTGAACTTACACTTGACAAGATGTTACAGGCAATCTACACATGTACTCATGTGAGAAATAATGGCTTGAGCAAGACATGCAAGACATCACTAACACTCAGACCATTGTTGTGAGACCAACTCTTTGACATCCTTGTGATGGTCGATGGTGGTTGTAGGTTTTAACCCCGTACAGAAATTACCTACATACGAATTCTAAATCACAGAAAATAAACAATGCGAGAACATAACACATAAAACACATATACATAGAGATTTTCCCCTAGATCCCAAAACCATGACTACTATCTTGATTTTTCATTATGTTCCTCAAAATGTTACAACACATATTTATACATGCCGAAGCATCCAATTCCATGGACCGAAAACCATCGCGTCCAAAACCATGTGCTAAAAACATGCAGAAAACCATATGTAGGTCCACCCAACCTAATATAAGGTCCAAAAAACAATCCATAAATGGGGGTTACTTGCACGCCTCAAATCCCTGTGACCCCCATGCTACGCAATCGGTGCAACGAAGGGGAAATTCTTCCCCCCCCCCCCTCTAACCCCCCAGTTAACTACGTCGTCTAGTCATGGAAAGAATATAACACAACCAAACATTCTCCCACTTGTTGTTTTCTTTCCACAGGGGGCCATAAGAGAGCTTAGTCATTTATCATGCCTTTCAATGCTCATTGTTTCTCTAGACCAAGAGAACTTCTCAAAGCTCACATATTTTTTCAATGCGTTTGCAGTATTCTTCAAAGTGTCCACCTTTACCAGCAACACCTTTTTTTCTTCTATCATATCCCTCACAAAGTGATACTGAACATCAACGTGCTTTGTCTTTGAATGATATGCAGGGTTCTTTGCCAAGAAAATTGCACTTTGGCTTTCACAGTCTATCTTTATAGCTCCCTATACTAACCCCATACTTGAACACAATCTCTGCAACCAAACTTCTTCCTTGCTTGCATGAGTGGCTGCCATGTATTCTTCCTTTGTAGTTGATAGTGCCACTACATATTATTTCTTACTCTTCAAACTGATTACAGCTCCAAATAGGTTAAACACATACCCACTTGTAGATCTTCTTTGATCTAGATCTCTAGCCCAGTTTTCATCAACAAAGCCACGAATATCCAACATTCTATCCAATCATTGTCTTCCTTGGTAGCACAAACCATAATCACTAGCACCATGCAAATACCTGAAAACCTGCTTCACTGTTGTCCGGTGCTCCTTCACTAGTTTTGACATAAACCTACTCAATACTCCCACTACATGTGCAATGTCTAGTCTAGTACAGACCATTGCATACATCATACTACTGATTGCACTTGCATATGGAACATGGGACATGTCCTCTTCCTCTTCTTGTGTCTTGGGACACTGTTCAATAGATAACCTCACACCTACAGGAATAGGGACCTTCACCGGTTTACTATCCTGCATATTAAACCTCTATAGTATTGTCTCAACATACTTCCTCTGGTTTAACCAAAGCTTCCACTTTTCCTGGTCTCTTTTAATTTCCATGCCTAAAATATAGTTTGCAGCACCAAGATCTTTCATGTCGAATTTGGAGGACAATTGGGTCTTCAAATCCTGGATAATTTCTTTGTCATTTCCAACCAACAACATATCATCCACATACAAGACCAGATAAATAACTGGGCACCAATTAATTTAAAATACACACAGTGATATGCCTTGACTCTGGTGAAGCCAAGTCCCTGTATAAATGTATCAAATTTCTAATACCACATCCTCGGTGACTGTTTTAACCCATACAGAGACTTCTTTAACTTGCATACCATTTCTTTCTTACCCTTCACTACAAAACCTTCAGGTTGCTTCATGTAGATCTCCTCTTCCAGATCCCTGTGAATAAATGTTGTCTTCACATCCATCTGTTCTACCTCAAAATCAAAAGCAACAATAACAAATAAAAGTAATCTAATAGAAGCTACCTTGGCAACAGGAGAAAAAATATCACCAAAATCAATTCCTGGCACCTGCGAATAGCCTTTTGCTACCAACCGAGCTTTCTATTTCTCCACCTCTCCTTATGCATTTGTCTTCTTCTTGAACACCCATTTGCTGCTAATGGGTTTCCTTCCAGCTAACAACTCCACCAGATCCCAAGCCTCATTTTTGTGCAAGATGCCATTTCATCAACCATGGCCTCTTTCTAGTGTTTTCCATCCTCTACATCTACTTCTTCCTTGACAGTTATGGGATCATCGTCAGTAATAGATAAAGAAAAATTTGAATACAAATAATATGGACTATACCTTTCTAACTGCCTTCTTTCTTGAACTAATCTTCTCACACCCAGAGTTTGTGGCTCTTCATCTTCTGATTCCTCCTCTGTTGTAGAGTCTGATTCTTCCTCCTTAAGCTCAAACTCTATCTTCTCAAGTTCCTTTGGTTGGACTTCATGTTTAATAACATTTTTTACCTCTTTGAACACCACATCTCGGATGTACACAACCTTCCTTGTTACTGGGTTCCAAAGCTTATAACCCTTTAAACCATCCTTATACCCAATAAATATGCACTTTGAAGATTTACTATCCAACTTGGTTTGTTTCTCCTTTGGAACATGTACATATGTATCACATCCAAATACCCTCAGATGTGAAAGAGAGGGTTTCTCATACTCATAGAACCACTCTCTATGGGGAGTGAAGTGAAAGGATGCATCTGAGTCAGTCAACCATGCCTCATGATCTACATGTGTACTTGAAGAAGCCAAGTACAAATCCCGACCTTCATCTAAGGTTGTTTTCAACTCTGCAAAAGGAGCATCATCAGATCCCTTTCCTTTATCGAGAGCTTTAGATTTACAGTCCCTTTTGTAGTGTCCTTCCTTTCTAGATTTCCATCACACCACCTTTACATGTTTTCCTAGAGATTTAGGTCTCCCACTCGATGACTTATTTTTGTTTCTGTTCTGGGACCATCCTTGTACAGACAAGGCATCACCATTCTAGCTCTCCATATTTTTCTGTCTCATCTCCTTCGTTAGCAACGATGAGACTATTTCTTCAAACTACAAGGCAGTTGTATTGCTACCTATTGCAATAACCAGACTATCCCACAAATCATTTAGAGAAGACAACAAACTGATGCACTTATCTTCATCTAAAATTTTAATATCAATAGATAACAACTAACTTACCATAGTATTAAATGCGATCAGATGCTCTGTCACCGAGTCTCCATCTTTCATCCTTAGGTTATATAGCTTTTTCCGTAGGAACAGTTTATTCAGTAGAGACTTAAATTGGTACAAAGTCCCTAACTTGTACCACAAAGCCTTCACCGTCGCTTCCCCTAATACATTCAACAATACTGAATCTGAGACACACAATCATATTGTGCTCTTTTCCTTCTGATCCAGCTTCTTCCATTTTTCATCGAACACTCTTGTTGGTTTAGTACTCAAATCAACCGCAATCCACTGATCTTTATCTACCAACAGATTCTCCATCTTGAGTTTTCACAACTCAAAACTCTGACCATTAAATTTCTTGATCTCTATCTTTCCACTGCTTGCCATCTTCTTTCACCACCAGAATCAATATTGCATATCTCCCATTGAATAGGGTCTACCACAGGCCTAAGAAAAACCCCTCAGCAATAAAGGCGTCCTCTTGAAGCCAAAACAAATTTGATACCAAATGTAGGTTTTAACCCCGTATAGAAATTACCTGCATACGAATTCTAAAAAACAGAAAATAAACAATGCGAGAGCATAACACATAAAAACACATATACACAGAGATTTTCCCTTGGATCCCAAAACTGGGACTACTAGCTTGATTTTTCATTATGTTCCTTTCAATGTTACAATACATATTTATACATGCCAAAGCATCCAATACCATGGACCGAAAACCATCGTGTCCAAAACCGTGGACTGAAAACCATCGCATCCAGAACCATGTGTGAAAAACATGCACAAAACCATATGTAGGTCTGCCCAACCTAATATAGGGTCCAAAAAACAAAATTTTCCAGGGCCCTGCTGCAGACCCCATAGAAGGGGGTTACCTACACCATTCAAACCCCTGTGACCCCCCCCCTACTACATAATCGGCGCAACGAAGGGGGCGCTCTGCCCCCCCTCTAACCCCCTAGTTAACTACGTGGGCTAGTTGTGGAAAGAATATAACACAACCCAATAGTGGTGAATTGATGCTAAGCTTGTTCATCCGTGATGGTGTGTGTACGCTCAATGGTGACATCTTGCTAAAGTGAATTCTTGCCTCCATTGCATCTCGGTACACTGATATGGCTCCTCTATCCAACTCATCTGATAGCATGCGTATGGTTATCGTAGGTACAATTGAATCGGAAGCATGTTGATGCATAGTGTCTGCGCTAATATCCAAGCATGTGTTGGTGGTAGTGCCATCAACTTGTCAAAATACATGTTCAACTCCAGTTGGAATTACATCTTGTGTTCGCCTCGGTGAGTGTGCCAAATAGTGGGATCACATGTGTGCACACATTGACATGCATGTTGTTGAATTCCCTCGCATGCAATCAACATCACTATTCACCTTGTCTACTCCATGCCAACTACTCGGATGGATCTATAACTTGTACGGGAGAAATTTCTTCCATTTGTGCATGTTGCACCCCCCGTTGTAACTGTTCCTGCTACAACTCATTCTCTCATCTATTCCACTCTTATTGTTCCTTGAGTTGCTACTTCAGCACATGCAACTCCTTCTCTATTCCATTGTCTTCGTTCATGCGATATTCATGTCATGCCATCACCTCATAGCCTCAATCTCCAAAGCTACTCTCGTCATGAGTTGATTTGCTTTGAACTTACAACTTTTCTTTGCCTCTATGCTATCAACAACCTTCCTCTTGCAATCGTTTCATGTAGGTGTGCTACCTTTTGCTACTATTGATGGTGTTGCTCACTATGATGTCATTGCCATTGATCTTGATATCCTTGTCCATGAACAAATTGATGTCTTCGTGAATAGGAAAGTTTATAGAAACTTGATCGACTACATCCCTAGTTGAACTCTTAACATTGTCTTTGACTCTTCTCTCATCAAAGTTATTACACTTGTGATGCTGAGAGACAAACGAACACCTGTGATGCCTGGAGACATTGTGATGCTCATGGCAAGAAATATGTCATTCGAAAACGAAATCAAACTTGAGGGCTGACTTGCAACATACCTGTGTGATTGAATGTGAAAATTGTGCAATTTCTACCAGGAGGTTGGGAGACTGACTCCCAAAACTACGGAATTCATAGTCGGGGTTTTCAAGAGGCTGACTGACTACTAGAAATGTGTAATGCATTGTCCAACCTAGCATGCTGAGGACTAAAACTGCACAATGCATAATTTTAGTCAGCAGTGACATGCAACCAACAAACTACATTGCATAATTTCTAGGGCCACCAAGACACTGCCTCTAAGAATTGCATAATGCAATTCTGGACTTCAGTGCTTGGCTAGGCTTGTGCAATTTATGGAGGGAAGGGAGAGTCTTCACTTCCGGAAATGCGTAGTGCTAGCCGGGCAAGGCACGGTCTGGGCCAAGGTAACCCAGTTCGACCGACGAGCGATTGAAAACATGAGAAGTTTGAATGCATGGTGAGATGAGTGCTAATAAGAGTGAATGATCATTCATGGAAACAACAAGTGCAAGATTCATAAAATGGGAAACATGCATGTGTGTGAAGTGAGTCACTGCAATGACAACCATCCGTGCAAAACAGTGTCATGCATGCGACAACAGTGAGATGCAAGCGAAAACTGAAACGATGCTTATAAAAGCTAAAATACATGCAAATGATAGAAAGCGCTCACTGAAATCAAGCAGACAACACTCACACGAAGCGATACACAAAAAGAAATAGAAATACAATGAAAGACATGAAAATCAAGCTTACCCAAAAAAACGTGAGTTGAATGTGCCCACAACTCCTAGATGCAATGTGGGATGTCAAAGATGTAAGGTTGATGTGAGAAATGAGACTTACAACATCTAGTTTATGAGTTTTGATAAAACCGAGGTTGTGACGTGCATGCCACAAATCTAGGAAAGTCGACACTTGGCAGAGGGTTTCTGAAATGATCCTTGCATGTAACCTCCAACAGCTAAATATAGATCCCTAAATCAAGGGATTCCTTTCTATGCCAACTTGGGAGAAGCAATCCATGCATGCAAATCAGTTTTGTTCGGTCCCAGAGGGAACCTATCAACCTGATGGCACGTGCATCGATCTGCTCAGCTGAGGGAAAAAATGCACATTTTTGGGAGGTAGTTGGGTTGGCTGCCTAGAAGGTTTGTGCACTTTCTGGGCTAAGCAGCTAACTAGTGCCCAGAATTGTGCAATTTTTGGGTTGAGTAGTGCTGCTAGGAGGAATTGAACAATTTTCTTAGTGAAGAGTGACAGGAAGATTTGCACAATTCTAGAGCCCAGCAAGCTGCCAAACAAAATTGTGCAATTCCTAGAGGGAAGGCTGGTTTCCCTCAAGAATTGTGCAATTTATTGAGGGAGATGCTCAGCCTGTAGCTGGACCAAGTCTATTGAAACAACATGTGAGGTGGATGCAATAAGATTTAATGGACAGGCTGTCATTCTGCAAGAAAATGATTGAAGCTTGTTTACTTGACAAGGAAAGACATGTTGCTGTGAAAGGTTGGTAGGGAGGCTCCAAAATGAATCTAAGGAAAAATTTTGTAGGGTGGTTGTAGCCACTACAACACTTGGCAACACACTGGTAGAACTCCAGCTCTCTGAATGGACCTTGTTCATGAAAAGCATGTCTAACACCTCCAAAATTTTTGTTCAGTTCTCAGTTCATCTTGGTTTCCACACTTGCTTGATTGTAAGATGTAGCATTTGCCAAGCTCTTTATTGATTGGAAGACATTCCAAGCCAAGTAAACACATTTTTTTCGATTGGCGTTGAGGGGTATATTGGTGCACAAGCAATATAGTCATCAAAGTCTTAGTTTCATATCTGGTGTTGGTTCGTTGGTAGCAGGCCTGGACAGTACCCCAATGGAGTCATGCAAGAACAAAAGCATCAATCCACTACCAGTGAGCCTGGTTAGTACCCTAGCAGAGTTACTTGCATCACCTCTCTATGCAGGAAGCTTTCTCTTCTTTTGCCTTATTCATTTTTCATTTTTTGAAAACTTTAACTTTTCATTTTTTTCATTTTTCATAATTGTGCATAACACTTATTCATTTCAGAGGCGGAAGAGGGATCCCGAATTATTGAGAGTAGAAGTGATTGTTCCTTCAAATAATTAGTTTATTATATACCTCTGATGTTCCTGTTAAGGTTTTCCCTGTCACTTTACACTACTTTACTGAGCTAACAAGGGTTAACCCAAAAGCAACCAACTAGAGAAGGTGACACTAGTTAGCACACAAGCATTGTTTTTTCACCAAGTTTCACTTCAAACAATACATACTTTCCATCCACACATCATGGACTAAAAGTAACAGTTCATCATATAGAGGAAAGATGACAGATAACTAAGTATTGATAGGTGCACAAGGCCTATTGTACTTTACCCAACTTGTTTCAAGAGTCATGCATGGTTTCATATGAAACTAACCTATGAAAAAAAACAAGAAAAAAAACAACAAAGAAAAGCAGAAGAAAAAGTAAATGCGAAAGAAAAGTGGGTAAGGAAACATGAAAGAAGACAAACAGACTTGCAAAGCATGTAAGAAAACAGGCATGCAAGCAAACAAACTGAAAGCAAACAATACTTCTACTCCTAAGCTAACAATGCATGGGTCATCTCAAGTGAAGTGATACTTCCAATGTAGCCACGTGCACATTGGTTGACCCATGTTGGTCAAGGCATGGTTCGCGAACAACACCGTTGTGCGAACCAACAAATGTGACAGATACAAAAATGAAAACAGACACACTTTGAGCTTCCAAGTGTCTAGAGAACAAAAATGAGTGAAAGCGCATGACATGCACTCTGTGAACTTTCCATGGTGTTGTGCTACACTGCATGCAGCTATTGAGTGTATGCATTCCCTTGACTGTGACATGCAAGAATACATGAGAAGGTAGACCACTTACATTGCACAAGTGTGTTTGCTATGTAAGATTCCTCCAGTGCATGAGTGATGGTATCATGTAGTTCGAGTGGAGGAAGTGAAATATGAGTGTTTGATTATTCTTTAGTGCATACAGATGAGTGATGAGGATCCTCAAGTGTTTGAACAATTTCTTGATCGAAAGTTAGACCAACCTCAAGACACCGAGGGCTCGACATAACCATCAACTCTAGGGGGTTTCGACTTCATCATTAGATAGATCATCATAGAACAGTGGCTTAGACAGATTAACAACAAGTGAATCAACATCGTGATCATATGATGAGGTAAAGAGATCATGATAGCTAAGATCAGAAAACTCAGGATGTTGTTCAGCATCCTCATGATTTGATGAGTCACACAGAGGGGTAGATGAGAAGAAAGGATGTTGACCCTATGAGTTTTTAGAAAAAGCAAATGAAAGGTCAAGTGGATTTTTAATGAATGATTGGTCCTCTCAGGTGATGGAAGGATATCAGTGTGTCCTGCAAATGATCAACAATGGGTGCATCCGTGGATGGAGATGCACGTGAAAAGTCAAGGATGGTAGGATCATCAAGGATGTTAGGAAAAAATGGAGAAGGTACGAATAGAGAGGAATGGTCCCTTACTACCAATGGATGTTCAAGCTCTTCGTCATGCTCTTCATGAATGCCATTGCATGATGGTTTTTCAACACCAACTCCATCGATAGATCGATCCTTATTCAAAACAATTGTAGAGTCTGGAATGGAAGAACAAAAGACAATGTCATATGGAGGATGATCAAAATATGAAGACAGAGGTTGAGGTACAAAATATATGTGACAAGGTATGGGACTCACAACCAAGTCTGCGCGAAAAGCGGAAGGAGAGATGTTGGGAGGTCGTGAAGGTTCAACAAATGTGTTTTCATGCTCTCCCACATCACTCTATGTTGGTGGAACTATTTGACGAGGGGATAACAGATAGTCAATCGTGACAACGACCATATCCATATGTGATTGCACAGCTCCATTATCGAAGTATGTTGAGAAGGGTTTGATCTTGAACTTCTTCTTGGGATGGATTGAATTGTTAATACAAGACTCAAATCTATCCCAAAGATAAGGGAATTTCATCTGGCTCTTTGGAGCTTGAAAATGCAAATCATAGAAGCGTTGCCAAAAATCCATAGGAAATTAATGCAGAGCCTTCCATTGTTGTAATAGTTTTTTGTCAAGATATTTTGGATCAAAACGATAGAAAGTATCTTTAATGAGATCATATAAGTGTTGAAGTGAACGCACGCTGTCAGCTGGTAGGTTGTACAACCACCGATGTGGTGACTCGCGAAGTGTGTATGCAAGCAACAGACTGGCCTATTCGTCAAAACATTCATTATCCTCATAAATCAAGGCAAGGAAGTCATGTAAGAACTTAGCCCAGGCCACTTCGCCTTCACCATCATACATGTATGTGGACAAGAGATCGAAAAACTCCCTCATGATGGTAACATATTTGACATGTGAAAAACATTGTGGAGGGAGAAGAGTGCAAGACTCCATGGTAGATATGAAAAGGTTCAAAACTAGATGAGAGGGCACAACTTGTCATCTAGCCCTCCTTCTAGTGCCAGAAATGTTGACAGTGCTGGACCCGCCAACATCTCAGGGGATCTCCATGGTAAGAAGTCCCAATTTAGACCTTAGACTGTTTGGTGTAGGAATCCCAGTAATGGGTTGTACGGTAATGCATTGACCAGGATTTCTCATAGAGGAAAGTAAGATGTCCCTGTTGGTATCAAGGGTGTGACAACTATAGTAGGACAAGGAAGGTGCATGAATGGTTCTAAGACATAGATGCATGAGTGCGCCCCTTGGAAACCTGTGATAGCACATGGATTGGAAGGGAACACATGAGTGAATATGCATGACAAACTGGAAAGAATGTTAGCTAACAATCCAAAGTGATGGTTAAACCAATCAACACATTTCAGTAAGATTCATACATACTTATACAGAATATTCCATGCATGCATGCGTAAGAAAACAAATACATATACCATTTACAGGAAACAAGATAGGTAGAATAGAATATGACATATGCATGAAACATGTTGGCTATGTTATATTAAGAAGTGTAATTTCCAGTCATACAATACATCCATGTCCAACCACTAGTTCTGATAGTGGAACTTTACAACCACAACCGCCTACTCCTCTAAAGAAATATACTAGCTATGCATAGAGGAGAATCCAAGGCGCGTTACAATCTGTCCAATATCTCTCTAAGATAGTCTTATCAGAAGCTTGGCTGACAAAAAACCTATACAATGAGTTATGACGGACTATTTATAGCAAAGGGTGGGGTGGCTCTTGACATTCCCCTTTGTGACAGTTCATCTACCATCATGACTCTTCCTCTACTCTATGATTGTTACATCCAACTATCGACACTTGAACTTACACTTAACAAGATGTTATATACAATCTACATATGTACCCATGTGAGACAAAATGGCTTGAGTAAGCCATTCAAGACATCACTAACACTTGCACTGTTGTGGCGAGACCAACTATTTGACATCCTCATGATGGTTGATGGTGGAAAACTGATGCCAAGCTTGTTCGTCTGTGATGGTGTCCATGCACTCAATGTTGACATTTTGCTGAAGCGAACTCTTGCCTCCATTGTATCTGGGTACATTGATATGGCTCCTCCGTCCAACTCATCTGATAGCATGTGCATGGTTGTCCTAGGTGCGACTGGACCAGCAACATGTTGATGCATAGTGTCTGCGTTGATCTCCAAGCATGTGTTGGTGGTCGTGCGCATCAAATTGTCAAAATACATGTTTAGCTCTAGTTGGACTTGATTCTTGTCTTCGCCTCGATCAGTGTGCCAAATGGTGGGATCAGATGCATGTACACAATGACATGAATGTTGTTGAATTCCCTTGCATGTGATCAACAATGCTGCTCAACATGTTTGGTCTATTCCAGCTGCTAGGATGGATATATAACTTGTACAAGTGCAGTTTCATCTGTCTGTGCATGTTGCGACCTCGGTTGTACCTGTTCCTTATGCAACTCATTCTCTCGTCTATGCAGCTCCCATTCTTGCTTGATTTGTTGCTTCAGCACATGCAACTCGTTCTCTGTTCCATTCTCTTCCTTCATGTGATCTTCATGTAGCAACATCACCTCATATCCTCAATCTCCAGAGCTGCTCTTGTCATGAGTGGATCTCCTTTCAACTTGCAGCTTTGCTCTGCTTCTATGTTGTCAACAACCTTCTTCTTGCATTCATTGCGTGCAGGTGTGCTGCCTTCTACTACTATTGGTGGTGCTACTTGTTGTGATGTCGTTGACATTGATCTTGATATCCTTGTCCATGAATAACTTTATGTCTTCATGAATAGGCAAGTTCATAAACACTTGATCGACTGCATCCCCAGTTGCGCTCTTAACATTTTGTTTGACTCTGTTGTCCTGGAAGCCATTATACTAGTTCTGTTGAGAGACAAACAAACACCTATGATGCCTGGAGACATAGCAACAATCATGGAAAGCAATATGTCAATCTAAAATGAAAACAAACTTAAGGATTGACTTGCAACATACCTGTGTGATTGAATGCGAAAGTTGCACAATTTGTACCGGGAAGTCAGGAGACTGACTGCCAATACTACGTAACAGACATTTTGGGATGTCAATAGGTTGACTGACTACAAAAAATTCACAATGCATAGTCCAGCATGGCCTACCGAGGACTGAAACTGTGCAGTGCGCAATTTCAGTCAGCAGTGAAATGCAACTAGCAAACTGCATTATGCAGTTTCTGGGGCCAGTAGGAAAATGCCTCCAAGAATTGTACAATGCAAGTTTGGAGGTCAGTGCTTTGCCAGGCTTGTGAAATTTATGGAGGGAAGGGAGAGCCTTCACTTCTGGAAATGTGCAGTGCTGGTGGGGCAAAGCACTATCTCGGCCAAGGCAACCCAGTCTGACCGATGGGCGACTGAAAACATGAGAAGTCTGAATGCATGGTGAGATGAGTGTAAACAAGAGTGATTGATCATTCACTCAAACAAAAATTTCAATATTTAGAAAATGGGAAAGCATGCATGTGTGTGAAGCGAGTCGTCGTAATGACGACCATCCGTGCAAAACAATGCCATGCATGCGACAATAGTGAGATGCAAGAGAAAACTGAAACGGTGCTTCTATGAGTTAACGTACATGAAAACGACAACAAGCGCTCACTAAAATCAAGCAAACAACACTCACACGCAGCGATACACAAAAAGTGACCGAAACGCAATGTAAGACATGAAAAGTGGGCTTACCCCAAAACAACTGAGCTAAATGTGCCAAAGACTCCCAGATGTGATGTGGGATGTCAAATTTGCAAGGTTGGTGTGAGAAATGATCTTCGCAACATCCAGCTAATGAGTTTTGACAAAATCAAGGTTGTGACACGCTTGCCACAAATCTAGGAAAAGCGACACTTGGCAGGGGGTTTTTGAAATGATCCTTGCATGTAACCTCTAGCTACTAAAAATAGATCCCTAAATCAAGGGATACCTTTGCGTGCTTCCTTGGGAGAAGCATTCCATGTGTGAAAATTAGTTTTGCTCGGTCCCGAAGGGAACCAGTCAACTTGAAGGCACATGCATCAGTCTGCTAAGCTTAGGGGAAAAAATGCACATTTCTGGGAGGAAGCTAGGCTGGCTACCCATAATGTTTGTGCAATTTATGGGTTGAGCAGCCGAGTGTTGCCCAGAATTGTGCAATTTTTGGGCTGAGAAGCCCTTCTTGTAGGAATCTCACAATTTTCTTGGTGAAAAATGACAGGAATATTTACATAATTATGGAGCCCAGTAGGCTGCCAGACAAAATTACACAATTTCTAGAGGAAAGACTAGTTTCCCTATAGAATTGCACAATTCCTTGATGGAGCTGCTTAGCTTGCAGCTGGACCAGGTCTGGTGAAACAACCTGTGAGGGGGATGCAACAAGCTTTGATGGATATGCTATCATTCTGTAAGGAAATCATTGAATTTTGTGTAATTGACAAGGAAAGACATGTTTCTATGAAAGGTTGGTAGGGAGGATCCAAAACGAAGGTGAGGACAAATTTTGGAGGGTGGTTGTAGGCACTACAACACCCTCCTAGGCTAATGACTGAGGTATGGATGCATAGGTGGGCTAAGATGACACCTAAGATAGGCTAGCCAGAGTATCTTGCCAGGATTTCCACCGACACACTGGGGCTACTAGCCAGTGAGGCAAATCACATGTTCATCATTGTGTCATGTCCTTATGTGGGGATGGATTGGTGACAGTGTCCCAACATCCTCTTCACAAAGAATGAGCCAACATATGATAGAGGTAATATTAGTGTTTTCTTTAAATTAATCTAGTTTCATTTATTGTCTTAATTAATTAGAATAAATTTATTCTAGCAAATTCTTTAACTTGTTTTATTAAGTTGTTTAATGAAATTTTCTAATTATTGCTGTGTACCATATGTTTTGTAGATATTGGTGCATTTGTTGGGAATATGCCTCCTCTCCCACTGGATGCAAATGTGGGTATGGATGTGGCCACAATGGGTTAGGGACATCCTCAAATGCATATACCCATGGGCATGCATCCACATAGGCCTAACATTAGACTCATGATGGAGTTGGGTGACGAACTCTCTACACTATTAGAGTAGGAGGGAGTTTTCCCTATGACAATTCGAGACATTAGGGAATATCATAGGCTTTTGGGGCTTTGGAGGTACTTGGCACATGATATGATGAGTCTTATGCATCATATTGTTAGAGCTACTAAGCTACTGGAAGCGAGAAGGGATGGCCATGTAGATACACAGTCTTCACCTAGTACTAGCCCATTGGATGATGATCATGGTGGTGATCCTTCTAGTAGTACTCTACCTCCTCATCCTTCACCTCACCCACTGCTTGTTTCTCCTCAGAAAGTACACCAACCACCTCCTCCTCCACCTAATACTTCGACTCTTTAGGCAATTGACCATTCGTCATCTTCCGAGGCCTCCACAAGTACTGTTGTACGATGATGTTAGACAATCCTTGTGTTTTGTTAGATGTGGTCATGATGATGATTCCTAGTTAGATTATTAGATTTGTGTGCTAGCTAATGACGTTTATATGTGCTATAGGTGTATATAATTAGATGATGTTAGCGAATTTGAATGTATATTTTAGATGACTTTTGTGTTTGTTAGATGGTTATCATCATGATGTTTATTTTTATGAAATGATATTTATTATATATTATGTATTAGTGAACTATATTAAAATTTTATAAATCAAATTACATGAAAAGTGACTTACTTTGAACAATAAATGCAAAAGATATTTTTATAAAATAAAAAGTTTAATATGGTTGGATCTATAACTGTAAAATTACCATAAATATTTTTCTATTGCATAGATAGTTCATACATATTCATTCCAGCTAAATTCTTATTCAAAAAAGGGTTGCATGTAGCATAGTCCCTGCGTATAGAAAACATAGGAAAAAAAAAGTGTTTATAAAACATGTCTAAAATATAAAATAGTCACTACAAAATATTTTTCTTTTACACAATTAAATTGTACAAACCTCTAAACAAAACTACCTTTCTAGTCATAGTCAAGCATATAAATTAGAAAGTTGTGACCTATACTTATAATACAAGAGTTAGACAATATCTAATTAATCTTTGCAATTAATTTTCAAAACATATATTGCAACATGTAATCATTAAATACAAATTTCAAAATATTTATAATAAAATTAAAATATATAATAACTAGTCTATAAGTCAACTATAAATAAAAAAAATTGTTCATAAAATATTAGATTATAAAAATAACATTACAATTAATTTGATTTTATAAATTTAATAAATTAAAGTTTATTTATTAATAATAATTATGAATGAAGCATCATTAAAAAATATATTTATTAAGTATACTTATTATTTATTAATTATAATTATTATTTAAAATATAATTTTTAAATTAATATGTATTTTTAAATTTTAAGTATAAGAATTTTTTTAATTTCTAATGTTTAAATTAATAAATAAGAAAATGCGATCAATAAACTCTCATGGATAATATTTATTTTAAAAATATAAAAATAATCTTTTAAAATTATTTATAGAATTCAATTTATTGTTAAATTAAAAAACTTACGTGAAGTTTTTATAATTAATTTAGGTTTAATATAACTTAAAAAGTCCTATTTTAATACAATTTAATTTATCAATAAAGTTATATGAGTTTCAAGAAATTTAAATTTAATATTTATAACAATTCTTACCAATTTAAATTTAATATCTTACCAATTATACAAAATAACAAGACGAATAAAAAACAATATAATTAGAATAAGATTTATTAGCATGGGATATATTAGATATGATCAGGATGATGATGCCCGGTTAAATTATTAGATTTATGTGCTAGCTAATGATGTTTATGTGTGCTAGAGGTGTATATAATTATATCTTGTTAGTGAGTTTAAATGTGTATTTTAGATGGTTATCATCATGATGTTTATGTTTATGAAACGATATAATTTATTATAGATTATATATTGGTGAACTTCTATAAAAAAATTATATATAAAATTACATGCAAAAAGACTTTAAATAAAAAATGCAGAGATATTTTTATAAATTACAAAGTTTAATATGGTTGAAACTATAATTATAAAATTACCATAAATATTTTCTGTTGTATAGATAGTTCATACATATTCATTCTAACTAAATTCTTTTCAAAAAATAATTACATATCAATAAATGTTATTTTCCATTGTACTATTTACTCTTTTTGAATACACTCTTCCTACCGTAAAAAAATGTTATTATAAAAAAATGATGATCTCCATTCATAAGCATTCTATTGGCCCTAAGATTTTGTTGATTCAAATCTTCCTTTATTTATTGTTTTTATCATTATTTCATCAGGTTATTGCTATCAAATGTTTAAATTACTTCATTAATTGTGGTTTTAGTCAACACTGGGGGAATAATTTAAATATTTCCAAAAGTAATGATAAAAGTAGGTAAACTAACAAATGATTAAGTTGAAAACTAAATTATCACAAAATCCAAATTAAAATTATCATGAACTTAGAATTAAACAAATATGTTAAGATTTAAAATTATAAATTATGCAATTGAAAATTCTTAGTTTTAAGTCTAAAAATGTTTCCACTAGAAAGAAAAACGTGTAAAAACATTTTTGAACCTTTCCAATTATATAAAATGCCCACAAAACGAATAGAAAACAATATAATTAACAAAATATAGAAAACAAAATCATATAACAATAGTATAAATAATGATATAACACAATTACATATCACTCTCCATTGTCACTACCCTGGTTGTTCCTTGCTCGGCATGATAACATTGTTGTTCTCAAAATTATGTTTTGATCTAGGTTCATGTATTAATACGAATCACCAATCCCTATCCAACACATATACGTAAAAAAACACCTTGATTCAGTGTTTGGGAAAAACATGAGGCTCCCTCGCTTAATGCCACATCTTTCTAGAGTTGATACATATCAGCTCACTATTGTGATCTTCCTTTACATTATTCCAATCAAGGGTGTCCTACCACTTGCACCTAAAAAGAACACATTGGAATGAAGAGAATCGCACTTCAATGATCTCTTGTATCTTTCCAACGTAACCTAATGTCCCTTGTATTAGGTTTTGATCGTAGTGGCTAGCATGACTATATAGTTCGAACATGACTTCCACTCAGTCATGTGTCATGCGTCCATCATTGACATCCTCTGTTCGAAATTGATGTCAATATTCCCACATATATGGGAACAAACACACCTATAAAAAGTAAAAAAATTCACCGTGTCATGTGTCTAATAATATGAACATAATTAAAACATAAAATATAAATGTTACAATTCGAAGGTGCATTATGAAGTTAAAAATGTACATAAAGAGATTATTACTAAGTTGCTACACCCAATCCCTATGTTTAATGCATCCTCTTCAACACATGGGTAACAAATAAATGCACCGTACTTCTATCTGACTTGGTTAGCAACCAAATATTTGGGGCATATCATTGGCATATTTTATTTTAAATGATCAAGATAAGGCATGCTTCTACCATTCAACTGTCAGAATTATTTCTTGTCACTATCCCATTTCATCCTCTTCTGTTCTTATGGATGTGTCACTTCTGAATTGTAAAGAATGAATTTGTTGATGTGTAACAACCTGATGCTAGCCTAAGCTGACAATACCCACAGTATGCATATAAAATGCATGTTATATACATGTCCCAGGAATTTTAAAATTCCATACTTATGGAAACCATCACAAATCAAGGTTGAACCATCAGAAATATAATATCTGATAAAAACCCACTTTATCAAAGTTTAATTCCTTAAGCGGAAATATTTCATTTGATTCTCCAAAGTCTAAACTTTAATTATCCTTTAGGCTGAAACTATACGACCCTTCAATATCTTTGGTTAATTCTTAATCCTTATAGCTTAACCCTTCGGTAATCACTTGCGCATATTAACCATACCACGGCCTTTAGACTTTGATTAACTTGAACTTAACCCCTAATACATTAAACTCACTGATTTCTATTATAATTCCCATATAATATAAATATACCATAAACCTCACTTAACCTTACTTTTCCTCCATTCCACAACCTTAGCACATATACCAATACTCAACCTCAGTGTGTTAAACCCCTGCCGTTGATCTCATTCCTACAGATTTGACGGCTATCGCGTCGTTCGCTCACTTCTTCAGACTGACTATTTAGCACATTAGATCTCCACTATTTATTTCTCTGACCTCAATCTAATGGTGATCGCATAATCTCGAGAAGATTACATGCACGATCGATATTAGATCGAGATCACAGAGAAAAGTGGTTTTCTCTTTCCTTCAGGTGCTACGTGTCAACCCATAAGGTTAATCGTGTGAACTCGTAGAAATACCATTTTCCACTTTGAGGGTGCGTGAGAAACAACTTACCACCTATGAAGACTGTGCCACTATTTAACTAACATGTGCCATAATCTGATCCCTTCACTTCTTCACTTTAGTTTGTGCCATAAGATATCCACCATCTATCACACACAATCTCGTCCATTGATCTGAGTGATCCAACATCTCCTGTTCGTTGCTGATTAATTATTTTTATGTTGTTGATCTTCCGTGTGCGACTTGACTATTTAATGACTTTGCTTCATTCAACCAATCCATAAATTGCATCGAAGACTTCATTACTTCTTCCTTCCTTTACTTCATCTTTATGTGATTTCCCAATGTTCTGGTATATTTACCTAACTCGCCTATATTATCCTTTATGTGTTTATTCCTTCTAAACTATTCAATCACTTTTGATTGCTCTGCTCCATGCGCTATCCTCTCTTTCTTCTTCCGTGGCTTAGGTTTTCTCTGGGGTTTTTGGTCTTTGGTTGTTCTGTAACACAACTTCCTCATGAACATACTTCTGCATACTCTTAAACACTGTCACTCCTGAGCTTCAACTTTGATCCTTCAAATGGATTCAAACGATCAGATCAAAATCCTTCATCCTCCACTTCTTTTGTGCTTCTACTTCAATTTCACCTGCATACATATACTATGCAGAAACTCTAATTCCCACACAATTTATCATTCTATTACTCAATCCACACTTACACAATTTGGAATTGAATTCTCTGTATATATATATAAACAAATGATTACATAATGAATCTATCTCTCTAGCCTGATTTTCTAATCAGCGGCCTCTGGTTCCCTATCTCCCCGTAGGCTTACAATCAACCCTATCTAACTAACTCACTCTCTAACTCTTAGCTAGCTAACCCTCTTCTATGTCTTTTAGGCTTACATTTATACAAAAGGATTCTATAGCCAATTCCTGGTTTAGATCCATAACCTTCTCAACAAAATCCTAAAATATCTTCTTTATCTCTAAAGATCCTCTATAATCCACAAAATCATGAACTAATTCCTAATGTAAGATTTACAATTGATTTCCAAATCTCTCAATTCCTATGGAATCTTAACTAGCATAAATCTCTCATGTTCTCCAACATTTGAGAACATTTACAAATATGCCTCACAATACTTAATTAAATCCTATTCTTAATATCACTCATTAAAATTACTCAAAACCTTAATAACTACATTAATTCGATACCTGTATGTCTTCTAAAATACAATGATATTGCTAAGCTGAATGCTCCTGCATTAAACTCTCAAGGTTGAAAACATTCATGATCTCGTGATCGTGTGTTCCCATATGTTGATAGAAAACCTCCAGGGTCCCAAACTTTGTTATGTAGTTTGTCTTTGATTGTCTGTCTTCCTTTATGATGTTTTGTTGTTGTTGTAGTTCTTTGTTGTTGTTCTCCAGGTCTCAACACTTTATGCTGCATTGCCCCACTAACTATGCTCTCACAGTCTGCTATTGTCTTTTTCTTGCTGCTGCTTTGCTTTCTTGCTGTTGTCTTCTCCCTTTGAGACACTTTTCTCATCAATACCATCATCAATTCAATTTCTATGTCCAACTCATTTCTTTGTTGGGATTTTTCCTCTTCCTCTCTTACATATCCTTTGCAATCTTCATCAAGCTCTTTCTGCCCTATTGGTGCTTTCAGCCATTTCTCCAGTAGCTCCAATTCTTCCTCCCATTCATTGATCCTTTGATGAGAGTTTAGTCCTTCTTCTTTATTGACTGCCTCAATAGCTTCCTTGGTTATCTCCACTGTGCCTATCATCATGATGGAATGATGATCCTTTAGTATGTTTTCAGCTAACATAGTCTCTTCTCCAAGTTTTCCTTTAGTATTCTACTGGTTACCTTCACTTTGGAGTTGTTGGATCCTTACTACTACCCTTACATACTTACCCTCTTGTTTCTTTTGAACTTCCATCTTGTCTCCAAATAACCTCTGTCCAATTTCTTTAATCACAGCATCACACTCATTCATTATATTCACTATTCCTGCAAACAAACTATTGGTTTGCAAATTAAAACACTCTTCTATCTCCATGTCTTTTAGAGACTCTCTGCTACTGTCAAGTACTACTGTAACCATTTCTTTTCTATTTTCATTTCCTCCTAGCAACTT
Source organism: Pinus tabuliformis (assembly GCA_031772625.1). Classification (NCBI taxonomy): domain Eukaryota; kingdom Viridiplantae; phylum Streptophyta; class Pinopsida; order Pinales; family Pinaceae; genus Pinus; species Pinus tabuliformis. The sequence continues at coordinate 682,487,338 of CM062808.1, read as the reverse complement.
CTCTAGGAATTCAATTTCCTCTTTACATTTAGCAAGTGTTTTATCACAATGCTCTTCATTTCCAGCTTCATCCTTTACATGGTCACTATTTCTCAATGATTCAATCAGATTGTCTTCCATAGACAATTCTATCTCATTCAAGTTCACATAAATAAGTTCATGTTCTCTCCTTACATTTTCAAAAATAAATACTTCATCAACTCCATGCTCTATAACAGTATTTGAGAACTGTCCTCCTTCAACACTTATAATCCCTGTATTCACACAACAATTGTCAATTTGAAAAATATAGGGCTCAATAGCCTCAACTAATGTTTCAAATATCAACTCTACAGGTTGAACTTCATTTCCTTCTTCCACAAGGAATTGTCCTTGTTTTGTAAGAACTCCAAATATCAATTCATCAATAATCTTATTCTGCTACAAAAATTCAATATTTTCCTCATTCACGAGGCATTCTCCATCATACTCTGCTCTAGAATACTTATCTTCTGAGAAGTAATCTTCGTCCTCTATCAACACATCAATATGCTGATCCAAGTTCTCCTCTGAACTCTTGTGACTCTTATCAATTTTTATGACAACTTGATAAGACTTCCAATCCTCTGCAAAACCTGCAAACACACCAAAACCATTAGTTTAAAAAATATAAGACTTGATAGCCTCTTCTGCTACCTTTTTCCACATTTCCTCATGCTGCTTTGAACTATCCCAATAGTTCACTGATCTCCATTCTTCATCTTCCCCCAAAACATCCCCCTATTTTGCTTCACAAATAGAAACTTCCATTTCCAACTCAACTTCTATGAGTTTTTCCACCAGCCACTTCACTTGCCTCTATTGTAGCCTTCTTTGTAACTTATGCCACTTCACAGCCTTTTTCGTCAAGATCCAACCTTGTCTTTCGTTTTCTTCTAGTATCATCCTTAATGCATTAAGTTGTTCTTTTAACTCTACAATCTCCTTGTCAAGCTCCTCTTAACTCATTCTCTTTCCATTTGCCTTGGCATCCTCCTTCTTCACTTTTCTTCTGCTATGGTCTTCCTCAAAACCTTTACCATGACTATCAGTAGTCATTTTCTCCTCTATCTTCATGAGCTCTTCACTCACTTACTATGAGTTATACTAAAGCCTCTGCAACAACAAGTCCTCCCTTCTGCCACTTACCTCACCAAGCTTTCCTCTGTACTTCGTCTTTTGGCAAGCACTTGGTTCTCTATCTCTAGAACCTCTTTGAGCACTTCTCTCTTCTCCTTCTAGGCTTCAACTCACCTTCACCTTTTCAGAACACAACTGTCCTCTTTATCCAACCTTTGTTAGAATTCTTCAAGGTTCTTCCACATTCTATTTTCATTCATAAACTCTTACCAACTTCCTTCATCCCTTAGCAACTATACCCAAATCCTTTGTGGAATTTCCTTTATGATCTTCCTGTGAGATGCAACAATACCTCTGCAGTAACAAGTCTCTCTTGCTACATGATACCTCACTAAGCTTATCTCCTCTGAGCTCAGTCTTTTGGCATCTCTCTCGTTCTCTCTTCTGGAACCAATTGAGGACTCCTTAATGTGGGTTGTTACACTTGTCTCACCTTCTTATGCCACTACCTGTGTGACAATATAACGACCACAAACTCTCCAATATTCAAACCAAATTAAAATGAAAACATATATCTCACCTTCAAGATCTCTACATGATCTTGTTCTACCATTCACCTGCACTTTGAATGGATTGTTCTCTATTTCCTTTGCATCTGCAAATTCTTCTACACTTTATCTCTCTCTGTCTATTTTTTATCAGATTTAATATCTAATCTCCTCTTGCCTGTATACATACCTTCAAAACATAACTCTGTTCTAAGTTTCTTAAAGAACTTTTACACAAAATTTCCTTATTCTGCTCTGATACCAAATGATACTATCTTAAGCTGACAATACCCACACTATGCATATAAAATGCATGTCGTATACATGTCCCAAGAATTTTAAAATTCCATACTTAGGGAAACCTTCACAAATCAAGGTTGAACCAGTGGAAATATAATATCTCATAAAAACCCACTTTATCAATGTTTATTTCCTTAAGCGGAAATATTTCATTTGACTCTCCAAGGTCTAAACTTTAATTAACCTTTGGGCGGAAACTATATGACCCTTCAATATCTTTGGTTAATTATTAATTCTAATAACTAAACCTTTGATAATCACCCAAACATATTAACCATACCACGGTCATTAGAGTTTGGTTAACTCAAACTTAACCCCTAATACATTAAACCCGTTCATTTCTATTATAATTCCCATATAAAAGAAATATACCATAAACCTCACTTAACCTTACCTTTCTGCCATTCCACAACCTTAGCACATATACCAATGCTTAATGTTAGCACATTAAATCCCCGTCGTTGATCTCATTCCTTCAGATCCAACTGTTATCATGTCATCCTCTCACTTCTTCAGACTAACTATTTATTGCATTAGATCTCCATCGTTTATTCCTCTGACCTCAATCCAATGGTGATAGCGTAATATTACACAGATTACATGCATGATCGATATTAGACCTAGATCACATGAGAAAAGTGGTTTTCTCTTTCCTCTGGGTGCTACATGTCAACCCATAAGGTTAATCGCGTGAACTCATAGAAATACCATTTTCAACTTTGAGGGCACGCGAGAAACAACTTACCGCCTATGAAGACTACGCCACTATTCAGCTAACATGTCACATAATTTGATCCCTTCGCTTCTTCACTTTAGTTTGTGTGATAAGATCTCTGCCATCTATCACACACAATCTTGTATGTTGATCTAAATGATCCAAAGACTCCTATTCCTTGCTGATTAATTCTTTTTATGTCGTTGAACTTCCATGCGTGAATTGACTGTTCAATCAATTTTCTCCATTCGATCAATCCATACATTGCATCGAAGACTTCATTACTTCTTCCTTCCTTTACTTTGTCTTTATGTCATTTGTTAGTGTTTTGGTCTATTTAACCGACTTGCCTATACTAAAATTTGTGCGTTTATTCCTTCTAAACTATTCAATCACTTCCGATTGCTCTCCTCTATGCATTGTCCTCTCTCTGTTCTTCTGTGGCTTAGGTTTTCTCTAGGGTTTCTGGTCTTTGGTTGTTCTGCAACACAACTTCCTCCTAAACTTACTTCTGTGTACTCTTAAATGCTCTCACTCCTGAGCTTCAACTTTGATCCTTCAAACGGATTCAAACAATCAAATCATGATCCTTCATCCTCCACTTCTTCAATGATTCTACTTTAATTTCACCTGCATACATATACTATGTAGAAAATCTAATTCCCACACAATTTATCATTCGATTACTCACTCCACACTTACACAATCCAGAATTGAATTCTTTGTATATATATAAATAAATGATTACATAATGAATCTCTCTTTCTGGCCTGATTTTCTAATCATTGGCCTCTGCTTCCTTATCTCCCTGTAGGCTTACAATCAACCCTATCTAACTAACTCACTCTATAACTCTTAGCTAGTTAACCCTCTTCTATGCCTTTTAGGCTTACATTTATACTAAAGGATTCTATAACCAATTCCTGGTTTAGATCGATAACCTTCTCAACAAAATCCTAAAATATCTTCTTTATCTCTAAGGATCCTCTATAATCCAAAAAATCGTTAACTAATTCCTAATTTAATATTTACAACTGATTTAAAATATCTCAATCCCTATGGAATCTTAACTAGCCTAAATCTCTCATGTTCTCCAACATTCAATAACATTTACAAATATTCCTCACAATACTTAATTAAATCCTATTCTTAATATCTCTCATTAAAATTACTCAAAACCTTAATAATTACATTAATTTGATACATAGGAATCCAACTTCCTCGAAAACACAAGACGCCCTATGTCTACTAGAATACAATGATATTGCTAAGCTGAATGCTCTTACATCACAACCCCGGGTTAAAAGTTCATGTAATAAATTTAATAAAGGAAAAATAAGACCAAGGTCATGGGACATGTATTCCAAGATGAATTTTTGGAAAATCATTCTAGCGGGTGTTCATTTGATTAATTTTGGCTAAGGTAAATTGCAAAATTGAAAAGACTTTGAAAAGGAAAATAGACATTAATTGCCATTCTATTTATGAAAATAAAGGAAAATAGGAGAAAATGAAGATGAAAGGTCAAAGATTTGCATGAGGAGGAAAAATGAAGGAAAATAATTGAAAATGAAGAAAATAGAGGCCTCAATGATGAAAATGATTCTAAGGATCAATTCATATCTTTTTGTCAATATTAGCTTGGAGCTCTCTCTCTCTCTACTCTCTCTTTCACACTATTGCACACTTAGAGTTTTCTTGGAGCACTCTTAGAGCATTGTGGCATACTTTGGATTTGGAGCATGAAGGAAAAGGAAGAACATGAAGGAGCAAGGGAACATTGGGATCAATAACTACAATAATTGTTTCTTGTAGGTACCAAGTTGCATGTATGATTTCCTTTCTAGTTTTGACATGCATGGCATATTCATGTGGTTATTTGGTTTTGCCTAGACTTGACATTTCCTGGATAGCCATGGTGTTGTTGGTTTTTCCATTTTATTTCTGATTGGTGTTAATGTTCCTTATGGTTGTGGGTTGAGTTATCAGTTCCTAGGGCCTTGGTTGGACAAACACTCTGGAATCCCTGTAATAGTTTGGGTTAAGTTACTAGTCCTCGAAGTCTTGGTTGGAAAAACACACTAGAGCCCTTGGCGGGTTGAGTTACTAGTCTTGGAAACCTTGGTTAGACAAATGCTTTGGAGCACAATGGAAAGGTTGAGTTACTAGTCCTGGAAGTCAGGTTGGAGAAAACACTTTGGATCCCTCGACAGCTTTGATAAAGACTTATCTTATGATGGTTAGTGATTTCCTACTGTGAGGTGGAATCAATGGTTCAGGGTTGAGGTGATTTTGCCTCTAGAAGCCCTGGTTTAGCTTTCTTGATTTATTCCATCCCACATTCATGCTTGGAATATGGGATGCGGGTGATTAGATGAAATAAATATTTGGTTCAACCCAATCTATGGTCGAGTGTTACGTGGAAGTCCCTGACTTAGTAGGATTTAAATACATTAATAAGAGTTATTTTCCTCTTGTGTTCTATCTGTAAATGTATTTTTTATTATGTGGCTATGATGGACATTCTATTACTGTTGTTTATCTAGTTATATGTTGGTTACAAGCATGGTTAATGACATATTTGAGTTATCACTCTCATCATGTTTTCAATAGTAGATGAAATATTAATGAATGAAAGAAATAATAGATGATAATGAAACTATTGTGAGAGGGCATAAGATCTTATTGATGATTCTCAGATAAGTATGAGACCCCTATGTTCAGATGTGTAATTAAGACCTATAGATTACATGTTCATGATGTGTTTGGTGAAATGTTTTTAATGGATAGGCCTAGTTAGGTTAAGTTCTTGTCTAATTTTTGTGTGAAAGGATCTTTCCTAGTGTCATTCATTGTTTTTGAAAGTTTTATGAAGTTATGGGCAGTGGCCTAGAGAGTAGCCTAAAAAAGTGGGCTAAATCGTGTAGTCAGTGGCACAAAACTGGGTGACAAAGTTTGTAGTCACATAGAGGCCTTTTTGTGGAAGCGAATGGAGGCTTAAAGTCACATGAAAGAATTATCATGGGAGAGACTAGGGATTTATTTTAGTTAAAATAAAGTTAACTCAAGGGTTGGGCACTTGGAGTTGTTGTTTAACCCTTGGGGGTCCTGTAGCTCCTGAGGAAGGTTGATTATGGTTTTAGTTTATCGATTCCACATCCTTAATTGTGCTTGGGAAGTTGAATTATATCATAGTAAATCTTCATCACATATTTACCCCAGTGGACCAGTTAAATTGGGTAGGTATGGGAGGGGGGCATTACAAGGTGGCTTCAATTTATGAATTCACTAATGAAATAAACTGACATATATAGTATGTATGGAATCAAAATATACATTATGAATTTAAGTGTGAATAGTTACTATGTAGAAATTTGATACATGATAATTCAGTTACTTTTTATCAAGTGCCTTTTTCCATTTTTTAGGAGAATCTCCCCTTCTATTTTGTCTTTATCCCTTTTTTCATCCCAAATCACTCCACCTAGTGTGTTGTAAATTTGCTTGATGTACTCTCTGGCATAATAGAAAGACTCATATGATATGTACCACTCTGCCATGGACCCCTCATGTATTTCCCTTTGTTCAACAAAACCTTTCAATTTCTTCATGTACATCTCTTAGAAGAACATCCAATGACAAGAACCCACCCCAACTAATTCAACCTAATCTACTAGGTGAATTAGAAGATGAAACTGCAAGTCCATGAAACATGTCAGCAATTCCTTCTCAAACATACAAAAAATATCAACTATCTCTTAACGCTATTGTGGAATGCTAGCCATATGAACATCCTTTGATGTGATCCATCGTACAAATGCAAATAATTTAGATATGGCACATCAAAGGCCTTGGGGAAAGTCATGGTTCACATACGCACGCACAATGAAAGGATAATGAAAATGCAAAGTAAACACATACACAAGTTACTTATATTTTATCCCATGGCATAAACATAATAACAAATAATACAATAATTTTTTTGAAATATGAAATCTTAGAAGGTTCAAATGATCATGTGATTTCAACCTCAACAAATGGTCTTCCACATTGAAGCAACGTCATAGTGAAGACCCATATAAATAAGGCACACTCATACCCATTATAACTTCATTTCCCAGAGAAATATCATCTTTATTTAAAATCCATGGGACATTACCTTCTTTGAAATACCAATAGGGACTAGCCTCTCCTCTACTTTCTTGTCTTGGCAAATGTTTATTTTTATTTTTTGAAGTAATAACATCTCTCTTAATGGTCAATGTGTCACTTTCTGTTGATGATATGAGCCTCTATAAAGAATATGAAATATTTTTAAATATATGCATGGGATCTAGTAAGTGGGAAATCTTAAGATGATCCCAATATGGGAGCTCATAAAAGATGGATTTCCTTTTCATCCCAATGGGCTTCAATTTCTCAACATAGGTGTTGAAGAATTCTAGATCATTGAACATAGGCTCCCCATTGGAATGAAATTTTTTTGTAATCTCCTTCTCCTTCTCTCTCTTCTATGCTCTAAGCCATTCAATTGGTGCCATTATTGTAGGACTTTAGGTTATCTTTGGTCTACCATTGAAAGTGAATGTTGCTTTTCTATAAGGGTGTTCTTCTAGGAGGAATAACCTAGAGTAGTCGTACATTAGATTTTGCAAGCGGTTGGACCACCTAGCCTTCATAGAAGGTCCACAAAATTTACATACATGACACCCTTTTGTTACAATACCTACACAATTATTGTATACATGGCATGTTAGCAATCATGAAGATGAGAAAAATTGTAGAGAATTCAATTAATATGCGAACCAACATTACGTATATAAACAAATAAAAAAACATGTAATTTACCAGAGCAAACTCCTCAGCCTAGATAATCATGTGTGGTGTAAAGACATAAGATATACAATGTAAAACTCCTCTCTATGGTGATGGTTTTTGATACATCGTATACGTGTATCCCTTCCCATAATTCCTTCAATTCATCTATCAATGGTTGTAAGTGGACATCCATATTATTCACTTGTCTTGTACTAGGGAATATGAGAGCCAACACAAGATGTTCATTCTTCACAGACAGCCATGGGGGGATATTGTTATTGATCACTACTACAAGCCAAACATAATAGTTGGTGTTTTAAAGGGAATATGAGTTGACGCTATCCATGGCTATGTTGAGTCCTAGACTTCATACTGCATCCTTGAATTTTTCAGGCCATGTATCCCCTATATGCTTCATGGCTATTGAATCTATTGGGATTTTCATAGCTTCCAATTTACTTATGTGGGAGGCATCCTATCCCTGCAACATAGCTAATTATTTGCAATGAAAGATCCTATTAGCACTCTATAATTTTCCCTAGGTAGTTTGGTAGAGACAATGTTTGTTTGCACTTTGTAATTTTTCCTGTAAATTTCCCTAGCCTTTGACTATACAAACAATATGGCTGAATATGAAGCGTTGATTATAGGATTGAGAAATTTGAAATATTTGGGAGCAAAAATAATTTAATTCGATGGGGATTCATAATTAATTATCAAGAAAATCAAAGGTGTGTATCAAACCAAACATCGTCACATGAGAGTCTATAGAAATGCTATTCTAGAAATGCTACAAATGTTTCCTGAATATATTTGTCATTGATTCCTAGAGAGAAAAATGCAATTGATGATGTATTGGCCTCCTCAGCTAGTACATTTGGGATTCCCATTTATCCTAATAGGAAAAATGAAATAAAAGTCAAACATAGGCCAACAGTCCCTGATAATGTGAAGTATTTGAAAATGTTCAAAGATGATAAACAACTTGTTATTTTTTTGCAAATGACTAAAGAGTTTTCTAATTCACATATACATCAAGAAAATTGTTTTGGGGGGATGGAAAACAAAATTTAGGACCAGATTTGGATGACTTTGTAAATCATATAGTAGAAAAGGATGTTATACAATTGAATAACAACATAATTCCCAAAGGTTTGGTGCCCCTTGAAGAATTGTTTGACTAAAATGATGTGGCAAATAATCCTAGAGTAATTTATTCTGAAATAGAAGTAGAATATTGCAATATACAAATAGGACAACAACGTAAGTTTGTTAGGCTTTCAAAATCCTTGACCCCTGAAGTTAGAATGAAATACCTTGATTTGATGAGGTAATATTTAGATGTTTTTGCATGGGGATATTAACACCTTAAAGTGTATGACAAAAGCATCAGTCAACATACCATCCAAATAAAAAAATAAAAAATCCTTTCAAGCATAAGTTCAGAAGTACATACCCTTTATTGTGATGGGACCCAACCTACGCTCCAATGTAACCTTGGATGTCAAGCTGTCCGGTGTTAATTATGTTGGCAGATTCGGTTGTTGATTTGGCGGTTGATTGCAGATATGAGTGTTGGATATTTTTTATTGGAATTAGAAATCATTAATTGTGGCTCGTAAATGTGAACTTACCCTGTACCTGGCCTTGGTCTTTGTTTTCCCTCTTGGTCTTTTAAACAAAAACTTTGTGCTTTCTGGCCATTGTTTGGTTGTTTTCTCTGCTGTGGGAGCTCTGCAAGGGTTCCTGTGAAAGTTCTCTGCCTCATCCTAATTCTTATGGAAAACTCTATTTTTGGGTGTGGCTGTGAATGAATATTGGTCTCCTAGACTTGCTTGTGCTATAGGCAACGAATTTTCCTTGTTGCATGAATTTGTCTCAGCTCTGGAGGTTGGTCCGCTCGTATTCTTCTACACAGTGAGTTATTGTTTTGTTCTACTGTTGTTTGGACTCGATGCCTGGTCTCTCGGGCCACCAGTTGTTCTTTCCTATTGTTGACAATATTCTTTGCTACTGTTATAGTGCTAAAGTCATTTTGAATTCTGGTTCCTGTGTGCACAGGTTTCGGCACAATGACTCGCTCGGCTACAGCTTCAGGTAATTTTTCCCTCCATGTTTTATCTCCACTCTCTTCTAGTTTAGAAGCTAACCAACACCTACTCCATTTGTCTGAGGCTTCTATTGGTTAAAGAAAATGTGTGATGGTTCACCCAAAATTACCTCTGTTGTAGTTTGTTTCACTGGTGCCTTGATTCTGTATTCTCCATACGATTGTTCAATGTATGATTTCATCCTCATCGTGAGTTTTTTTCATGTACCCATCCATTCTGGTTGTGCAAATTACATGCGTTTACAGTATTTGGCTTCCTATTAAGAGAGGAAAAGAAAAACAACCTACAGTTGTAGGCCTACACTTTGCTTGTTGTTTCTGAGTTCAATTAGTCAATAGATAAAACACAATTGCACAGCATGTAGGCAATGATACAGATGGATGATAGAAAAATTTGCATTCTGTCTCTTTTATTACTTGTATCTGGAAATGCTGACCCTTTTACATGTTTTTCATTGTTACATTTGTACATTTTTGTTTACAGTTAATGAAACTGTAGCTAATTTCGGTTGTAGGTAGTATAGTTACATAACTACTAAGTCTTCAGTTCTGTTTACATGACAAGATTTACATTTAGACGCATTTGTGTTTTTCTTTTAAGATGACAGGACAATTATTAATCTGTTGTTTATTAAAGTCAGACAAGTAATAACCCTAACCGACCAACTACCATTGACTAATACAGAAATTAAGACAAAAATGAAATCCTACCTCCTACTATGACAAACTAAACATATAAGAAAAACAAGATGTTAACTCAACTCTCCAACCTGGGAGAGACCAACACCCGGTCATGGTGCCTTAGCTGGATGCTCCTGCATCAGGCTCCTGGGGCAAAAGGAAATCATGGCTCCGGTCCATGAGCTTCTTGACTGAAGAACCTATGTACTCAATCTGACTGGAATCAAGCCATGAACTTTCCTCAGTAGGACAGTTCTTCCACTTGACTAGGTATTGCATATGCTCCTTCTGAGTTCGTTTGGCCACTTGAGTGTTGAGAATGCTCTCGATCTCGGGAGGCTGAACGTAAGGCATCTATCTCATCCAAGCTTCTCCTCCATCCTGGGTATTCTGTGTAGGCCATGTGGTTCTGTCTTCTTCTTCTTCTTCTGGGTCAGCGGTGTAAGGGAATAGGTCTGCCACATTAAAGATAGGCGAAATGCCTATTCCGGGTGGCAACTGTATCTCATAGGCATTCGCTGAAAATTTCCGGAGGACTTTACAGGTACCTATATTCTTATATTTCAACTTATTATATGTGCCTTTAGGAAAGCATTCCTTGCGTAAATGTGTGAGGACTTCATCTCCTATGTTGAACTGTACTTCCCTTCTCTTCAAATCTGCTTGTTGTTTATACTTTTGGCTGCTATCCTGCAATTTAATTTTTACCTGCTCATGCAAATCCCTCATCGCATTAGCGAAATCTTCTCCATCTCCACTTCGCCTTTCTTGTAGTCCAAGATCTCGCAACTCATGCACTCTACGGGGATGCATGCCATAGAAGATCTGAAATGGACTATAACCAGTGGTACGATTAGGTGAGTCGCTATAAGCGAACTCTACCTGAGCGAGCACTCGATCCCACATCTGTGAATTCCTACCAACCAAGCTTCGTAGCAGGTTTTCCAGACTCCTATTTACCACCTTTTTATATCTGTCAGTTTGTGGGTGATAAGCAGAGGTGTAACTCAACTGTGCATCCATCTTCTTCCATAGGGTATGCCAAAAATTCCTTGTAAACTTCACATCCCTATCTGAAAGGATAGACTTAGGCAACCCATGTAACCTGACAATCTATGTGAGAAACAAGTGGTCCATGTGCGTGGTATCACTAGTTTTTTTGCAGGGGATAAAATGCACCATCTTCGAGAATCTATCCACTACTACCATCACCGAGTCTAACCTCGGTTTGTCTTAGGTAGACCCAAGACAAAGTCCAAGTTGACTGAGTCCCACGACCTGCCTGGAACAAGTAATGGTGTGTACAGTCCTATTTTCTGATTGTGACCCTTCGCCAACTGGCACACTTTACACCTGGTCACAAACCGTTGTACATCCCTTCACATCTTTGGCCAAAAATAGAAATGACTGAGCTGCTCGAGTGTCTTGTCCATGTCGAAATGTCCAGCTAGACCTCCACTATGCTTCTACCGAATAATTTTCTCCTCATCGAACAGTCAGGTATGCATAGTTTTCCTCCCTGAAACAACACTTTCTATTGCAAGTTTTAGTCCAACCATGGATTGTTATCTCTCACCAAGGGATTCTAACATGCCTCATAGGCTTCTTTAAAATCTTTATCAGTTTGGTATAAATCCGTTAAGTGCTCAAAACCCAACACTTGCACAGTACTCTCCTACAGAAGTAAAGCTCTCCTACTCAGTACATCCACCACCTTGTTGGCCTGCCTGCTTATGTGTTTCAACACAAAGTTGAAACTCTGCAAATACTCCACCCATTTGGCATGTTTGTGGTTCAACTTGTGTTGTTGCATTACATATTGTAGTGCAGAATTATCTGAAAACAACACAAATTCGTTTCGGAGCAAATAATGCCTCCAGTGTTTTCATGCCTGTATAACAACATAGAAATCCTTGTCATAAGACAAATATTTTTGTCTGCTCTCATTTAGCTTCTCACTGAAAAATGCAACAAGCTTATCCTTGTGGCTAAGTATAGCCCTAATAGCTATACCACTAGCATCATAGTGGACCTGAAAAAGCTTCTTGAAGTCTGGAAATCTCAGGATCAGCCTCTTTGTGATATTTTTCTTTAATAGTTGAAAACTTCTCTCTGCTGCATCAATCCATCGAAAAGGCTGGCTGGACTTTTTAATGGTGTCCAACATAGGTGCACAAATTTTGCTAAAATTTCTTATGAATTTCTGGTAAAAACTCGCTAGTCCATGAAAGCTACGTACCTCAAATAAACTTTTTGGAGATGGCCAATTAATTATCACCACAATCTTCTCCGGATCCATCTTCAGTTCATTTTTGGCTATTACAAAGCCCAAATAAATCAACTCCTTCTGCAGAAAAGTACATTTTTTTAGATTTATCAGCAGTTTGTTCTGCTGTAATTTTTCTAGCACTTTCCGAACATGTTGAAGGTGCTCTTCCCTCGTCCTGCTAAAAATTAATATGTCATCCAGGTATACTATCACAAATTTTCTGATGTACTCCTTCATCATTTCATTCATTAACCGCATAAATGTGCTAGGCACATTGCTCAGTCCAAATGGCATGACCAACCATTTATACAGCCCCTCATTTGTCTTAAAGGTTGTCTTCCACTCGTCCCCCTCTCGTATCTAGATTTGATGATACCCACTCTTCAAGTCTATCTTAGAAAAATATGTTGCCCCGCTTAAATAATCCATCATGTCATCCATATGTGGCAGTGGGAACCTGTACCAGATGGTGATTTTGTTGATGGCTCTCGAGTCTGTGCACATCCGCCACTCTCCTCCTTTCTTAGGAGCAAGAACTGTTGGAACTACGCAAGGGCTCAAACTCTCCCTTATCAATCCTTTGTCTAGCAGTTTCTACACCTACTTCCTAATCTCTCCATTGTCCTTGAGGCTCATTTGGTATGTTGCCTTGTTCGACAAACTAGCTCCGGGTATTAATTCAATATGGCGACTTATATTTCTTCTGGGGGGGAATTTGTCTGGCAAATCATCCACCACTATGTCTGTAAATTCTTGCAACATCTGCTAAATTTCTGGGGGTAAATTTGATGCCTCTGTATGCAATAACACTGTCTTTGCTCTTTTTACAACTGCATAACCCATCTCGCTATCCTCAACTTGTTTCAGAAACTGTTTTCCGCTAACCAACAACGCTCTTGGCTCACTTGTTCCTGTTGTCCCTTCCTCTTTGATGGGCACAAGCGTATGCTTGATTCCATCCTTGACAAACTTATAACAGTTCGTCAATCCATCATGCACCACCTTTCTGTCGTACTGCCAAGGCCTGCCCAGCAGTATGTGACATACATCCATCGGCATGATGTCACAAATGACTTTATCCTTATATCTGCCTATTTGAAACTCCACCTCGCACTGTTCATCCACCAACAACTGATGGCCTTTTTGCAGCCATGAAACTTTGTAAGGGGTGGGATGTTTCAATCACTTCAATTCCAATTTTTCCACCATCTCTGTGGACACCAAGTTATCTATACTACCGCTATCAATAATTAACTTACAACACTTACCATGTGACTTACAAACTATTCTAAACAAAGCCTTCCGCTATGTTTGTTCGGTGGCCTCCTTGGCTGGTTTTAATAACACCTTGTTCAGCACCAGGGCTTCCCCTGTTTTTGGAGCATTTTCTGCTTCTTGGGGAGGTGCCTCTGCTTCCTCTGGTTGTGCAACATATGCACCCCTCTGTCCAGCTTGGTCTACCTCAGGACACTCAAATGATCTGTGTCCCCATTTATGACACCTGTAACATTGATAACCAACCCCTCTACCTCGGCCATTTCCCCTACCTCGCTGGTATGACCTACCACCTCTCGCATTATCACCTTTGTTCACTGATCCAGAAGCTCTGGAACTGCTGCCTTCCTCATTACTACTAGCAGTCCGCCCTCTGCCATATGACTAGCCCTTTTCCCTGCCTGTTCTGCATCCTCTCCGGGCATTTTGCCTTCTAGTAATTTTTTCTTCAGTTTTCATCATACTCTGATATGCTTCTTCAATGTTCTTTGGAGACAGAATACTAATTTCATCTAAAATTTCTAGTCTTAAACCATTTACGTACCTGGCTATCTTTTCTGCGGTATCCTCTATATAACTGGCCCTTAGGTTCACTCGATAAAACTCCTCAGTGTACTCCCTCACCGTCATTCCTTTCTGTTTCAGATTCTTCACTTGCCTGTGTAGTGCAATCTGATAGTCTTTCGGTAGAAATCTACCCTTCAACTTGGCCACTATCCTTGACCAAGTTTTGATCGGCAACTTGTTCAATTTCCTTCTCTCCGTTTGGACACTATCCCACCATAGGGCTGCGTGTCCCTTCAACTCAGTCACAGCGAAACTCACTCTGTGGTCCTCACTAACTTCCTCACACTCAAAATACTTATCTAACTCGTTGATCCAATCCAATAGAACCTCTATGGACAGGCTGTCATCATAGGTTGGGAGTTCTAGTTTGGGTTTACTGCTTGCTACTAGAACAGACCTCAACAGTCTCACTTCTGGAGTCTCACCATCCGATCCATCTGTTGCTGCTTTAGCTTCCTCTTCACTGTCATTTCCTACCTCTGGGTCTCTTCTTCTCCCTGTCTCTACTACTTCCAAATGGGTAGTAAAAATCTTGATCTCCTCTCTTAGTCCTTCCTCTACTATCCTTTGAGCACCTTTGCCATGACCACGCCTTCCTATTTCCATTTCTCTAACTTACCTTAAAAAAAAACTGCTCTGGTACCACTATGATGGGACCTAGCCCATGCTCCATTGTAACCTTGGATGTCAAGTTGTCCGGTGTTAATTATGTTGGCGGATTCGGTTGTTGATTTGGTGGTTGATTGTAGATATGAGTGTTGGATATTTTTATTGGAATTAGCAATCATTAATTTTGGCTCGTAAATGCAAACCTGCCCTGTACCCGGCCTCGGTTTTTGTTTTCCCGCTTGGTCTTTTACAAAAAACCTTTGTGCTTTTCGGTCATTGTTTGGTTGTTTTCTTTGTTGAGGGAGCTTTGCGAGGTTTCCTGTCAAAGTGCTCTGCCTTGTCGTGGTTCCTATGGAAAACTCTATTTTTGGGCATGGCTGTGATCGAATATTGGTGTCCCGGACTTGCTTATGTTATTGGCAATGAATTTTTCCTTGTTGCATGAAATTGTCTCAGCTCTGGAGGTTGGTCCACTCATATTCTTCTACACAGAGAGTTATTGTTTTGTTCTACTGTTGCTTGCACTCAATGCCTGGTCTCTCGGGCCACCGGTTGTTCTTTCTTGTTGTCGACAATGTTCTTAGCTACTATTATAGTGCTAAAGTTGTTTTAAATTCTGCTTCTTGTGTGCACAGGTTTTGTCACAATGAATTGCTCGGCTACAGCTTCAAGTAATTTTCCACTCCGTGTTCTATCTCCACTCCCTTCTGGTTTAGAAGCTAATCAACACCTACTCCTCTTGTCTCAGGCTTCTTTTGGTTTTCTGCAGCTCTATTTTGTGAGATTCTTGGTCCTGTCATGTTCCCAGGTAAATCATGCTCTCCCCTTGCTTATGTTGTATCTTTGTTTAGGCATCACTGTGTAATGTGTGCTAACCTTGGCTCGTTCTGTCTGGACAGGCCGAGGGTTCGACCTTGGGTGTGAAGGATTATCATGATTCGGTCTCCAAACCCTACAACTCTTTGCTAGTAGGCTCAGTCTTCCACAGTTTGTCAACTTGTAGTTAGGGTTTTGTGGTTCTATGTTGATTTCTCCTCGCCGTTCGGTTGTTGTGTATGATTTGGGTCGTTCTCGCGACCTAGGCCTATGTCTGGTTTCAAATTCCAGTTTATTTACTGTTCTGGTCTGGCTATCAAGTTGGGGCTCAAGGGTTTTCTTGAGATCAAACCCTGGACTAGCGTTTGTCCATTCTAGCGGACGCTGTATACTCTATTTGTTTTGGAAAGTGTAATACTTAATTTGTATTGAACAACAACAATATATATATATATATATATATATATATATATATATATATATATATATATATATATATATATATATATATATATATATATATATATATATATATTATCTGTCTCTGTTTGTTAAAGAAAATGTGTGATGGTTCGTCTAGAATTACCTCTGTTGTAGTTTGTTTCACCGGTGCCTTGATTCTGTATTCTCCATATGATTGTTCAATGTATGACTTTCTCCTAGTCGTGAGTTTTGTTCGTGTACCCGTCCATTCTAGTTGTGGAAATTACATGCATTTTATAGTATTCGGCTTCTTGTTAAGAGAGGAAAAGAAAAACAACCTACAGTTGTAGGCCTGCACTCTGCTTGTTGTTTCTGAGTTCAATTAGTCAATAGATAAAACACAATTGCACAGCACGTAGGCAATGATACAGATGGATGATAGAAAAATTTGCATTTTGTCTCTTTTATTACTTGTATCTGGAAATGTTGAACCTTTTACATGTTTTTCATTGTTACATTTATATGTTTTTTTTACAGTTAATGAAATTGTAGTTACTTTCGGTTGTAGGCAGTATAGTTACATAACTACTAAGTATTCGGTTCTGTTTACATGACAAGATTTACATTTAAAAACATTTGTCTTCTCCTTTTAGGATGACAGGACAATTATTAATCTGTTTTTTATTAAAGTCAAACAAGTAATAACCCTAACCGACCAACTACATTTGACTAATACAGAAATTAAGACAAAAACGAAATCTTACCTCCTCCTCTAACAAACTAAACATATAAGACAAACAAGATGTTAACTCAACTCTCCAACCTGGCGAAGACCAACACCAAGTCATGGTGTCTTAGCTGGATGCTCCTGCATCATATTGTTGCCTCTTATTGAAAAAGAAGTGAGAAAACTATTTGATGCAAAGATTATTGTCCCCTTTAGATTTTCAAAATGATTATCCAATTTGGTACTTGTGAGGAAAAAAATAGGAGAGATAAGGATTTGTGTAGACTTTAGAAATGCCAACACATTCTCTCTTAAGGATAATTACCCCTTGCCTAAGTTGGACCATATATTGCAGAAAGTGGTTGGCTCGAGAAGGATGTCCATGCTTGATGGCTTTTTAGGGTATAATCAGATATTGGTGTATCTTGATGACCAAGAGAAGACAACTTTCATCACTCCCTATGGTACCTTCTGTTGATCAGTGGTTGTCATTAATTTCAACCCAAGCAACATCAAGGGCTATACCAATCTTTCACGCGAATTTCGACTTGATAAATTACTCTATTCTGAGTTAAGGATCTTCTAGTTGGATTCTACTCATCGAGATGTTTCCGCTGATTTGTGGCACGCCACATAATTCTTCATGGTTTGAGAGATATTCATGTTTGAAGTTAGTAACCCCAGTTAGTGGGATAAAACCCTATGGGGTTGGGGCATGACACTCATAATTGGTTGTGGTGATTGAATAGTTAACAATTAATAATGTTTTTTTTCTCCTAAAATCCCTCCAATGTTCACTTGTTGAGTACCCTGTCAACTCAAGACATTCATATAAATAGTGACCCTCATCTCCTCCTCTAGTAGGGATTTTGTGGGTTCAAACATGTCATCATGGAATTTTCGCTATATTTTTTTGCAAAGCTTCAGAAGTGGAAATTAAAACCCATTTGAGCCAAAATCTTGATGAACCTTGTGACTGAATTTATGGTATCATTTCGCTATATTTTTGGAGATATGATCTAAGGAAGTTAGGGTTCTTGCATTCTCTCAAATTCCACGTCAAATCGGTGATGTTGGAAAAAATTTCATAACTTTCTCTCTGAGCATTGGATTCCAATTTCATAAATAGTGACAGAAAGAGGACAGACTGTAGTTTGTTGGGTATCTTTTTCAGAGCTGAAGGGCACAATAATGAAATGTGGAACTTCGTACAAGTTCACTTTAGGGAACCAATATATAATCAGGCCATCGTGGCAGATTGGGCATAACTCTTTCTTGAATAATCATATCTTGATCATACCTTTAGGGTTAGAATGAGAACTGAGAGGGCTTGCATAGGACGAAATTTCAGACCTTGGAAATATGTAATTACTTATATAAAATAGATTCAATATCAAGCTCCTAGAAGGAAAGAAAAAGCATGCATTCAAGGATCACTGTAGTAAGGACCACACATCGACAATCAAGGCTAAGGCTTCTACAATTAATTTTTTTTTTCTCCTAAAATCCTATGGGGTTGTGGGCTTGATGAAATCTCTGAAAACACAGTCGAGATAGTCATGTTTTTAGGGAACAAAAGGGAATATTTTTAAAAAATATTTCTATCCTAAGTAGCCCTTGATATCTAATTTCCAAAACAATTTGAATCAATCCATTTGGATTTGAAACGAAAAGGTTATAACCAAAACATTGACAGAGTGTCTAGTAGGCAACTCAGGAACAGAGTCGGGACAATCAGTTTTTGGAGGCCTAAATGACTATATTTTTAAAACCCGTTTCTATGGAATATTTCTCTATGAATCTAATTTACAAAGCAATTTGAATCGCTCTATTTCGATATCGTATGAGAAAGTTATAACCCAAATATTGATTGTCTATCCTAAATCAACATTCTTAAAACTCTAATTTTCCAGCAGTTCATTAAAGTATTTGACCCATCAATTCTTCTTGTCTTCAAATTTTTTTTCTATTGGACATAAATAATTTCATTTCCAATTTGAATTAGCTCAATCCGTCATCAAACAAAGAAGTTATGCATTAAATATCAACTGTTGGTTTAAGCTGGGAAATAAAAAATGACTATGTTATGCGGGTCGTTCTAAGTAAAATTGACATATCATATCATGGAATTTTTAAAACTTGTTTCTATTAGAGATATCCCTTTGAATTAAATTTCATTTGGCTTTAGAATCACTGAAATAGGACGAAAAACAAAGAAGTTATGATTAAAACATTGCAGGTTAGCATGATTGGTCACTACTCTCTCATAGGTAATAAATTAATTTTACTTTGTTATTTTATCCGTGGATTTGTTTTACAGAGTAACTACTTTTTATTTATTTATTTTTGCATAATTCTTGTATTAGGGGAGCTTGATCAACTCTCTTTCTTCAAGATTTAATGTTTTATTGTAGGTAGACACTCATTTTTTGCAGGTCCTAGGAGAATAAAGAAGGTCAATTTATGAACGAGCGATTCTTGAAAGAAATTTTAAAGAAGGGCATTTCATCCAATTCATTACTTAAGAATAAATGGAGAATTGATTTCCATTTAAAGATTCATGTCACTACTGCCAAACCATTTTTCCAAGAGATCATTTTTTTCCATTGACAAATTGATATTCCCTGAGAAAATAACATCTTAGTTGTTGTAACTTAATTAATTAATTTATTTACTGTTTTTAAATAAAGTGTTGTTTCTTTTCTGATTTCTCTTATTTTTTTTGTGTTTCAAGTGTTGCTTCCTTCAAAGTTGTAGTTTCCGCTCCGTTGGCGATGGAACAACACTTTTCTGCATTTTTGTTGTTCCAACTTTGGAACAACACTTTTCTACGTTTTTGTTGTTCCAACTTTGGAACAACACTTTTCTTTGTTTGTCTACTATTCTAACTTTGGAACAACACCTTTATGTGTTTTTGTTGTTCCAACTTTGGAACAACACTTTTATGCATTTTTGTTGTTCCAACATTGGAACAACACTTTTTTGTGTCTTTGCTGTTCCAACTTTAGAACAACACTTTTCTTCGTTTTTTCTGTTCCAACTTTGGAACAACACTTTTCTCTTTTTGTCTGTTGTTCTAACTTTGGAACAACACTTTTTTGTGTTTTTGCTATTTCAACTTTGGAACAACACTTTTTTGCATTTTTTTTGTTCCAACTTTAGAACATCACTTTTCTATGTTTTTGCTGTTCCAACTTTGGGACAACACTTTTTTTGTGTTTTTGCTATTCCAACTTTGGAACAACACTTTTCTGTGTTTTCATTATTCCAACTTTGGAACAATACTTTTTTGCTTTTTTGTTGTTCCAACTTTGGAATAGTGATTTTCTGCGTTTTTGCTGTTCCAACTTTGGAACATCACTTTTCTTTGTTTGTCTGTTGTTCCAACTTTGGAACAACACTTTTTGCGTTTTTGCTGTTCCAACTTTGGAACAACACTTTTTTGCCTCTTTTATGTTCCAACTTTGGAACAACACTTTTTCTGTGTTTTTGTTGTTCCAACTTTGGAACAACATTTTTTTGCGTCTTTGCTATTCCAACTTTGGAACAACACATTTTTTGGGTCTTTGATGTTCCAACTTTGGAACAACACTTTTTGCGTTTTTGCTGTTCCAACTTTGGAACATCATTTTTGTATGTTTGCTGTTCCAACTTTTCAATAGTTGTTGTTCCAACTTTGGAACAACATTTTTTTTTGTCTGATGTTCAAACTATTGAACAACACATTTTTCTTGCATTATTCTATTGTTCAATAAATTGAACAACACTTTTGCGTGTTTTATTTTTACTATTCAAATGATTGAATGATTGTTGTTCAATTAATTGAACAACACTTTTGCGTGTTTTATTTTTGTTATTCAAACGATTGAACGATTTCTGTTCAATCGTTTGAACAACAATTTTTGCATTCTTGTAGGAATAACTGCGATTTCTCTTTACTGTTTCATCGCCAGTCATTTTGTCATTTTCTTTCTCTTTTATGTTTTGAATAAAAAAGCCATCTGGTTGGATTTGTGCCTAAGATAAAGAAAAATAGTATTATTAATACCATTATGACTTATAAAACTTTTTGATGGTCATCTTGATTCTGAAGCTGACATGGTGCACCTTTATAAGGACTAATTGAATATCTTCTCTTTAGACACATCATAAAATGATTTATTATTCTAATACCATGCTAGTTTATCTTTTACACTTTCAAAAGGATAAATCCCTTTGATATGATGATATGGGGGGAAGCATAACTTTCATTAAAAAAAATTTACTTCTTACGGCCCTGACTCTTAAGAAGTAAATGAACCTCCCTCTCTTTACAATGAAAGCATTAAAATATAAAAATATGAAAATGTAACAGGCATTGTCTTAAAGAGGATAGGGGGTCTCATCACAAACCAGCCTACAATGATCATAAGGGTGTAACAAGTGACATTCCATTATGGCCACCACACCAAGGTAATGACCTTCTTGATGGTTAAAACTGTCAGAAGGATAAATGGTCTCATCACGAGCCAGCCTGATCACTTTGTTATATCCTATTGAATGGAACTATAATTATCTAATTACCATGCCACCATAGTGGTCTGTTTATAAAAAAACAAAAAACCATCTTCATACTAAATGGAGGACTCTGGCTCATTTTTTGGGTTAAAAAACAAACTTGTTGAGGCTATGAATGCCTGCTGGTAGCAGTGGCTTTGCTTGTGGTAATGAAGTACTATGTTACACTGCCAAATACTCTCTATCTTATTACCCCCTATGGATTCATTTTTAAAGGAGAATTTACCGTTTGAACAACATTTCTAATTCAATTAGCCAACATGCATGGTAAACTATATCTTTATATGCATTATATCATTATTGTCCAATCACTCTATCACCAGTCATTAACATTTATCACTGGTCATGCTTTCGTCATATTTTTCCACCTAAGGCAAATGTTATAGATCTGATATGAAAATATAAGACAATGCAAATAAACCCAATAAATAACAAGATCTGAATATACATAGAAATGATTCACTTTATTGATCAAACCCTTAAGGTAGGGCAACACCATATATTCACTCCTTAAGGAAGGAGAACACTCCACAAGCCATATGCCTATTCATACAATAAATCTTCACCTCCCTCAATGTGGAGTCTCTAGCCTCTTTATAGGCCTCATACATACAATACCATGGGTCATTACCATGGTTCTCTCAATACCATCTATCTAATACCATAGACCCATTACATTATTACTAACTACTTGTGGTCCCTTACATGATATGGGTTAACCACATTATTTATTACTATGGCCCATCCCATTATTACATTATTCCCTTGGGTACCTCCCTTTGTACCCCATGTTATCCCCCTAGGTATATAACATTCCACCCCCCTTAACATGTTTCGTCCCCGAAACATGAGAAGAACACAAATAATAAGATCTACTCAAAAGAGTAGTCCACTGGTACCATGCACGTGCATCTAGCCATCCAAGAGAAAGGTGAACCCTCGATCTCGCTGGTGCCTCGCTCGCTTGAGATGGAAGTTGACCGTGGTAGCTCTTCTGTGTTGATGTGTAGTAGGTGGATCTTCGCTCCTCTCTATCTGTCATGCGGGGGTTGTTGTCCTTGTGGCTAATTGGTTGCCATTTTGTTGGTTGTTTTCTTGTGGGGTGATGTGGGTGATGATATGTTGAAATTTTAACCCACGGTGTCTTTTTATTTAATTCACCCTACTGTGGTGCCTGCTGTGGTGTCTTATCTTCCAATATTACTTCAACCACTGAGCCCTCATTTGATGTATCAGCACCTATATCCTTTTCTGCTTCAGCCTTTGTTTGTGTTTGATTGTCGATCATCAATGGCTCATCATCTGATATGTCTGTCCCTGGAACATCTTCTGCATCAACCTTCATGGACTCTACTTTTTTATTGATGGAAATATCCTGTAATGTAATTTTCTTCTTTTTATACCAGAGCTTCAGGAATTTCTTCTGCACATTAATATTGATAGTACCCACGGATTCCATCCAAGGATATCCTAAAACAACATCAATATTATCCATCTCTGAAGTATAAAGATCACCATGCAACACATACTTATCCATAGAAATCTTCAAATCCATATACACTTGAACATCCTCATCATCCACTTGTGTGTTTTCAATGTGTTTTTCTGGAACTTGCAATTTTTTTGCCAAATTAACATTCATAAAATTGTTCTTGCAACTAGGATTTATAGATACAATGATTTTCTCCTTATGAATCAATCCATGAACCTGCAATAAGGAGACTAGAGACTCCACATTGAAGGAGGTGAAGATTTATTGTATGAACAGGCATATGGCTTGTGGAGTTTTCTCCTTCCTTAAGGAGTGAATATATGGTGTTGCCTTACCTTAAGGGTTTGATCAATAAAGTGAATCATTTCTATCTATATTCAGATCTTGTTATTTATTGGGTTTATTTGCATTGTCTTATATTTTCATATCAGATCTATAACAAGTGGTATCGGAGCACTTTCTTGGGCAAAAAAGTGGAGAATTTTTCTTATGTTTTGCAGGAAATTTTTGGGGTGGCGAGTTTGCAGATTAGATCTGTATGTTTTGGTGAAATATCTACAAACTCTAATTGCAGATCTGAATTCTTTGTGAAAAAATACCCAATTTAAAAAAAAATTAGTCGAATCGGAGTCCGGATGAAGGAGATATCGCTGATCTAAAAATCAATGGTGTTGCAAACAATTTTGCGAGGCAGCGAGTTTGCAGCGCAGATCTGGACGTCTTGGTGCAAGATCTACAAAATCTAATTGCAGATCTAAATTTTTTGGGAAAAATTACGCAATTTAAAAAAAACAGTCGAATCGGAGTCCGGATGAGGGAGATATCGCTGATTTAAAATCAGCCATTTTTTTTGCAGAAATTTTGGTGACGATGGGAAAGTTGTAGTGCAGATCTGAAATTCCAGTGTCTGGATCAGGATTTCTATCGAATGGGTAGATGCAGAATGGTTGTTCCATTTCCAAAAACAGCTCATAATAGAGATTCTGAGCAATATTGACGAAATTGTGGCCATTTCAAATTTTCGCCAAGTAAGTGAATTTTTCTCAAACCCTCTTCATGGAAACTTTTACTGGAAAAGATGATAGCCCTACTATTGAAGAATACATAAAGCAAACTAAGTCAATATGGGCAAAAAATTGGAAGGATTTAGTGTGGCTTAATTTCAGAGATGAGGCTTACAAATGGTATTTCTCACTTGATGAGAAGCAGTTGTCCAAACTTTCAGATGCAGAATTTGAAAGAGTCCTTTTAAACAAATGGTCTCGGACTAGAAAAAAGGAGAATGAGACACATAAAGGGTTATTTTGACTATTCATACAATAAATCTTCACCTCCCTCAATGTGGAGTCTCTAGCCTCTTTATAGGCCTCATACATACAATACCATGGGTCATTACCATGGTTCCCTCAATACCATCTATCTAATACCATAGACCCATTACATTATTACTAACTACTTGTGGTCCCTTACATGATATGGGTTAACCACATTATTTATTACTATGGCCCATCCCATTATTACATTATTCCCTTGGGTACCTCCCTTTGTACCCCATGTTATCCCCCCTAGGTATATAACAGTAAATATCTATTTACATAATGATCTAAATCCATGTTTTAATTTATGAGCATTTCACATCTTTTGACCTGTACTACTCTGATTGTTATATTTATGCTACTTTGAATAATTTTCCCGCTGCATTTATGAATCCTCAACGTCCTTTCCCTTTTTCCTATGCTTTATGGTCATGGATGTCCTTTTTGTATTTGAGGGGGGAAGATATGCATTATGGAATAGCATGCGTAATAATTACCAAACTCTGCCATGACTCACTGATTTGACAAAATATTACATTTATACAATTTTTTTTTTTTTTTTGATTGAAATCTTTGCTTGCAGCTTATATGTTGTTGTTCAAAACTGGAACTGTGGATTCAAGAAAATTGCATGCAGAGTAATGAACTGTTTAGAGGAGAACAACAAGTATGGGGGGCAAATCTATTCGCAGCGAATCCACACTATTGCAACTAACAGAAGAGGCTCGACCAACTCGCAGACAGGAGGTGCTTACATGGCTTCCACCTTTTGCATCACTTTCAGTATCATCTCAGCCAACATCAGCTTCAACAAATACCAGTCCATACATGTTATTCCACATTTTTCCGTAGGTAAAACTTGAGGTAAAATAGCATAAGTTTCTGATTTATTAAAATTTTAGGAGAATTTCTTGAGCATCCATTGAGCATTATTTATCATCATTCATTCCACATCTTTACCACTTCCCATTTTTTAGAGACATAGAAACTTTCAGTTTGGGGGAGTGTTACTTTCATTCATTTCTTTATTATGATCATGCCATCATCCACCGATATCCTTATTCATTTTCAAAACCTCTCTTATTCCATGTTGTTTTACACCAAGCAAAGATTTCAACCACAATTGTAGCAACCACCTCAATTTGTTTTCTAGTATTGCATGAGGGCCTGCTAAATCTCTAGTTTGGGGAGGAATTGCTACACATGATGGGTGTTTTCTACTTTTTTTCTCATTTAAGGCATACAATTTCATTTTTATACAGTCCAGAAATTGATTTGTGCATACCTCTAAAACTATGAACTGAATTCTTGTGATTTTGGACAACAAAAAGGTATCATTAAAATACAAAAACCCATAAAATTTCAAGTTAAATTAGTTTGTAAAATTTCAGAAATCACGCACTATCACCTATAACCATTTTTCTTATATCTCATGATTCGTGCATAAAAATGATGTGATTTGTAATTTTTTGGTTAATGAAGTTTATCGTTGCTTATACCATATATTGCTGCAACTTCATATACATATGGTTGAAAGTCAATGTAAAAATTGTTACGCCTTCATCAACATTTCTAAAATTGAATATTCATTATTTAAGGAATAACTCATTTGTTCCATCACTTTCATGACTTGGGATGAAGATTGCTTATAGCTTGGCTAATACAGAGGTTTTGGGGTTGCATGAGGACATGCAACATATTTAGTTTGGGGGTATGTTGTGCCGCTAATTTGTCCTTATTATTATCACTTTTTTACGCCTATTTGATCCATTCCTACCATTATTTATCACGTCATTTATCATAATTTATCATATAATTCCATTTTATAATTATTTATGCTCTTATGGATAAATACTATTTTTCTCCTTTATTTTTAATAAATTTATGATTATTATGCATGATTTTACCAATGATGGTTTATTAATAGATTTTTTGTAACATCACTCATGATTTTAGCCTCTTTTACAGATTGCAAATTTGGTCTCCAACTCATAAATTCGCTGGAATAAGAAGTGACAGTTTTGCATTGGACGTTTCGGACAAATGAAGGAGAATCTAGAAAATCCGAAACATGGGTTTTGTCAAAAACAGGCCAAGTTAGTTGTAACGAGTAGTTTTCCAAAATTTGGTGGAAGGTTCTTTGAAGATGATTTTCTCTGATTTGTTGTTGCAGTCGTTTTCCAAATTCTTCCAGTTGCAATACCAAATTTGACTTGTTCCTGCTGAATGTTGATGGAAAGATTTGTCAGACATGATCTTGCTGATGAATTTGTTTTGTATAGTCCAAATTTGTAATGGAAATCATTTTTTAATCATCTTTGTTGTAACTTCCCTTTGCTCTCTGTGTATTTAAATGAAAACAGAGATCAAAGAGCAAGAAGAGAATTAGAGAAATAGGGGATAATATGAGGAGAATAGGAGGATAACATGAGGATAATATGAGGAGAATTAGAATGGAATTAGAGGACAATTATTATAAAGGATGTAGGAGAAGAGGAGAGTCAATATATGAGAGATAAACAATTGTTGAATTTGAGGCAAAGCTATGAGCATCATTATGCTGTAATTATGTCTCTCATATGTTTTAATGAAGGAAGTTATCCATTGAGTTCTACATCTGTTATTTTTAATCTAATTTGAGTTTTTTCTCAAGGTGGAACTGAGTCTTGGGAAGTTGGGCCCACTACCTTGGACGAGGTGCTACCTTGAACATGTAAATTAGTGTATTCATGTGTTT